>SRMA01027010.1:357411-806215 GCA_007224835.1 Danionella cerebrum
AAACAATATCAGCCGATCATCCATCCCATCACAGTTCAGTAAAGTTAGCTGCAGATTCACGGATTCAGTTTTCTCTGCTCAATAGCTCGAGACCAGAATGTTCTTAGTAAACAAATAATACCTATTTTTAATCTGTGTGATGTAGCGGACAAACTACAAAACGTTTTTATCAAAACAAGTTTCCCTCGGCATTCGCAGAAACACATTACCGTCTATGAGCAACCCGCTGACATGGAATCGCTTAGGGCCCGTCTGCAAATTACCAGATCCAAAATATGTTTTACCCAGAATATGCTTCATAACTTCATTCTAAATTGTTCTATTACAACCAAAATCAAGCAACACGCCACTCCTCACCTGTATATTGTACTGCACGACTCAGTTTCTATAAAAAATTGCAATATTTATTAGAGCATCATTTTTATTCTTGATTATTTGGATCAAAGCTCAATTGCTCCCATAAAAATCACTCTATTACCATCAATTCAGGTCACACACACAACTGTTCTAATGATTAAATTCAGTGCAAGTCATCAAATTAAACTCACGTTATTACAAAAAATGTAAATAATTAATTATTATGTGTGTGTTTTGTCAATTCTCAATAAAGTTGAAAATAATTGTTTGTTGATTGATGTTTTACATTTTTGTAGCGGGTAGATCACTTTCACTTGGTCATTTAAAAAGTAGCTCACAAGCTGAAAAACTGCGAGCACCCCTGCCTTAGATGTTTAGTAGCTCAAGATACGTAAAGCAAATGGCCACTGTTGTTGCAGTGTGCTTTTACGTGTGCAGTTTTGCATGTCGCCATGCACAATCACATTGTTGGAATATCTTCCTTTGTTTAGTCACAATGTTTTACGTTTAACACTAGGAACATACAAAGCACATAGCTAGCCGGCTAAGTTTAGAATCAGTTTTCACCAATCCTGGGTTTTGGGTACCATGAAAGGATCAAGGATTTAATCAATCTTTGTCAACCTGGTTACTTACACTGTACAGCTAACCAGCTCCGGAGCGGGTTACGTTCTGGATTAGAGATTTTCATTCGTCCAATCAGCAGTTATAAAAGGAATGTTTAATTGACGAAACAGTGGCTTCCCATTTTCTTCCCAATACTGTTTGTCCTGCGCAACTTGTTACACAAGCAATTCGTAGGCAAATAGTTTTTAGGGACAGACAAAAATCCCTAGACTTTCTCTGACACATATTTGCATGAAATATACAGATTCTCCGCAGAAGGAATAGCTTATATTTGATGCATTTATTGATGCATTTAGGGGTTACGTCTTCCAAAAAAGAAGGAAATACATTTATATAGACATTCGCATTTTAAATGTAAACATACATACAGACAAATAAGCATTTACTTTATTTTGTAATATAGCCATAAACACATCAACATTAGGTTTAAAAGTAAAGTGTATTGAAATTAACACGCCAATAAATATGCTGCAGTTATCGTACACATATCATGCACGCATTTTACATTAATACAGAATATGCTTCTATAACTTACGCATCATAAATTTTACACCAACAATCTTATCTGCTCCTCCGCTTGCTCCTCCACAGAGAAGTAAAATGATCTCTCCATGTTCATTGTGATTGGTTGAAGTAGTGCCTACGTCAGTCTTTTATGTGAACTATTCGTAGCTTAAGGATCAAAGCCTGACTTGACAAAAAAAGGTTGACGAGCCGCTTCATTGTACCAACTGAGCCAGGTTCCAGAGGTTGGGTTTTGTCGAAATCAATTTAGTAACACTGACTTTGATAAGCCACATTCATGGTACAGGACCCTGGTGGCCATCAAAAGAATTGATCATGAACAAAACTGTAATATCCCACAGTGTGTCTCATAGATTAGCCCATCAGATTATGGAAATAACTAAAATATCCAACTAAAACTAAAACAAGATGCATGGTGCATGGTGTATATTTGATTACTGTAAACTGCTTCCAGAGAGATTATGGATTTGTAAACAACGGGTGAAGTTTGATCAAGGGAAATTTTCAAGTCAACACCCTCAGCTTCAGCAAAAGCAACCAAGTGATGAAGAGAAACAAACCCATACGCCATGCTTTGAAAGGCAAATAGGAGCCAGACCAAGTGAGGTAATTGAAGGAAAAAAAACGTATTTGCTGTACAGTCAGGGAAAGAAGTATATGGCCTTCATGATCAGTATCCAGGTTAATTGAAACAGAACCACTCGCACCCCCACATGATGGATGGGCAAAGAACCGTGTAATCTCAGCTGAGAACCTTCTTCCCTTCCAGCACAACAACGCCCCAAAGCACATGATCAATCTAATGAAGCAGAAGCTCAAGAAGAATCTTATTACCGTCCTGATAGTCTGCATGCCAAATATCCTCATTAAAACTGTGCAAACTGGTGTTATCGAGTGACACCAATTCTACAGCTTCTCAATTCCCACCTATTTTGATCATAATGGAAAACATCATTGTATGCATTTGCTTGAGGACAGCTGTAGTATGATTCTTTTTTTACTCCCCCCCCCCCCCCCCTCCAATATAAACTGATTTTATTAAGTTGATTTTCAAAATACTTTGCCCACTGTTTTTTTCAACTTTCATATAGAGGAACCATGTGATAGATGGCAACACTCTGTGATGAGTGATCGCTGTCCTCAATTCCTGTTTATGCATACAATATGACTACAGTGGTACCCCGAGATATGAATGCTACGAAATGTTTGAGTTACGAAATGTTTGAGTTACGAAATGTTTGAGTTACGAAATGTTTGAGTTACGAAATGTTTGAGTTACGAAATGTTTGAGTTACGAAAAGTTTGAGTTACGAAATGTCTCGCTGGAAATTTTTTTCTTCGAAATCCGAAGAAAAATTCGAGATACATTTACAAGCTGTTCTGCTCCTATCTCACAGTGCAAAAAGGTCTGATGCGCTTCAAAACACTTCAACAACACAGTGAAACATTACGTATAGATTACTAATAATGTACTATTACAAATGTTAGAGTCGAGGTGTCGTAAAAGAGATAACGTTTATAACGTGAAAAGTGCCGTTCTGTAGCGCAGCTTAGAGAAACCCTGTGACGCGTTCTCAGACGCGTCTCTCCATCTGTCTGCGCTTGTGTTTGAAACCGTGTTGGTGTTCGTGAAATATCTTGAGAAAGTTAACTTAGGTTTTCTGCATCCGTTCCTCCTCCTCCGACACGTCGCTTTACTCTCAAGGTAAGGTTTCACATTTGTGTACGTATTACGTATTTTGCTTGTGTTTAATTGTGTTTTATTATCATTTATTACATTAACAATGTGTAGATTTAAGGATTGAAGAAACGTTACTTGTTTTTTTCATCTACTTATTCTGTTGTTTCTGAGAGCCGCTGCACGGATTAGACATTTTACATGTAAAACTTGCTTCAAGATTCGAAATGTTCGACATACGAACGTCACCCTAGAATGCATTATATTCGTATCTCGGTGTACCACTGTACAGTATATAACGTGCATTTTCACCCTCTCTCTGTCTGTCATGGCTGCACTCAGATCGTGCTTGTGGTGCCCAATCGCAGGAGGCATTTTTTTACAGCCATGATCCCAACACATTCATTCGTCTACCAAACCCACTTATTCCCTTTCGGGGTCACGGTGGTGTCCAGCTTAGTTCTGGCGATAGGCACCCTGAACGGGTTACCAGTCCATCGCAAGGCAACACACACGTTCACACCTAGGGGAAATTTTGATTATTTAATTAACCTGATAAATGCACCTTCTAACAGGAGTACCTTCTGACAGGAAGGTCACTGCGCCACCGTGCCACCCATCTAGCTAGTGTAACCTGTACATCACTAAGCTGAACATATTTAACAGAGAAATGGACTCTTTGCAGAAAGCTATGTGCTCATTTTCACTTAGGTACTGCACAAAAACACATGTCTCCACTTTATTACTATGGTTTCAGTTACTTCTAATTTGATTCTGATACTATAGCAGTTAGTACAGTGCCACAAGTGGGAAAAACACATTGTGTGATGTGCTGGATTGTTGCATACTGTTATTCTTCTAATGTATTTATTTCATTGGGGGGATACTTCTTTTCCCTCACTGCATGAGCAAAGATATTAGAAAGACAGATGATTAGAAAGACTTCTTGATCGCACCAAACAAGCCAAACACAGTTCGTCTGTCAGCACACAGTCAGATTTTACATACCCCTCTTATGAGCATCTTTTTTTCTCCTCCTTAAATCCTGCACCTGTGCAGCTGAAGTAAGGGAAAGACTTCAAATCACATCACACAACATACAATTCAGCTCTGAAACAAATGCTCCCTCACATTACTGACCGTGTCTGAAAGGCTCGCAAACAGTAAAACAATAATACATGGAATGAAATCACACGCTGCTCCAGCAGATAATCTTTGAGCAGCCTGTGCTTTATTGCTGTTTAAAGAGTAATAGAAATGTGTGGCTGTTTTCCAAAAACATAATGTGGTTTACTAGACAATACACTGAGCAGTCACAAGCACCGATGCATGGAGCACATTTTATGTTTTTCTCTACTCAATTGTAATCACTTTAAAGTTCTGAACAGTTGATGTAACAGGCAAATTGTTTTTTTTTAGCAAATTGCTCACTAAAGTTTTATTTTTTTAATTATTAAAAAATGAAGGGTGACACCAAGCAGTCATTCTTAGCCATCAACTCAGTGGTTCTCTACAGCATTCAAAGGGAACTCTTACATAAACTCTGTGGGTTTTTTTCTAGGGCTGGGCGGTAAATCGATTTTATCGATTAACTCAAACCTGTGGTGTAGATCAATGTGCGCAAATGAAAATCGATTTTATCTTTATGCAATATGCAAACGCTGCATTTGCCATATACAGTGGTACCTTGAGATACAAATGCTTCGAGTTAAGAAAGGTCTCGCGGGAAAGTTTATGCTTCGAAATGCGAAGAAAAATTTCGACTCGTTTAGTCTGACGTCGTGCTGCGCTTCCGGGTCAGAGCTAAAACAGTTTAAATCGGTTTTAAATCAAGCGAAACATTATCTAAAGATTACCAATAATGTGCTATAAGAAATGTTAGAGTCAGAAATAACGTTTATAATGTCACGGAAAGTGCTCCTCCGACACATTGCTTCACTCTCAAGGTAAGGTTTCACATTTGTGTACATATTACGTATTTTGCTTGTGTTTTATTCTGTTTTATTATCATTTATTACATTAACAATGTGTAGATTTAAAGATTGAAGAAACGCTACTTGATTTTTCTCTGGTTTTTCATCAACTTATTCTGTTGTTTCTGAGAGCCGTTGCACGGATAACGTGTTTTACATGTAAAACTTGCTTCGACATATGAAATGTTCGAGATACGAATGCACCCTGGAATGAATTAATTTCGTATCTCGGGGTACCACTGTATTAAGATTCACAAACACCGGTAGCAAGCGGCAGCAGCAGTTTTAACAGACCGACTCGACTCATCTTGCTCTCCGACGGAAATTAATAAAACTGTTTTAAGGAAAGTTGATTAAAGGTCTGCAGTGTCATCGACCTAAGTGACATACAATTATTCTTTATTATTAATAAAATAGCTGTACACATTGTATTTCAACAGAAATTATTACAAAATTGTATCAACAAATGTATAATTAAATATTTTTATAGTGCCATAATTAATATTATTATTATTAAAGCTATAGTTTGTTTTGAACATTTTCTTTGTTATCAAGAGATTGATTTTAAACAGGGGTGAAAAAATCTATTTAAATTGAAAAAATAAATAAATAAAAATATTAAGTCTTAAACTATTAGCTTAAAAGACTTCACCACAATTGCCTCAGCAACCCTGGTGCCCAACACCATTTAAATGACTGGTCAGATTTCACCAAATGTATTTACCTGGTAGAGTTTTTGTGGCATTGTTGGTGTCAAGAGCAGAGACTAAACTGGAGCACAATTTAAACTATTATTAGATGCAAATGGTCATTTTAAATTAAACTACTTAAATACATTTTTCAGTTATTTGGAGTGTGTTGGCTTTAGTCTGTGTTTGTTGCATTCATGCAGAAGATGCCAAAACTGAAGATGCAACAAAAATATTCTTATTATGTGTCACAACATCCTGTTGTCACTGACTGGTCAGTTGTTGAGCTCACTGACGGATAAAAAAACAAACAAAAAACAACAACAATACTCTATACATGATTAGAGTATAACATTGGCTTTTTGAGTTAAGATAATAAATGACATCATAACATTTGCGCACACAGCTGCACTGAAGTAGGATTGTAACCCCAATTAAAACCGCATTGCAAACTGTGCTGACTTGCAATGTCCAGCGCCACCAATCTCCAGTTTTCAAAGGGGTTCATACAAAATAGGGGTTCTGACAAAAAAATGAATTGGGGGGAGGGTGGGGGGGGGGTTCTGACAAAAAATGAATTGCAGACATTTAAAAGTTACTAGGTATGACTAGGCACACGCAGCCCTGCAACAGTTGATGATGAACATGCACAAGAGATAATTCTCAGAATTAGGGCTGTGCCGATAAACGATTTCTTATCGAATCGCGATAGCATTTATTTTAATAACGATGATAAACTCTTCATTTTTTCCTCTACAGAGATTCATCTAAGAGCCAATCACACAGCAGAACATTTGGACAACAGCCAATCCGCGTGTGCGTGCATGTCAAATTAATTTCCTAACGCACTTTGTGAAGCAAACTTGACACCAGAACGAGAAAAAAATGAGTGTGACGAAAGTGGATCTAACCTCAAGTTATTTTCCAAAGATGTTGAAATTGACAACAAAAAAGGTAGCAGGATTTCCATTGTGGCTCTCTGGAAAGTAGCGAGGCACAGATTAAAAACATCAATGAAATATGTCGTTGGTTTGTGAAAACCAAGACTGGCAACACAACCAACCTTTTCCATCACCTAAAAAAAGCCTCACCCAAATGACCACGATGAAAGCATGACAATGCGGGCCGATGCTGCTCCGTCAAGAAGCAGGCTGAAACTAAAGCAGAAATCGGTCTTGTCGTCTTTCGTAGCCTTTAATTCTTATGAAAGGTGTTCCAAAAGGATATAACCAATGCCGTTTCGAGTGAAAGATATGATGCCCCTAAGCACAGTAGAACAAGACGGGTTTAGGAAAAATGAGTGAAAGGGCTTGACTCCAGGTACGAAGTCCCTGGCAGAAAATACTTCTCCAAAAGCGCACTGCCTCAGCTGTATGAAGAGTGAAAATAATCTAAGAAACTTGAGAAACTTTGCCACGACCATCGACCTATGGTCCAGCCGCACATACGAGCCATATTTGAGCGTCGCCACGAGTCATAATCCCACTATAAAGGGGCAACTGTTTTTTTTTATTTTGTCCCTGCAAAAGACAGAGAGAAAATGTTCTGAGTAAAGAGTGAAAAGGAAAAGACGTCACCTTTTTTACTCCTTCTTGAACTGATGTGCCTGACGTTTACTTAATCTTTTATTTCATAATTGTGCCGTTAATAGAACCCTTTTACTATATTGTTAGGTATCTACTCAACATCCGAAAAAAAACGTAATAACCATCTTTTATGATTAATTACAAATTAAAAGCATAATTTTTAATGATGAATTCAAATTTTGCAATACATTTTAGGCAATATCCTGCATTGTGATTGGCTGATCTCTCCTACTGTGGCTGGGTTTGGAGATAGGTGACTTTTAAAGGGTTAAACATGTGCCGGTCTCCATTAATATCGCTGATCATGGTACCGAAAATGCATATGAGTGTTACATGGACTTTTCAAAATAGGAATATTTGTGGATCCAAATATTAATTTATTACCCAAACAAATGCTGCAAACAATCAAGGATGTCCAGGAAGCAAACATATCCCATGGTGCAATGCATGTGTGCCAAATGACACTGACAAACAATGCCACACGGAAAGTTCTGTTTAATTTTCAGATTTCCATGTTGAGGCTCACATGAAAACAAAAGGAATCGGGCAGGGTGTTAAATTTACATTTCATTACACTGTTCAGAGGGTTTCGCCATAGATTTAGAGTTAACCATAATTGAATTCGCTTTACTAAAATGATACCGGTATATACCAATTACAAGAAAGATAAAAGCAATAGTTTCAACAATGACAAAATGCCAGAAACTTTTTCTCAGAATATGTTTTTAATGGAAAAATATGTGTATATGGTAGTACTGTGCGTGGTATTTAAAAACAATGAGTTGTTTATGAGTATTTTTTCACACAATAAGCCTGCTTATTATTATTAAACAATTTCTAATATGGAATAACACTAATAAAAGTAATCATATTGTTATTGTTATCATATTAATATTTTTCATAATAATGACAGTTTATTACATTGAAAGCAAATAAACAGTTCCCACATTTCTTGTTAAAATAACGAATACATAATGCAATAATTAATCAATGACAGCGTTTCACTATGAACTTACTGAGAGGGCCTCCAGGACCGACTCCCTGCTCCTTGCTCGCGGGGGGAGTCCCGCTCTGCCTTTCGAAGTTGCCAGGGTTGGAGAAATAATCCCTCAGGCGAGGCAGCTCTCGCCCGGCTTCCAGGAGCTCGGTGTGAAGCTCTAGGGCCGTAAGGATGTACTGATCCCGGAGCAGCTGCGAGGCGATAGCATCCAGTGACACGCGCGTCTCCGCGTTCCCAGTCACCGCAGCGGCTGGCGCCGGGAAACCGTCCACGCTCGGGCTGGTTCGTGTACTGGACAGTAGAACGACTGGTTCCGTATACGCCTGCGGAGAGAAGGGACCGAGACTGTGGCCTTGCGTTTCATCATTCGGGCTGCATTCAGCGTCCGCGCCATCCTGCCTTTGCTCTGCCTCCTCCTCCGAATCGCTCACGTTAAACGGGTTGACATTACCCGCCGCCATTTTATTGTAAGGTGCTTCTCTAACTATCAGGCTAATCTTTTCCTCCGTCTTCCTGGACGGATGCAAATAGTGCTTTATTGCTCCTAATCAGCCAGTATCCGCGAAATAGCCTTTGGTTGGTGGAAGCGAATGTCATTACAACTGCCTGGCTGGCTGCTGGGGTCTGTCAGCGGAAATGACGTCACCTATTTGATATGTTGACGCGCCAATGAAACCATTTCGTTCTCGTGTTGTAAAAATAAAATAAAAATAAATAGGTTTGGTAACTTACTGTTAAACGATTGTTATATTATATAACATTTTATACAAAAAAAAAAAACAATACATGCACAATGATTAATAACAAGAACGCTTCTCAAGTAGGCATTTTTTGGGGTGCCACTCGTAGAACTGAAGCCAAAACAGCATGATTACGATTTCAGACGTTGAGATTTCAATCCTGACTATTCCACTAAACTATGATTGGTTTAAAATAGTAGCCGAGATCATCAGATGAAATTAATCCAATCCAATCCATCTTTATTTATATAGCACTTTTTAAAAGCAACAGGCTCAGCCAAAGTGCTGCACACAGCCTATGAGGTGTAGGGCTAATAAAAACAGAGTGAAGTAACATAAAATAAATTAAAGTTTGATAAAGCATAGAAATATAAAATCACACAATAAAACAGTCAGAAGTAAGAACAATAAAACAAGTAAAAGTCAACAACTCAGACATAGTTAAAAGCCTGAGTAAAAAGAACCAATCTGCTTAAGGTGCAAAGGCAGTTTGTTCCACAGTTTGGGACCTGCGACAGCGAAGGAGCGGTACACCCTGATTATTAGCTGTAATAAACGACACCAGAGTAAGATGCTTGACTAATCAATCATCTGCCCCTCAAGAAACCACGCCCTTAAATTATGCAAAACATTAAGACTCTCTAGCGGCCGGTAGAGGAACTGCAGTCCAGTCACTTCTTATTAGGCTTCAAGAGAGAAAAGCAGGATGTTGCCCCTCATTGCGCAAGCTGTGTGCCGACGCCATTGGCCTAAAGACGTTTCAAAATAAGAGTCTCAATTATGTGCCCATAACCAAATAAAAAAAGAGAACAAAATAAAATCACAGCATTAATACCACTCTAGATTTTCTTACACCAAACACTCTCCATCTCGCAGAAGTGAAATATGTCTGCTAGAAATAGAGAGCAATTTTACATTCTATTCAAACCTGCTCCCTGGCATCTCATTAATTCACAGCAGACCTTGAAAACTGAGGAGTGAAAGGGGTTTTGTGAAGCTTTAATGTCACAATACTATTCTGAAAATATGTTACTTTTTCCACGATTCTTTGACCTTGAGAACAATTTGGGGTTATTATTAGGGGTTGAGCGCCAAAGGTGCGTAGAGCTCTATTGTAATTGCTCAGAGTAATAATGTTTCGCGGCTTTCTGTGAATTTTGAGGGACTTAATCTCACACACACGTCAGAATTTGTGACATTTCACATCTAAGTCTGGTTCAATTGTGTGGCAGGTTATGGTATGCCATCATTTTATTGTAGGCTAAAGAAATTCGGTATACGTGAGGGGTGCCAAGACTTAAAACACAGTGGTACACCAGGAAACGAAATTAATCCGTTCCAGTGTGACGTTCGTATCTCGAACATTTAAAATCTCGAAGCAAGTTTTACATGTAAAACGCCTAATCCATGCAACGGCTCTCAGAAACAAGTAGATGAAAAAAAATCAAGTAACGTTTCTTCAATCCTTAAATCTACACATTGTTAATGGAATAAATGATAATAAAACAGAATAAAACACGAGCAAAATACGTAATATGTACACAAATGTGAAACCTCACCTTGAGTGAAGCAATATGTCGGAGGAGGAGGAACGGACGCAGAAAACATTACGGCACTACGTATGAAAGTTAACTTTCTCAAGATATTTCATGAATTACTGACACCAACACGGTTTCAAGCACAAGCGCAGACAGATGGAGAGAACGCTTCTGAGAACGTGTCACTGGGTTTCTCTAAGTTGCGCTACAGAACAGCACTTTCCACGTTATAAACATTATTTCTTTTATGACACCTTGACTCTAACATTTGTTATAGCACATTATTGGTAATCTTTGGTAATGTTTTGCTTGATTTAAAACTGATTTAAAGTGTTTTAAGGGAAGTGACGTTAGGACCAAGTGTGGAGTGACTCATACAAGGAATTTGTGCTCTGCATTTGACCCATCAAAGTGCACACACACACACACACACACACACACACACACACACACACGCACACACACACACACACAGCAGTGAATAAACACACTGTGAACACACACCGGGAGCAGTGGTAACTGGTGACTTACTCAAGGTCACCACAGTAATGGTTGTCAAAGTAGGGAGAGAGTTTCAACACTCATCCCACCTTCGACTCCCAGTGGAGCTCAGGAGCAGTGGGGGGTGATCTCCAGATCACCTTATCCACTAGGCCATACTGCCACAAAGGCATATCAGCCCCTTAAAGCACACTTTCTTCAAAGGGAGAATGAAGCGCTAGGACCCGGAAGCGCAGCACACATCAGAATTAAAAAGTGGATAAGAGCAGAACTGTTTGTGTTTCTTCGTATCTTGAACTTTTTTTTTGCATCTGGAAGCAAAAAATTTCCTGCGAGACCTTTCGTGTCTCGAAACTGAAGCATTCGTATCTCGGGGTAAAATAGAAATGCGTTTCTAAAATAGACAAAGTCGAGTGCAAAAAACTCAAAAAAATTACCACTTTAACAAACTCCTCCTAGAGAATTTTACTGTTCTCCAGACCCCAGCAGTCTAATCTTAAGGTATATGGGATGTTAAATTGCGAAGCTTTTTTTGCTTTTTCGAAAGTTGACTTTAAAAAGGAAGTTGTAACTCAGCCATACATTGTCGGATTGGTCCCAAACGTATCAACTATGTTACCATTTCATGTCTGAGCACATCTACAGAATAAACTCTGTTGTAGCACCACGAGGTGGCCACAGGAAATATAACATTTAGCATTGGTAAGATACCTCAAACTACTTTTGAAACTCAGCGCCAGTTATTCACAGTGCCACCTGGTGGTCATGACTTTTTTTAAGATTTATTTTGTGGTAATTGCCTTTATTAACTTCTGACAATACCATGGGGCATGACAGTTCCAAACTTTAGCATATTTAAAAATATGACTCGTCTACAATGTCTCAGTGTGTTTTCTAATCTAGACTAATCTTTATTGAGAGAAAGAAAGAGACGATGTGGCCAACATTGTATGGAGTTGTACAGATTGTTTTATTCCATATAGAAAACTTTACAGGCTGTACCATGACGGTTCACATCCTCGCCAACCAGGAATGCATGAGATCCAGTTTTAAAGCGTAGCCATCAATCATTTCTATACAACACAGCCCATCCCCCAAACCAAAGAGTACATTTGAAATATATTAACTTCTTTAAAAATTTGTACACTTATAGTGAAGCCTAACTTCAAACTAAGATACGAACCAGTGATTCAGATGCAGCTCACAGCTCTCGACTCGCTTTTGTTTTCAAGTTCCAGTTTAGCTCCTTCAGAAGGATCTCAGTGTTTGATTAAAAAAGTTTCAGCATATATAAAATGGAATAAATTGAACAAATCTGTTTGTATCGTATTAGAAATCTCTAGCTGGACAGTTATGGAGGGAAAAATGCCATAGTTCAATAATTTATCACAAAAGTAAAAATCTCCAGTGCATTTTGATCAAGAAAAGAAGTGCAGCAAAATTCAGAGTCAAACCAACAAACGTAGATAAAGCAAATCTAGTGTTGTGAGATTATATTACAAAGCTGGAATTCTGTACAACTAGTTAATAGCGCCAATGTTAGCCATTAGCAGTGCAAATGCAACAAAAACAATCGGAATCTCTCGAGAAACATAACCTCGCCATTCTTTATCCGCAAACAGATGTTTAATGCCAACCAAGACACTGCTTTGAAATATATCTGAAGCCATCGACCATCTCAAAGGTCTGGCTTGTGTCCTGATCGTGTGATGCACTTCCGTTAGACAGGAGAGGGTGGTGTTTGAGTAGCATCGGATCTTCCACCCTGCGATGTTTCAGAGGAGAGCCTTCTGGCATGCCTCTAGGTGCTGCTGGGAGTTTGTTCTGCGAGCCGCTGATCTGTCTCCAGACTCGGGGTGATCTGGAAGACGAGGCCGATGCGCAGGAAGAACTTGCGGAGGACAGCTCGCAGCTCAGGGATCAGATCGAACTGCATGATCTCGCAGAGCAGAGGGTAGTAGCATGACGCATGCGCCTTGAACTGCAAAGAGAACACGCGCATTTCAATCAGTTCTACCGACACCAGGGGTTTCACTGTAAAACAGAACATGGACTCCTTACCAAAGGTGCAGTTTACCAGTTAACCAAACGCAGATCATGAACAATGATGCGTACATGAACGTTTTCAAGTAATGACAATACTGGATTCTGTTGGGGCAGAGTTCAGTAAAGCTGCTGCAGATTCACAGATTCTGTTTAATCTGTGTTACGTAGAGGACAAGCTACAACTCTATTTTGCCTTTTTTTAATATAAAAAAAAAGATGAATAAAAAAATAATAATACAAAAAAAAAAAAAAAACTCCCTCCACCGCCGCAGAAATACATTGCCGTGTATTCACATCAAACTGAGAACGGATCGCTTAGGGACCGTCTGCAAAGTGCCAAATCCAATATATGTTTTGACCAGAAAATGGTTAAAAACATCCCTCTTTGCTCCTTTATGACCAAAATCAAGCCACGCAAGCCAAAGTTAGGCAATTCAAAAATGACCAAAAAAACTTGAAGATGCTCCAAGACTAACTTGTTTTTTTAACCATTGAAATGAGAAGCTTTCTGGAACCGTGCTCCAAACAACGATTGAGACCGAAACAAATCCAGACCAGTACAATTTCTCTCCCTTTGACCCCCCCCCCCCCCTTCTGTACAGTGTTTCAGTCATACCTTGTTATATTAGCGTGTACGAGGCTCTAAAAGGGTTTATACATTTATACATTATTGACTTTTGAATTGCCATTGAAACTTATTATGAAATAGCAACAGAAATATATTCAAGAAAAAACCCATAGAGAAATGGGGGTTGGTTTATGTTATTTGTAGTAACAAATCAAAATTTCTATCGAAGACAGCTGCCTAGCAACCAACTGTTTACCCTAGCAATCGCATTTCCTGAACTCTATCTCAGCTTTGGTAAATGAAAAAGGCACAGGAATATATAACTTATAGTGACAAAGGAAATTATGTTATGTCTGACACATGGGTTGGTTGGTCTATAGCAACCAAAAGTGCATTAAAATGTCTAATATATAATTTTGGATTTATTATAAATAACATAAATCATGTTAATTATGTGTTGAACTTTTTAAACTACAAGAGTATTGTAGTTTAAATGATTTTGTAGAGTACAAGAATGATTTAACATATTGCCTTCAAAAGGTCGAGTGATTCATCGACCGGCCGATATTTGCTATTTTCTAAAATATCGGCTAATATCCATGTGTAACAGCGCCGATTTAAAGTCAGGCACATCCGCGGGCAGCACTGTGTTATTGATGCGGTGGAACATGCTGCTGCTGTATGTAAAGGACCCCAAGCCAAAAAAAAGACCACGTGTTACTAGAAAACTACGAAGAGTTTCTTCAAGTAGTGAAAGATAAAAACAAATAGCATTGAATGGGCATTACTACCGTTAGCTAAGCTAGCGTAGTCAATGGAGTTCAGTCTATGCAGCTAGCAATGAGCAACAGTTTTATTTTTTTTTTTTCTTATAAAGTTGTTTTTATTTACTTTGTGCAGTTCAACAGCTCAGGTCACTGTTTAATAAATGAAGGTGTTCAAAAATGTTGTGCATCCACTTATTTGTATTATTATATATTAGCAGAAAAAATTGGCATCACCTATCGGCCATCAGCTGACCCTGACCTCTAAACATCGGCATCGGCTATAGATAACCAATATCGGTCGCTTACAGTGTCATTATGAAGCCCTAGGGTCACCGCATCCCAGGAGGTGAGGAGGCACTTACCCGTTCATCGCTGATCTTCAGCACTTTGGTCAGAAAGAGCAGCAGGAGGTTTGTCCAGGCCTCGCGGTGGCTCTCAGACGTCAAGGTCAGAAAATAAGCCACCGCGTCACTGCAAACACTGAAACCCACAAAAAAACATTTTAAGACTGCATTTTAGCAAGTTATTCCCTACTAAACAAATATGCACCACGTGGTCTCCAGGTTGTTTGAACACATGAATTGTTTGATGCTTTGTTGTGGAAAACAATCTGTTCCGTATCAAAGGTACATTTTTCCTGAAATGACAGGTTTACATAATGATACCACACCGTTTCAAGACCTCTATACGCCGATCTGTAATTTCACACCTTGATCGAAAAAAAAACAAATGCTGGACATACAGGATTTTTTCTATATGTATAGATTTCTCTGTCGTTACAGACATTCAGATACAGAAAACCTATAGTCTCTTCACTACAGTCTTTTCCATTGCATTCTAGAGTGTACAGGCCCAAGGTCAGGCTGACCTGAGTTCAAAAACCTCACTCGCCCCCACTGCTCCTGAAAGCTGAAGTCAGCATTTCTGACTTTCAATAAGCACATTTCATTTTCAATAAGCACATGATGTTCCATGTCCCCCCTCATGTAAAAGTGGAGCTTCGTTTACACTCACTGATCTGAAATGTATAAAAACCCTGAACAAACTGCCAAAAAATTTGTGACTGGTTGATGCATGATCCCTGTGTCATGCTTCTTTCCTCATCCTACTGAGATCTCAGAAAACTTTGTCTCGAGACGGAAAGGAACAGGGTCCTTCCATCACAGTTTTCTTCTGTTCTGTTTCCTGTGTGTTTCCCGCAACCACCATCTTCAGGCAGGGAGCGTCTTTGCATCAATATTTCCTTGACCCAGATGAAGAGCCCCCTGCTGAGAAGCCATCCGGAGGTTTGTGCGATTCTCACTTCATATCACTGTAAAGAGGCCTTCAGACTTGCAATGGTTCATTGTGCGCTGAAATGTAGCGTTTATCAAGATCTCTTGTGATGGAAGAGTTCCAAATTGGCCACTCAAGAAAAAAAAAAGATGAACAAACTCAACACATAAGTTAGTGACTCACTAGTCACATCTTTGGAAAGTAGTTTTTCATGGTTTTTGTGGTATGTCAAGCTTCTAAAAAAAATCTGAGCACTGTAGTGGACTTCGAGAGTTTATACACTGTATATAGGCATAGAACCCTGATTCTATTGGCAAGAACAATCTCAGTAAGATTTGGCACAGAGCCAGGAGAGGTGAAGGTAGGACACACAGCTGTAGAGAACACTCACTGAACCTGCTCCTCTCCCTCCTCACGCTTTCTCAAACTCTCGCTCAGAATAAACGGGGACACCTTCTTCAAGTCTATTCAGTTTGAGGGGGTCAGATAGGGTGCCTATCTCAGTGGACTCCACACTGTTCTTGATCTCAGCTTTCTGAAACCAGACTTAGACTCTAAAGAAGATCACTCAATCAGTGGTTGGGCTCCTTTTGTACGAATTACTGCACCTCTACAGAATCTACAAGGGTATACCAGTGTCCTGCTTCACAGCTCTCTTCCTGCTCCACCAATTTATCATTTTTGTTTTGTTTGTTCACATGTTGAATCTTACTTGAGTAGTCTTTTCTGCACCTCCTCCCAGGCATCCTCCCGGCTTTTGTCCATGTACATGCGGAATAGAATGCGCAGGCCACATGCCAGGCTGCTGGTCTCCTGTTTCAGCAGGTTGGGTTTAGACTTCCCTTTGAAACCTGATCACACACACACACATACACAATGATGTTGAAACACTTTCTCAAGTCCTCAATCTGATACATTGGAACGTGCTGTAAATTACACGCCAGCATTAGATATTACATATGGGTGCTTGACAAAAGCCAAAAAAGGTTGTTTTTTTTTACTTCAAATATAATGCCTGAAATTTTTTTTGTGTGTAGATCTGATTCAAATGTCCAAATATTTGTATGTTTTATTAGATGTTGTGTTGAAAGTATGCATTTTTCAATCATTTTGCTGCACCAATATCATTATCTTGACTGATGTGGAAAGTGCCTCCACATATGTGGTTACCAAACCAACCATGCAGAAACAAAACATACTGAAAGGTTTTTTTTTAAACTTAATAATATGAATGAACCGTGAATAACAGTACAAAAATGTACTTCATGACGTTTTAAACAAAGACCCAAAGGTATCAATTACAGAACAGTATTTTAATGAAACAAAGCCAACTATATAAAATAAACAGATTGAATACAGATAAAACAATAAGGATTGAAATATGTGTAACAGGTATAAAATACATACAGAATTTTATCAATGCATTTTCTGTTGTTTTGTTGAAGTGGGTGCCTTCCCCTTTAAGGGGTTACTGATTTTCTTTTTGGGGAAATTCCTGTTTTCCCGCTTCCTCTGCTCTTTTGGCAAAGGCCACCGGTGCGAGAGGTAGGTGTTTTCTGAGCGCCAACATCTTTTTACGTTCTTTGTGTAATATAGCCATCAATATAGTGATCTCTGTGTACTTCTTTGTGTAAACAGAGCAAATTAAGAGGAGACTTTGATGGGACCGTTTGCTGTGTTTTTGTCTTCTTACTGTCAGCGTGGGAGAAATAAACAGAGGTAAAGACCATCTAACGTCTGACTGGTTAACTCTTAATGAAAAAAAAAGAAAACACAACGCAGATCCACCAGTTACATGTGGTGCCGTGACCCGGATCACCAGGTCAGCGCTTCATATGCTTCAACACATTTTTCTTCAACATATTTAAGATCCATTTCCTATATCATTTTGAAAAGTTGATCATTTGTTTTTTGAACGCATCCAAGGTAAAAAAAAACCCAAAAAACACTTTAATACATGTTTGTTGAATCTTTTTATGATTTGTTCGTATGAAACTCCTCTTTTACGTGATGCAATCTGCTTTCATTGGATAAACACCAAATATTACTCTACTGTTATTACTCAAATATTATATAAAAGTGCATTAAGTCTACAAAACCGTCTCCTGGACTGTTTGAATGACATAAAAGCTTGGCTGGCCCTGAACTTTTTAAATTTTAACTAAAATAAAACTGAGGTAATAGTGTTTGGACCAAGTGGCCCTTGTGAGTCCACTTTTGCTGACCTGGGTCCACTGGAAACACATTTTTAACCCACTATTACCTACCTTGGTTTTAAGATTGACAGTGATTTTAACTTGGCAGGACAGATCAGATCTGAAGTCAAGTATTCAGAATGCTGCTGCTCGACTTTTAACTGGTACCCGTGAAATAGAGCACATCACCCCTGTCCTCGCATCCCTCCACTGGCTGCCTGTGTTTTATAGAGTTTATTTTAAAATAATTTGACTCTCCGAGCTTCTTCACACCAACTCCTCCTCTCTGTCCCTCAGTTCAGCTGACCTGCTGCTCCTGCAGGTACGGAGGTCCAGGAGGAAGCTCAGAGGGCACAGGGCTTTCTCTGTTGCTGCTCCTCAGCTGAGGATCAACCTCCCTCTGAGCTGCCCCCTCACTTGACACTTTTAAAACCCGTCTCAAAACCCACTTTTATTCTGTTGCTTTTAATCCTAGCAGGACTTAGCTTCTTTTACAACTGGTGGGAGGGGTGTAGTATCGGGTGACGTCACACTTTTGAGCTAAAAATTCGCTTGGAAGAAAAAACTCGATTCAGCATCTCAAAGTCGACTCTTAAGTATTAAACACTAGAACTCGATACACAGAGCACCTTCGCATTCAAAACGCAAAACATGCTCCTCCATCTTAGAGCAGTGTTACACGCTGCATGAAAGGGCATTTTTAATAAATGATGATACAGGTTCTTTAACCCTTTAAGATCTACGGGAGCGCCGACTATTCCATTTGCAGACTAATTATTAAATGCCTATAAAATTATAACCACATCAGATAGAGCTATAATTCTTTTTGCATCATAAAAAGAAGGAGTTAGACTTACATATGAAACATGCCTCTTAGAGCCATTTTTTCCATGAGTGGGCTTGCAGAAATCCAGTAAAAGTCGCAAAAAATCCATTAAAAGTTTACTCAATAAAAACGTTATAATCCACACAGCGGGTGTTGACAGCATTTCCGATGAAGGATATTTCCTCATCACATTGTAAAAGTGATAAATTCACGCAATATTACCAGCGAACCACGACGTGACGTCATCTTTCTGGGACTTTTACCTCTGTGAAAACTTTTGGCTCGGACTCTCTCAATCGGTTTCTGAATCTCTCCTAAACATCCCATAGTATCCCTTTTGCGATCTGTGAGGGGCATCAGGGTCAAAAAAAAAGCCACACGGGGGAAGAATGTGTGAAGGAAAGTAAATCACAGCTCTTCAGTGCAGTACAATACTGTTGCACTGTAAATAGTTTGTGTAGTAACTAGTTTGGGATTTTATATTATTATATATTTATAAATATTCATTTATGCCTGATTGTGTATGTTGTGTTCACCTGTTCTGAAGTTTCACCACGGTAAAAATGTCATTTTTGAAATTTATTGCACTGTATATTAATTAGAATTGTCTAATACAAATCTAAAGTATCTTAGAAACATTGTTTTTCAATTTCCAATTTGATTGAACAGTTGTACATTGTTTGTTGTGATGTTCATGGTATGTTTAATGCAAAATGTGCACGTTTTTAGTTTTTTATCTTTTATAAAGTTTTTTAACTTTATAAATTCGAGTGTATCGTAACTAAGCAATGAATTGAAATATGTGTTGGGGAAAAAACGATTTTTAATTTGTTTGTGGTATTTTTGCAGTTTTGACACTTTCTTCAGTTAATATTGGACTAACTCTATTAATATTATTAATCTAGGATATAAGGGTCTAGGTTATAAGGGTTGTATTGATGTATGGCAAATTAAAATTCCCCCCAAAATTGGAACCACAGCAGGTAAAAATGTCAAAAATGCTCTGGCGGTTCTATGGCAGGTCTTAAAGGGTTGAGCAAAACAGGCCATTTTGGGGTAAACTTGTTTTTTTTTCCCAATTTCATGATATAATGTAATATCTACATTGACAAAATAAAAAGAATGACTCTATAGACATCGATATCATTTGCAAATCATCACAATATCAGGACAAGAGTTTGAGGAGTACTGACCGGCCTTCCACAGAGCAGTCCTCTGTTCATTATTAGAGTTGAACGCTTTTGAAAATCGGTGAGACTCAAGGAGACAGTCCAGCAATTTGAAGAGCTGTTCTGAGGTCAGGTATTGATACATTCCCTGGTCCTGAGTATCCACGTGTACATCAGCATCTAATGCGTCTCTCTGCAGGAGAACACATAGACTGTAAAACTGATAGCATGTCACAGTAGAGACTCCAAAGAAACAAACCTGTGCTGCAGCAAAGTTTTCAGCGTCCTCTTTCTTACTGGTGGCAGGAAAGAACACAATGTTGTCTATGGTTTGAATGAGTTCGAGCTGCACCACACACTTGATGAGTAGAGCTGCAAACAGCCTCTGCTCCTGCGCTTCTGCAGACGATGAAATCAATTTTACAAATTCATATTTTTCAGCATTAACACGATTTCACATGTATTTACTTTTAAAACCGTTCTCTACCTTTATTTATTTACTTACTCTTAGCTTTTTAGTTAATTACACATTTTTATAAAATAAAACTCACCCGGAGCCCGTGAGTGAAACCCCATTTACATAACTCTTATGAACGTGCCGCCAGAGCCGACGACAGACAAAGGGGTGGGTGGGGCAGCAGGTCTCTTACCGGCAGTCTCCTTCACCTCTACGGTGAGTGCTTAGATTTGTGCGTTATTCCGCTTCTTTTTACATCCAGGCTCTTTCTTCGTGCTCTGAGCTCCACGCGGACATGTACTGCCACCCTGCTTCTCTGTGTCAATTAGTGATTGGATACACCTGGCGCTCCTCGACACGCAGATCGGAGTGCCTTAACGCATGCTCAGTTTTGCCGCAACAGTTGGTGTGTGTCGGTGGTTTAACTTGGAGAAGTTTGTAATGCAAGAATCATTTGCATATGTGATTAATCGAAATGATGTAGTAAACGACGCCACGCGTCGAAATCAAGCAGCGAATCAATCCAGGCCACTCATTGCTTACATACGTCACTGCACGTGTTTCCTAGACTGCCTTTTGATTGGTTAGAATGGACAACACCTGAAGACTGGTACAACACAATCAAAATGGACAGATTTCGCTGATAGATTTTGTGTTAATCGCTTATGATTCATGTTGCAAATTATGCTCGGCTCTCCAAGTTTGACTGTGAGCTTTACATGATAAATGTAAACAGAAAAGTGCCATCTATTAATATATTTGGTTGTATTCATTCAAAAAGCCTGTTTTTGTCATCTTCATTTGTTTTAGTTGGGACCAGAGATCGTTCATGTTCTCACCACAAACGACCTGCTCTAGAGCTCGTTTGGAACTCTAGCGAGACCAGCTCCTCGAGCAGAACTGGGACGACGTTTTTAGTTTGGTTAGTTATGATTTTTTGTTCAGTTGTTGCTTGCAGGATATCCCCTGGTTGCTGGGAAACCTCCAGGTGTTTTATTGTTCCACCAAACTCAAATGAGTAAAAACAGGAATGACTAAAGGTTATGAACATCGGTGACGGCAAGACAACAGCATTCAGATACATACCTGTAGCAACACTGAAATGGCTCTGTCTGCGGCTCTCAACTAAAGCTTTATCCATGCTGTTCATAGACTGCTGGTCTTCTGATCGCGTCTGTATATCCACGGACTTCTGGGAAATGGAGTCCTGTGATCATAGAGCACTTATTATCATCAGAGCTGTTTATAAGAAGCTCATTAAAAGAAGACGACGCTCTCCATCAACAGGGAAAGAGTGATGAGGTCGTCCTTTTTATAAACAGGAAGAGGAAATGAGAGAGACAGAATTTTAGAGCTGGGTATCGAGTTCAGTACTTTTTTAAGCACCGACCGAATCGTCTCGATACTACTGAGTATCGAAAAATAATTTTCATTCGATACCTAAGGGCATAATCTTGTTAACGACAGTGAGCTAGAAAAGGTGTGGCATCCTTAAGTGCCCGGATCAAATGCTGGTGATTGGTTGCGGCGAAGCTGCCTTGAAAAATCACGTTTACGGTGGCTACCCCCCACTCGCCCTGTGGCACAGAGCTTGTCAAGTGTGAGCTGAGGCTGTAATGTACATTACACTTTAAAACACATGTGTCAAACTCAAGGCCCGCAGTGTAATCTAATGTGGCCCGCGAGAGCTTAAAAGTTTTGAGTGTCTAAAAATAAAAATGCGAAAAAACTACATTTCCCACAATGCCTTATGCGTAAGCCGCAGCCGTACTTCCGCATCCATACTCACGAGTGAAACTGCATAGCCGCTGTTTCTCACACATCGAACGTAAGACTCACGCATTTGAATGATCTCTCACGTCACACCTCCGATTTCTCACGATAAAAATTCATTCCAAGATGTGAAATGGGCGGAGCTAATAGTTTATCTGTGATCTGTTTCTTGAGCCTGATGATAGAAGATGATGATCGATATGCATCGTCTTCAGTCTGTGAGATTTTTTTTTCGCTAAACAAATGACAAAAATGCTATTTTCCTTTATTCACTTGGACAGTTTGATCCTTCATTAATGGAGTTATGTGGGTTTTTGTAAACTGACAGAAATCAAAAGGATATATATTAGAACAACAAGCAGGATTTAACATTAAGGAGTAGTTACATTTATTTTTTTATTTTCTTTTATTATTAAATTTTACTTAAAATTAGAGTTCATATTCAGTGGAATTATTTATGCATCGTTGTAACAAGAAGGTGAAAGGTTATTTTCATTCTTTTGATTAAAATAAAGAACTGTCTAGTGCTGCGTTTTGGTCCAAGTGCTCAATAAGCAAAGAAATTACTATAGTAAGTATTTTTTATATGTCTGGACAGTGATGTTTGCAGATGACATTGTGATCTGTAGTGAGAGCAGAGAGCAGGTGGAGAAACAGGGGGCTGAGGTCAAGAAGGTGCAGGAGTTTAGGTATTTGGAGTCAATAGTCCAGTGCGACGGGGAGTGTGGAAAAGAGGTGAAGAGACGAGTGCAGGCAGGTTGGAGTGGGTGGAGAAAAAGTGTCAGGGGTGTTGTGTGACAGAAGAGTGTCAGCAAGAATCAAAGGAAAGGTGTACAGAACAGTAGTGAGAGCAGCTATGATGTATGGGGTAGAGACTGTAGCAGTGAGGAAGAGATGAGGATGTTGAGGTTCAGTTTAGGAGTGACGAGGATGGACAAGATTAAGAACGAGCACATCAGAGGGACAGCTCAGGTTGGTTGTTTTGGAGACAAAGTCAGAGAGTCCAGATTGAGATGGTTTGGACATGTGCAGAGGAGGGATAGTGGTTATACTGGTAGAAGGATGTTGGAGATGGAGATGCCAGGCAAGAGGTCAAGAGGAAGACCAAAGACGAGATATATGGATGTGCTGAAAGAGGACATGAAGGTAGTTGGTGCAAGAGTAGAGGATACTGAGGACAGAGTTAGGTGGAAAAGGATGATTCGCTGTGGCGACCCCTAAACTGGGAACAGCCGAAAGGAAAAGAAGAAGTATTTTATATGTGTTTATCATTATAGTAAATATCATTGACCTCCAAAATCCAAAATGTGACAATATTTTGCGGTTGCATTTTTGAGTTATACTATGCTGAATTTGTTTTTTTTATGGGATGGGGGCAGCGCATTTAGTGTTTTTGTGTGTGTGTGTGTGTGTGTGCGTGTGTGTGTGCGTATGTGCGTGTGTGTGCGTGTGTGTGTGTGTGTGTGTGTGCGTGCGTGTGTGCGTGTGTGTGTGTGTGATGGGGGGGGTAAGCAAAACAAAGATGGTAATAATAAATTGTGTGTTGGACAGATTTCGGGGGTCATCACCGTACATTTCTGCTTAGGTCACCCATTTGGTCAGCGGCAGCCTTGATAAAGTTTCTATAATTATTGCTAAACATTTTAGCATTTCTAGGCAAATTCCAACAAGACATTGTTTATCATTACTATGACAACGTCTGCTCTCAAACTTGTGTGAAAGGCTTTTAATCACATACCAACTGTTTATCTGAATCCAGTGGAGTCACGTGATCTCCCTCAGGACCTGCGGGTCTCCACGTCAACAGCCTTGTTTGGAAGGATAAAGATATGTTTATGTTTTAGCATCACGTTCAATGCTGTTTGATTACCAAAGCATAACCTTTGACTCTCAGCACAACAAGTGCATGAATTATTGTTACGATACACATCGAAGGAAAAGGGTATTTGACCTTTTGACCATTAACTGTTATAGTAGTTTTATTTCAACAGAGAGATACAGGATAACAAAAACACATACAGAGCATGCCTTTAGAGGCATATAGCTATTAACAAATCCTAGCACCCGGTGGCATAAAGCTCAGATGTGTAGGTTTAGTTTTATAGTATTGGTTTTGATGAGTGAGGACTCAAACCTTTAGCTCCCTCAGCAGTTTTCAGTTTCTATGCATGCATGAAAGTCACACTGGTACAGTGGTACCCCGAGACACGAATGCTTTGAGTTCCGAAATGTTCGAGATACGAAAGGTCTCGCAGGAAATGTTTTGCTTTGAGATACGAAAAAAATTCCAAGATACGAAAAACACCAACAGTTCTGCTCTATTATCCGCTTGTTCCGGGTCCTGGCGCTCCATTCTCCCTTTGCAAAAAGTGCAAAAAGGGTTTAAAACACGCTAAATCAGTTGTTAATCGAGCAAAACATTACGTATACAGTGGGGTAAAAAAGTATTTAGTCAGCCATCAATTGTGCAAGTTCTACCACTTAAAAAGATAAGAGAGGCCCATAATGTTCATCATAGATAGACCTCAACTATGAGAGACAAAAGGAGAAAGAAAAATCCAGAAAATAATTTATTTGCAAAATATGGAGTAAAATAAGTATTTGGTCAATAACAAAAGTTCATCTCAATACTTTGTTATAAACACTTTGTTGGCAATGCCAGATCAAAGGTTTTCTGTAAGTCTTCACAAGGTTTTCACACACTGTTGCTGGTATTTTGGCCGATTCCTCCACACAGATCTCCTCTAGAGCAGTCATGTTCTGGGGCTGTCGCCGGGCAACACAGACTTTCAACTCCCTCCAAAGAATTTCGATGGGGTTGAGATCTGGAGACTGGCTAGGCCACTCCAGGACCTTGAAATGCTTCTTACGAAGCCACTCCTTCGTTCCCCGGGCGGTGTGTTTGTGATCATTGTCATATTAAAAGACCCAGCCACGTTTCATCTTCAATGCCCTTGCTGATGAAAGGAGGTTTTCACTCAAAAAATCAGTCGTCCTGGTCTCTTAGCAGAAAAACAGCCCCAAAGCATGATGTTTCCTCCCCCATGCTTCACAGTAGGTAATGTGTTCTTTGGATGCAACTCAGCATTCTTTCTCCTCCAGACACAACGAGTAGAGTTGTTACCAAAAAGTTCTATTATGGTTTCATCTGACCATATGATATTCTCCCAGTCATCTTCTGGCCTTGACATGTACTGGTTTAAGCTGGGGGACACGTCTGGCACTGCCGGATTTGAGTCCTTGGCAGCGTAGTGTGTAACTGATGGGAGCCTTTGTTACTTTGGTCCCAGCTCTCTGGGTCATTCACTAGGTCCCCCGTGTGGTTCTTGGATTTTTGCTCACTGTTCTTGTGATCATTTTGAGCCCCCGGGGTGGGATATTGCGTGGAGCCCCAGATCGAGGGAGATTGTCAGTGGTTTTGTATGTGTTTTATTTTCTAATAATTGCTCCCACAGTTGATTTCTTCACACCAAACTGTTTACCTATTGCAGATCCAGTCTTCCCAGCCTGGTGCAGGTCTATCATTTTGTTCCGTGTGTCCTTTGACAGCTCTCTAGTTTTGGCCATGGTGGAGTTTAGAGTGTGAGTGTTTGAGGTTGTGGACAGGTGACTTTTATACTGAAAATGAGTTCAAACAGGTTCCATTAATACAGGTAACGAGTGGAGGACAGAGGAGCCTCTTACAGAAGAAGTTTCAGGTCTGTGAGAGCCACAAATCTTGCTTGTTTGTAGCTCACCAAATACCTTTTTTTCCACCATATTTTGCAAATAAATTCTTTAAAAATCAGACAATGTGATTTTCTGGATTTTGTCTCTCATCGTTGAGGTCTATCTATGATGAACATTACGGGCCTCTCTCATCTCTTTAAAGTGGGGGAACTGGCACAATTGGTGGCTGACTAAATACTTTTTTTAACCCCACTGTAGATTACTAATAATGTGCCATAACAAATGTTAGAGTCAAGGTGTCATAAAAGAAATAACGTTTATAACGTCGAAAGTGTAGCTAGAGATGTTCTTTGTAGTTAGAGAAACCCTGTGACGCGTTCTCAGAAGCACTGTCTCTCCATCTGTCTGCGCTTGTGCTTGAAACCGTGTTGATGTTCGTGAAATATCTCGAGAAAGTTAACTTTCATATGTAGTGTCGTAATGTTTTCTGCATTCGTTCCTCCTCCTCCGACACATCGATTCACTCTCAAGTTAAGGTTTCACATTTGTGAACGTATTACGTATTTTACTTGTGTTTTATTCTGTTTTATTATTATTTATTAATATGTAGATTTAAAGATTGAAGAAATGGTTTTTTTTCTTTATCTGGTTTTCCATTTTTTCATCTACTTAAACTGTTATTTCTGAGAGCCGTTGCACGGATTTGGCGTTTTACGTGTAAAACTTGCTTCAAGATGCTCTAGCATTTGTTATAGCACATTATTGGTAATCTATAAATAATGTTTCGCTCGATTCAAAACTGATTTAAAGTGTTTTGAAGCGTATTAGACATTTTTGCACCGGGAGATGGGAGCGCCAGAACCCGAAAGCGCTACCCAAGTCATACAAACAAGTGGAAGATACAGCAGAACTGCTTGTGTTTGCTCGTATCTCGAATTTTTCTTTGCATCCCGAAGCACCTCTTTCGTATCTCGAACATTTCGTAACTCGAAGCATTCTCTGGGTACCGCTGTATAACTCTGGCCAACATTTGCTCACTCAGTCCTACAAGGCCTTCTTACAATCCCATTACACCCCTGTCTCCTATCCACCAGTAAACAGTGTTGCTGTAGGTATTCTGCCACAGAGTGGTATTTACCAGGTGGATGCTGCAGACTGAAGTGAAAGCAAAAAAAGCTCTATTTGGTTACTATTTTTGAAGTTTAAAAATATTAAACATTAGCAAATAGCAAAATTAGCAAATAGCAAAAAAACCCTTTCTGGTGTTGGGTATGTTTTACTTTTACACATATTTTGGAAAAAATGCTGGATTTAAAAAAAAAATTCAGAGCACAATCTTTTTTTGAAAAAAATCATGGATTAAAAAAAAAAGGTTATATAGACAAAAATATTAGATTATTGTATGATTTATTCATTTAACGACGAACACTTACATGTGAGGGATGGTGGTTTTGAAGATGTCCAGCATACAGTTGCAGGTTTTGTCCCAGGTCTCAGGATTAAACTTCTCCCCATTGAGGATCACCACATTTTCAAGGCAATTTGTGCCAGATCTTGCCAGCTGCTCGTTATCTATGCGTAGAGCATCATCATTTGGTCTTCGGAACATCTTTGATGAATGTGTATAGGTGTCGAGTGTGTTTCTCCTGCTCACCTTGCTGCACACACCAGTAGAGCTGAGAGAGGATGTCGTCTAACAGAACATCACTGAGAGACTCAAAGTACTGAGTGAAAACATCACAGATGGCATAAAGTGCATGGTTACAGGTTGTGGTCATCCACTCTGCTTTCTGTGTGAAGAGACAAAACAGTAATGACAAAAGCTTTTAGTCACAGAGGGTGATGAAATATTTCTGATGAAAAACAACATTTACTGAGGTAAACACATTATTTGTTCTCTCCCAGCAGGACTAACCTCAGTCTGCTGTTCAGGAAGCTTCATGTTGTCAAAGATCCTGAAGACAATCCGGAAGAGGTCCTGCCACCAGTGTTTCTCATAGGTATGACCATACGTCTTCATCACCTCGAACATCACAGTCAAACCCCTGAGCAACAAAACAGAAACAAATTCACATTTTATCAGTTTCTCCTAATTATTTTTCTGGAGATGTTGGATGATGTACTACCCCAGCCTTTTTTTCCTTTAGAATAATTCCACTACAAACCTGAAATTGTAAAAAAAGGTACAAAAAAGTAGTAATTGTTGTCCTTTTTCACTGGAAAATCTAAAAAATTTTAAACAAACAGTTTTTATGTTTTAGAACAAAAATCAAAAGTGTTGAAATCCCCTCAAAATCAAAGACAAGGTCAAAACCATGTGAACATTTCATCAAATAAAACAGGCGAACCTTGAAAATCACAAGCCATATTACAGGTCTTGTACTTCCAAGAGTACTATCCCTTCTTTAAAATAGGTCTGAAAAAAAAACTGAAAGACGCTTAACTCTAAAACATAATTCTTGTTAACGTTTGTTAAAAAAAATCCAAATTATTAACCTTTTTGAAACCTACACATTATATTTGAATGATGGGTTGCGCCATTTCTAGCCAATTAAAAAAAAGAAGTTGTGGCAAACATGAAGAGACTTCTAAATATACAGAACATTTACTTATAAAATAAATAGCAAAACAAGCAAAATTAATTAAATGAAAAACAATTAAATTCTAACAAATGTAGTTGTTAATTAAAAATAAAAAAATCTAAATAGACCAATCAACACAAAGCAAACAAAAAAATAAAAATGCTGAATGTTTTCTTTATATACAAATTTATAGAATGTATGGAATGCTTTTTTTGGAACAAATAGTCCAATGTTATTTGTAAAAAGTTGCAATAAAAAATAATAAAAAATATATAAATAAGTATATTAATACATAAATAAATAAATGTTTGTTTTTTTTATTATTTGAATTATAGAATGAATGTATGTCATTTTTTTCACCTGGTCCGGACATCCAGTTTACACCTATTTATGATGCAGGAGAGCTCAAAGAGAATGGGGAACCAGCCTCGCACCCAGACCCTGTCCTCCGGTGCCACGTTCATGTCATCACTGGTGTAATCTTTAAACGCCTATGAGCAGAAAACAAAACGCTTTGCTTAAAGATGCTGCTAAACAATATTCACACTCCAGTATGTGTGTTTGTGTTGGTGGAGAACACGATTCTCTGAAGGCTTGTTCACCCAGAGCGTCTGCCACTAGGAGCTCCCTGGTTAAAAGCACCCTCTGGTCTCCTAGCACTCATCATAACTGACCTGAGGCCTGTCAGAGACGTATTTTGCGCAGTGACGGATCAGGCGAATGGCTTCCATGCTGGTGTCAGGAAACGAAGCATTGCAGGCAAACTCGGAAAGACATTTGACGGCATCCTGGAAGGAGTCAATGGTGGCTGGGAAATACTTCTCAAATACATTCACTGTGAGGAGAGAAGACACAGGTCGTTTAAATCTTATTCTAAACGCTTCAAATATTTCTGTATAGTTCACCTAGAAAATGGCTAAAATAATGACTTTAAATAATGAAATAAAAACATTATCGTTCTGTACTCATCAGCCAAGCATGGATTTGATCCTTATTTTTTATTTATTTGTCAATTAAATTAAAGATTTTGGTCATTTTAAACATAATAGAGACTTTCCAATCTTTTCACATAAAAGGAGCTATTTAATTGGATATTATAATTGGTATAAAAAAGTGCATTTAATCTGATCCAGTGGGTAGCCCTGTGGCTTTTCAGTTAGAAGGTTCCTGGATGGAGTTTGCATGTTCACCCCGTGCTTGCGAGTTTCTTCAGGGTACCCCCACAATCCCCCAAAATGCGGTAGGTTAACTGAAAATCTAAATTCCTCTGAATGCGAATATGTGCGGCTTCCCCTGAAGTGGCACCAGCAGACCCTCGTGCATCCGAAAAAATGTTGTACCACAATATATTGTTACACCCCTATTCTAGTACATATGCATTTGTAAAACCTTTGTTCTGCCGAGCTCTACACTTCACCATGATTAAAAATAATTGAAGCACTTGCTGACAAAAAAATCTTTAAGAACTAAGTTATGGCACTGAAAAAAGTAAATAAATATGGAACTAATTATGAGCCAAATTCTCAAAGAAATACTATGTGACTCGTATTCTATAACGCGGAATGTAGATCACGAAAGACAGAGCGCAACATCACAGAGTCCGTGGCATTTCACATAGCGGTGGACATGGCACCCATATCCGTCGTAGAACAACGTGGCTTTAAACGTTTGCTAAAAACACTTGATCCCAGTCAGATACAGTTTACCCAGTCGGCATTACTTTTCGAGACAGGAACTCCCGCGACTGTACACTACAGAGAGAGCGCGGCTTGCTGCTGAATTGGAAAAGGTTACTTACAACAGAGGTCCTGCAAAGATGAGCTTGAGTTGAGTTGTTTTATTTTTGAATGAAAAGAAGGCAATGTGTATTATTTTACAGTTAAATTATTATTTATGTTATCAGGGGATCCCACTGAGGCGCCCTGATACAGCAACCGATCAGAAATTTCTTTGTGTGTCTTACCCTCCTGCTTGAGGGTGTCAGTGATGGTATTCTGGACATCAGTCTTACCCATGATTGTGGTTTTGAGTAATGAACCGGTCTGGGAGTTTTTAAAAGCCTCAGGAATCTTTTGCAGGTGTTTAGAGTTAATTAGTGGATTAAGATGATGGGGTTAATCGCTCGTTTAGAGACCTTTTCATGATATGCTAATTTTTTTAGATGTAAGCCAAAATCATCAATATTAAAACTATGAAAGGCTTGAAGTGATTTACAGAAAATACGAAATTTACTACTCGGTATTGTACTTTTTGTACACTTTTAGGGTTGTTGTGGAATTATAGTGTAATTTAAAGACAAAATATTTGTAAAAACAAAAAATCATAAAAAGCACTGCCACACAAAACTGTTGTAAATGTAATTTATTGGAGCAAATTGTGAAGTAGTAAAAAAAAATACTCAAAAAGGCTGCAGACTTCTAACGGTGATCAGATTTGTGTGGCATATAAATATATGTAATCATCGTGAAACCGGCCACAGAGGTGAGGGAATGCTTTTGGTAATACAATGAACTAGATTCAAAATCTTTTTTTGTTAATAACATTTTTGAGTAAATAATATTGTGTCTGATCCTCTATAATAAGTAAAAAAAAATAGGAAAACAGCTTGCATGATTATCTATCTCAATTTTCTAGCAACAAGACTCTGTTCTTCATGCACTTTTCATTAGCTACATGAAAAGCCAAGACAGAGAAACTGGAACACATCTAATTGGAACATCTGACAAATTAAGAACTAAGATGATGACCACAACTCTACTAACTCTACTTTTAAAGCAGTTATCAGAGCAGCTTGTGATGATCCAAAAGATTCCAACCGGCTGATAGCAAAGCTTGTGTAAAGCTGGTAAACACGTGATTTTTGTTGGAACTTACTGACGATGTGTCCGGTTGTCTGAAAGGCCAGCTCCACGATGCTCTCATCCTGATCAGATGCAGCCAGATGAAAAACAGAGAAAATGTTCTTCCAGCCAGACCGGATGTTTGCAGCCTGAGAGTTGACCATCTGAGCTATGCAGCGGACCACCATGTCTCTAATGGTGGGAGATCTGCAGACAGAGACGTTTGCCAATGTAGTGGGAAAACAACAAAGAACAACAGAGTTTTCTTCCTCCATCCCAGACATCATAGCATCCCCCAGCATGCGCATCAACAAATTCCACAGTCTCTCCTTCATATAGAGGTTTTGATTCGAAGCCTGAAACTTGCAGACAGTGAAACTTACTCTGAATTTAAAGCAGAGAGGCTGAAAAGAGAATTTCCACTGCGATAAATGAAAAAGCAAGATGGAAGGAACTAAAAAAAATAGATGGTGTTGCTCATCACACCAATTTCCTCCTAAAGTCATAACATGTCGAATCTGTAATTCCTGCAGGACTCCATCAAAGAGTGACATCTCATGCCCAGTCCTGTATGCTCCTGATTTTTGCCAAAAAGTTTGGGAAGATATGGCATTAGGGAATTCTGTGTCATGTTTTGATTGCCGTGTTATTTCCACCATTAGGTTAGTTGTCTGTGCACTTGGTTTCTTGCTTCTGATTGGTCATTGGCTAACGCTTGTCCTCTCACTAGCTGAATAAATTCCAATACAATGTAAAGCGTTTTTCTGTCACAACTGCGGTGCGATGAGGCGGAGTGATGGGACGGAGCGATTTCATTGCACAACATCTGAAATGTTGTTTTGGTCGTTCTAAAATTCTGGGAAATGGAGATCAAAGATCACATATTGCATTCGAAGTCACTCCATGGTGTCTATATACATTAGGCTTGGGGCGGAAATAGGGTAATACGGTATATCACAGGATCTAAATATAACAACGGTATCAGTTTCAATTCCTTTATACCGTCATAAGAACAATACACTTATACAGAAGTCAAGGGTTAAATATTAAATACAATTTATTTAATACCCGATGTCATCATGCGACAGTGTGGAGTAGAAAGAGAATTTCTATTCTCATGTTTTCATTTTAAAACCAAGACCGTAGGGCATGAAGGGCATGAAAAAGAGGAAAAATATGAAAAGAACCAAACAAAAGGCCAATTGATTTGTAGGTTGAGAAAAATTTGGATAAATTACAAGACTCCAACTAATTACAAAAAAAAATGAAATAAGATTGTATCACCAAATCAAACTAGAAAATGAACTTCTGCCGGTTAAAAATGTTTCACATTTAAATAATTGCAAATAAATATATTTCTGTAAGATGGATCTGGTTTATTTGCTTGATTAAATTCTTCTTCATCTAAAGGCCTTCTCGCCGATCCGAATTTTCGATCCAAAGTTTTGTGAGAATGCACGATGCTCGATTAAAAACCATGGGCGCCAAGGGCAGCTCACACATCTGACTGAAAAAGATTTGGATTGCCATATTAGATTGTTTTTTTCTCAAGGAGAACGACCAATGAAAGCTGGCTCTTGATGACCTGAGCAGGATGTAAAAAAAGGTTTGGTGCACTCGGTGGCGCTTATCCACATTTGCAAAGCGGCTTCGGAGAGGAAACAGGAAGACGACAACAGAGAAGAAGTTGAAGAACACATAGAAACTTGGATGTTGAGGAGTTTATACTGTTGGTGGCTGGACAAACACCATAAAGATTACAAAATGCGGAGAAACGAGTGACACGGAATGCATCTGTTGTACCACAAACGCCACCTTCTGGCAGGGACCCAGAGAAGAGCATGGGAAGATTGCGCATTTCAATTCGGAGCTGATTTCTGTCATGCAAACAAATTCACCTGTTCTTTTTCATTATGTGCTCAAACGGCCTGAGGAAATCCTTCTGGAATCTGAAATTTGCCAGTTCTCCCTTCTCCAAAAACTTCATGGATAGCTGCCTCAGAGAATCCACAGCAAAAATAGCCACATCTTCATTGGGATTACAGCCAACCTGGGCACAAAAAAGGCACAGGGTTTGGTTAGAGAAAAGGCACAGTCAGCTCTTTAATCAATTAGCTGTGATTAATGAGTGGGATTATTAAATAAAAAGAATTAGAAGACTTTGAAATGACCTTATTGAAATGATCTCCTATGACCTCCCATATTCTGGACCACTGCAGCCTGATGCGCCCCATGTTGTAGTAGGAGATCTCGACTATCTTCTGCAGACTGAACATCCGTGGATGTGTAGGAGAGGCTAGTTCATCCATCGATACAGCGCACAGCCATCGCACAAAGTCCACTGAAAACACAAGAATGTCTGTTGGTGATAACTAATACATATAGTCACACTTTATGAACTGCTTTTAACCATTCTGCACTGAAACACAGAAGGGGGTGAGTATTGAAAATATTTGGTGATATGATGAACCTTTATTACGGTTTGAGCACCTATTGTAATTGTTCAGAGCGTTATTGTTTCACGACTTTTTTTTCTGTCACAAATACACACACATCAGAAGTGGTGTTTGAGTCTGATTGTGGTGGGTGTAGCAAAATGCTCTAAAGCAGTGGTTCCCAAATGGTGGTGCGAAATGCTCGAAGAGCTGTGCGAGAGAATGGCAGGGAAAATCATAACTTTAATTTTTTTTTATCGAGAGGAGTAAAGAGTAAAGCGTAAAAGCGTAAAGAGTGACTGTCATGTGCACCTTGAGGAGCTGATGGCGCAGTTACGCATTCACCGCCATAAAAACTTCATTGTTAGTGTCTGAACAGTACAGCCTCATGGAGATCACCGCCGATGGGTCGGTAAAAGTTGAATAAACTCAGTAGAGAGTCTCCAGTGGATTTCTGGAAACTATTCAGCCTCGTACTGGGCAAAGAGCTCCATGTGCTCGCTACGAGTGCTGTCAAACCTCTGATGAGTTTCTCCAGCACATGCTCATGTGACCGTGCTTCTGCTCTAACAAACATGAAACAAAATGCCAGAGTTTTAAAACTTAAATTTTAAAATTTAAAATTCAGCTTTTCTCAAACTGAAACAAACTTTTTGCCCTAGAATCCTGCATTTTCTTGCATGTTATTTGGCCATTATACACAAAAATGATTTCATATGTGTGTATTTATATTATTATTAATAAATTGTTGGTTCTAGAATGTCACAGTGTGAGTGACTTTTTACTAACACAGTGGTTCCCCGAGACACGAAATTAATCTGTTCCAGGGTGGCTTTCGTATCTCAAACATTTTATATCTCATATTGCACGCCTAATCCGTGCAATGGCTTTCAAAAACAGCATTAGAAGTTGATAAAAAGAAAAATCAAGCAACATTTCTTTAATCCTTAAATCTACACATTGTTAATGTAATAAAAGATAATAAAACAGAATAAAACACATGAAAAATATGTAATACATACACAAATGTATAACCGTACCTTGCGTGTAAAACGAAATGTCAGAGGAGGTGGAACAGATGCGGAAAACACTAGCGCACCACTTATGGAAGTTAACTTTCTCGAGATATTTCACGAAATACGAACACGGTTTCAACCATGAGCGCAGACAGTACCGTGCATACTGGGGAGAGAGCTTCTGAGAACACATCACAGGGTTTCTCTAAGTTGTGCTACAGAGCAGCACTTTCTACGTTATAAACGTTATTTCTTTTACGACACCTTGACTCTAACTTTTGTTCTAGTACATTATTGGTAATCTATACGTAATGTTTCGCTTTATTTAAAGTGTTTTAAAGCGTATCAGGCCCTTTTAGCACTGTCTGCAATAGAAGAAAGGAGCGCCAGGACCCGGAAGCGAAGCACGATGTCAGACTCAAAAGCAGATAATGGAGCAGAACTGTTGGTGTTTTTCGTAACTCAAATTTTTTTCGTATCTCGAACATTTCGCAACTCCAAGCCTTTGTATCTCGGGGTACCATTCCTACGATGGACTGTCGAACCTGTCCAGGGTGTACCCCTGCCTCTCACCCAATGTGTCCTGAAGACACCAGCAGACCCCTTTGACCTCGAAAGGGAATAATAAGCGGATTAGAAGATGAATGAATGAAGTACCGTATTTTTCGCTGTATACGCGAAATGCAGCAAATGCAAAGGCAAATGCAGAGCGCCGCGGAGCGGAGGGCAGTCACGGCAGTATGAGAGGCATAAGAGAGGCAGCGGCTTCGGCCTAGCTCCGGAGCCATCGGCCTTATTTGTACACCCGGCAGTGCGCGCTGACGTCATCGCCCATCTCTACCATAGCGCGGATCGTAAGGAGCAGGTATGAAACATTACAGCCTTTTTTTGTTACTTTTACTGTTTACTGACTGTTCATGTTACATGTTTGGCATATAATTGTTCTTAAATTGCTGTTAACTTTTAGTTGATATAAAATATTTTACTACAGTATTTGGTTCAAAATCTTTTTTTTCTAGATCTTCCTCATTTAAAATTGCGTCTTATTTGCCGGTGAGTCTTATACGGTGAAAAATACAGTAGATTCCGTCCCTGCACTTTGCTATCATCCACTTATTTTGGGAGAGATAGAGACGTGCACTCAAATTACTAATTTAACTATTCCCAGAACTAGCGCAAAATGGAAATATCTAATTATTAAACCCTGTTATTTACATACTCCACATAATGAACGACAATGACTAAAATAGAAACAATGTACAGGACCAAGGTAATAGTGAATTCTCAAAGTGCTCATGATGCAGAAGGAAGGAGCGCTTAACACTACTGACATACACTACTGTTCATTTTTAAAGGAACATATAAAACATTATTTCTAGGTTCCATTTATTTTATGCAAAGGGAAACAAGTTAAAGAAATAAAAGTGTTTATGGTGGTTAAACGTTTTTTATTTCTCCAAGTACTGATCACGTGCTGCCTGTTAAAAATACTGGAAAAATATTTGGTCGGGAGGCATCCTCTTATTAATTGAGAAACAACATTTAGATGAATGTTTTCGTGTCAGAGCGAGGCCCCACACATTTTCTTAAAAAGCGCACAATCCGAGCGCATGACTTAAAATTGACAGATCAGAGACAAAAAATTACCAGTAGCTGTAGAAAGAGAGACCAAGACTGTGACAATTATTTTGTTTCAACTAAAAAGCTTTGTTTTTCCGATATTTATGTTTTGGAAAAGCATCTTATAAGTGCCAAATTAATGTATTTAAACGAGAGAGTAGCAGAGAGCCCTCGCAGCACATATACATAAAGCTGCCAAAACTAAGAACTAACCACGACAGAGAAAGACAAAGACTGTGACAATTTTTTCTTTTCATTTAAAAGTATTACTCTGTTTTTCTGTCTGTTTTCAAAATATATTTGTTTTCCCATTTATAGTTATTCAAATGGAAACGAGACAACCACAAGCACAGATCTCTGTCCAAGAATATCAATCACATTAAACGGAAAGACGATCGTTTCGCTTACGAAAGAGAACCCGATGCTCTACATTTATAATTATTGTACATTATACATTTATTGTTATTTATAATGCATTTTTCACTGAAAGATAATCAACTGTTCAGTGTTTATTTAACATTTTTTGTAATCTATTTATAGTCACTTATTTAGAGTCAATTGTGGTACGTGGCTGGAAAAAGTTTGGGAACCACTGCTCGCTCTATAGCGCAACCTAATGCATTTCAACTTATGTTGCGGTCTCAGTTGAACAAAATTCGTTGCACATGTATAGGTTACAAAGACTTAAATATTATACTTTTATGGATGGCATTTCCAAAAATTGAGTCTGCTACAAAAACTTCTGAAAAGATTACTTACTCAAACGTCTTCTGGAAAGCTAGTCCTGTCCAAATAGGGCTGATATAAAGCTACAGGTACATTGTGTACGGAATACAACAATATTTTCTGGATGTGGAGTGTAACGATACTCTCGTTCTGGTTTATTAATCACTGAATTTTAACATGGGTACGATATGCTTCCGGTTTAATCAAATTCACAGATTATACTAAGCTATATAAAAAGTGATATTGGCAGACCCAGAAAATGGCTGGATATATTGCAAATTTTTAACTCTGGGGAGGGCAGCCAGAATGAATCTAAAACGCAAACTGGAAATAAAAATATTGTTACATGTGATTTACAAGCGAGAAACTCAGCAGAGAAAAAAGGAAGAGTGATAAGGGCAGCTCTGCCTCGTTGGCAACTTCAATCTAGTTGATAAAGACTAGACTAGATAAAGACTGATAAATGCTCGCATGTGAATATTTAAGTTTGATCATCGGGCAAATGTTAAAGTGAAGTCTGAAATCTTGCCCTCACCTATGGCATTTCCGTCGAGTCTGATGGAGCCTGTGAATATCCTGCAGAACAACATACACATGTTATTAAGGGTAAAGAGACAGTATTTCTGTATCACTGTTTTGGAACCATCGTACCGGTCAACAGCCACAACCACACTTTGTGAGCTGGTCTCGCCAATAGACTCCTGAATGCTTGCAATTTGTTTACGATCAACGTTCCCTCCTATCATGAGAAAATCAGAACCCGTTTTATTCTTCTTTATATCACTTCATTCTCTAAGTTTAACCCTTGTGTGTTGTTGGGAATGTTTTTAACCATTTCAGGGTGATTTGTTCCATCAAATTGAATGATCTTTGCGACAAATCTTATTTTTACACATATTTTTAAAAAAGTTTTTTTTCTTCCCAAAAACTCCAAATTGCACTCTAAAAACAAACTAAAAAAATCAAATTAAAAGTAATTTATTTTTGCACAAGTATCTCAGCTCTTTATTTAAATTAATCTGGGATTTCTTCCTTTTAATTGTCAAGATATTACACTATGTCAGTGATTTCAGGGGAAAAACCCCAGAAATGACTTTTATCCCAGTCTTGGACATGTCAAGCATTAATAACAACATTGGGTTTTTTAGTTTTTGTGTAGCACCAGATTTTCTTTTTCATTTATAGTTCGTGCCCCATTGACTTCCATTAAAACAACCTTTTTTATTGCAGTGCCAAAACACCAAATAATCCTGCATTCTTGATTGTAAACAGAGAAAATTTGGGGATTTTTACTGTTGATCACACATTTGGAACGAATAACCCTAAAAAGAAGCTTAGTTTCTGACTGGTATATGGAGATATATGGATTACAACAGCATGTACACAAAAGCTGTCAATGTTATTACTAATCCTTGACGTCCAGGACTGTTATAAACCACAAAAATTTCGTATTAAAAAATTAAAAGTTATGTTATTTAAGAAAAACTAAGGGGTAAAAACTTGGATAAAAAAAGTCATTTTTGATTAGAGTTGAGGTAGATAAAGAGACCTGTGCCAAAAAAATGATCCGATATATTTTTACAGCAGTTTAATTTAGTGGCTGTCACAAACAACACGAAAGGGTTGTGAATTTGAAAAATCTTCATAACACATCCTTTATTTTAGATGAACACAATCATTATAAACATGCTCTTTCCTTTCGGTTTGAAACTTTTTATAGACTACCATTTGATTTCAAAGTGACTTCAATGAACAAAACACTTCACAACTCTTTTTCTTCTAGCTTCATGCTATTGATTTCTGAACGAAAAGATCTCTGGTCCACAAATTAATCTATACAAATAAATCGAAACAAATTGGGTTTAATAGATAAATATACATTTATACAAATATAGAGTAGGGCTGTGCAATTATTGCAATCTTAACACATGCATTTTCTAAATCGTATAAGGCTACAATTTTATCTGTTAGTTTATTTCGATTTTTATTACTAATACGTTATTGTTTGCATGATTTTAATTTGCAAACCAATCAGAGCTGACACAGGTACCTGGCAATTACAGCTAAGCTGAGCAAAAGAAAGATGTTAGCCAATCAGAGCTCCCCTTACGCAAAATGAATCATTGCGCTCCTCCCACCAGCTCATCTTCGGAGGGAGTGCTTAGCACTGGGGGAAATGTGGTGACTTGCCACCGTTCATGCATTAAAACCAAAAACAGTGGCCCTGCTGGATTTCTTGTTAAAAAATCTGTTTGTTTTTTTTATTTTGATTAACAGTAGTTTTAATTCAATGTTTAATTGACCGTTTTAAAGACAATTTATTACAGTTTTGTCAAGCACTTACTACGACTGTGTACAGTATGCTATTAACTAAAGTTGAGGTTATTTAATCTTAATTTATATCATGTTGTCCGGTTAAAAGACTATTTTACCACAGTTTTGCTATGCACTTCTTGTGCACTGAATACATTTACAATTTTATGTATGTAGCTTGTTTGAAAAAGCCAAAACGCAATTGCAATATTGCGATATGATTATTTTGTCCTTATTGCACAGTCCTAATATGCAAATATACGTGCTTTGCTGCACTTGTGGATCGCATCCTGCTCATTTTTGGACTTCTGTTTCTGATTACATCAGCTAGAAATCCACAAATAGGAAAGTTTCAACTAACATCCACTTGCCATCACAATAACTCAAATGTTCTTTACTCACATTTCTGCAGAGATAGTGTGCAAAGAGAGATGGACTGACCTAAGCCCAGGTACTCATCAGAGGTCTGTTCTTTAGTGCTGGTGATAAAGCCTTCCTTCCCGCGGACAGTTCCTGATATGTACCGAGCCTTCACTCCTGTCCCAATGAGCTGAGCCAACTCCAGCTGACTAATGCACTTCAGGATCTGCAGCACAAACACCAAACCAATACTACGTCCGTGCATCATGCAGTATACACGGCATCCAACCGAAGAACTCACCTCGTGCCAGGAGTTTCCGAGATAATTTCCATCAGTGTGAGCCACAGTAATGAGGGTTTTGATTGTGTCAATGTTCTTCTGCTTCATTTCGGTGATTCCTGAACTGGCCGTCAATAGCGTGAAGCGTGCCAAAGCCTGTACGTATGCGTCCCGCTCCAACTGTGACAAAAATATATAAATAAATAAATAAATAATGGTTGAAATATTTCATTTCTTTAACCCTTTTATAAACGTATTTAATCATGTTGGAGCTTAAAAACAACAGCATTACAAATAGTTTTTGGTCTGAAAAAAATGTTACATCGTTTAGGAATTGTTCCTCCAAAGTTTTTAACGTATTAATTCAGAGAAACGTAGGTTTGTTAATACTGCAGATCTGCATTGGCAAATCTTTTTTTGTAGATCTGTTATTTTTAACATACAGTGAGTGAAAAAACTATTTGAACCCCAGCTGATTTTGTCTATAGTCTATAGTTTCAATGGTAGGTTATTTGAACAGTGAGAGACAACAATGACAAACAAAATCCAGAAAAATGTGTTTCAAAAAGACTTATAAATTAATTTGTATTTCCATGATTTAAATGGTAATTTAAACTATGCAGTATAAATAATGTTTTACATTATTGATTTTCTGTTATTTACATTAATTTACATGACTGCTAGGTTAGATGATATTTACAGTTGTGGCCGTCAAATAAAAAATAAAGGCATGCTATCGATCAAACAATGCAAATCGGTTTAAACAAAGTACTAATTAAAGCTGCAAGCAGCGATTCCGGCAGCAATATGTACTGCGATCATTTCTTATTAAAAGATGTATTTAAGCGAGAAAGATAAAAAAAAAAAAAAAACACATCTTAATGCGCTAATGAGTGTAAATATTTATAAGTCTTTAAATAATTTAATGATTCTTGTCACATACGTCAAAACTGTTAACAAGAGGTACCTCATCAATATTAAATGTTGTTCCTCCCTATAACTCCCGAGTGTATGTGCTAGATGTGTTCAGACATGGACTTTTAGCATAGTTGGTAAATTTGGGACCCCAACGAATTTGGGACCCCATAGTAGTTTGTTGAAGCCTTTTAAGAGATTTTTTATTTTCAAAATAGCCATTTTTTATTTTTGGAAATTCACTCCAATTTACTTTTTTGTAGGTCGTGATCTCTTACATAATTGTTCCAAATTGTGTGTTTCAGGCTTCAAACACAGTCTGAAAAGTGGTAGAAAGCTGCAGAAAATGGGGAGAAATTTTTAATCATTATATTTAGTCTTAATATTGATGATAATATTGACACTTCACTGTGTCTCATAAATTTACATTCTCTCACAAAGGATATTCATTGTGGCCACTATGTGGCACAGTTACCAACACTGAAGACTGCTGTTTAGACTTAACACACTTGGCAAGTTTCATCATTATTATAAACTTCCAGGTTCAAGGTAAAACCAGGCAATTCAGAAGACCACCAAGCACGAACCGTTCAATGAATTAAAAAAAGCTTTCCAATTTAACATCGTAGACACCTTTAGATGAGACTGCCGGTGTTTGATGGTGAGCACATAAAATCTACAGGAGGAATTTGTTAAAGTCCAATGCCTGGAATTGTACTAAATTTTAGAAGAACATTCAAAATAACTGACTTCCTGTCGATTTTAGAAACAATTTACTTCTGTGTAGGTCTTGGTCCTTTTCAAAAGGCTTCCAATTTCCAAACATGGGCTTCAAAAACACTTTGAAATAGCAGTAAAAAACCGGAAGACAATGGGATATTCCATGTTGCACTAGAGATAAAATCTCTAGGAGGAGTTCATTACGACATGAGCAAAACTGGCCATTTTGGAAACGCTATCCATACTAGTGGTGACCTACACAAACCTGCAGCTTTCTAAAATGCTAAATGTGTGTAATGACCTGAATGCAGAAGATGCAAGCTATCCGGATAGCGCAGCGGATTCCCTCCAGACACAGAGAGGCCACTTCGGTGTCGTCACAGTCCTGCAGACCCACACTGAATGCTGCCAGGAAGGGTGTCCAGGCCAGCTAGGAAAGTTAGGACATCAAAGGATGATGTTGTGTGTACATTTGCATGGCTGGATGATTGTGAGGATGTAGAGAATACCTTGAACATGGGTCTGACGTGCTCAAGATGGGTGGCGCTGGTGAAGGGTGCCTGGACGTGGCTCACAGCCTCCATTAGGGCCTTGGCCGTTTTAGCCATCTGTTCCATCTCCACATTATACAGAAGCCGTCTCTGCTTCTCACTGGCCACACCTAAACCAGATGTTTTATTTTGTTCACTACAAAAGTACTATAACAAATGTTATTTACATATTTGCTATAATGTGATATAAGGATTCAAAGAACCCCTGACATTAAATGTGTTGGGCCACAATTTAATTCCAGTTTTAAAAACTGTAATTAGAAAATGCTTTTGAACTTGTAAACAATGCTTTTTTGTAAAAGCACAAAATGCAAAGTGAGAAAAATGTAAACCTTTTGCCTTCAAACCAGCTTCGATTCTTAATTTATTATCGGTTGTATTTTATGTCATTTTAAGGGGACAATAAATGTACACAAACTTCACACTGACAACTTCTCATTGTGTCAAAAAGTCATTTCTGCAGCGTTTTCCTGAGATATAAATAAATATTTGCAGAAATGTTTGTGAAATACTGTATATAATACTGTATAAACTAACTTTGCTTATTTGATTTGAGCGTTAACTCCTTTGTCTCCTTCATGGATATTTTTTTCCCTGCGATCTCATCATAAATGGCTGAAAGGTACTCCTCCGGTAGATCCTTGCTGTCATTGATCCCTCTGTTCATCTTGATGTATTGCTCTTTCGTCATTTTATTCTTCACCTGTGCCAAAACAAACCAAAGATCAGTGTAATGCTCATTCTCGAGTTGATATGTAAAGGAGCCCAACTATGCAAAATCCCCTTTTCTGCATAGAAAGTGTGTTTTCTGTCGATTACAATGTAATATGCATTGGGGTTGGCATTGCACAAAACCCCTGAGTTTGTTAAGTAATGTCAAGGAAACGCCATAAGAAAGAATGAACACATTCCCAATTTCAAACCCCTACAATATTTGCATTAAATTTATCCAAACTTTGTTCATTAACTTTATATCACGCAGTAAACAGATCCATACTTTGTTACGCAGTGGTGGGCAGTAACAAAGTAAATGTAATCCGTTAATGTTCTTTAACTTGGGAAGACTTTTTACTTTAACTTTCAATGTCAAATATCTTGCTTTTTACTGAAAAACATTTTGTGAAGTCAATCGTTCCTTTTTATTTATGAGCGGATAAGACTTATTTGGTCGAATGCGCGAGACAACAATCAGCGTACAGCGCACCCTGTTTTGAATTATTTTGGTTGCTGATTGGTGGTATCTACGTAGCATGGATGCAGTTTGGAGTCGGTTCAACAGCAGCGTTTAATGAGACGCCTACGCCTTAATAAATGATGGAAGAAACTCCCGAAACGAGTTTATATTACGGTAATCTGATATAACCAGGTTATATTTATACACAGATACATTTAGGTATAATATAGTAAGAAAACACTTGTGAACCTGTGTTTAAACAATAAAAAGATTTCTTTATTAAGCTTTTTGAACTTGCAGCTATGTTAAAAATAAATGTTAAATTAAAAAAGCCAGCTCTGACATTGTGTTATTTCATTTGGTTCAGAAGGAAATTCAAGGTTTGAGCTCATGACCATTTAAATAAGTGTCAAAGTCTTTTCACATATATTGTTTAAGCAAGAGTCTTGACATAAATGATAATAGTATATCATAGCCGTAATAAATCACAGTACTTTTGTATTTTTACTCAAGTGAAATTCTGAAGGGAGCACTTTTACTGGAGTAATATTTTATCAAGTGTATCTCTACTTTAACTCAAGCACTTGATTTTTGTACTTTGTCCATCACTGATCTCACACAAACAGCACGAGATGTTAGCATACACAGAAAATGAACTGTTTCCGGTGTTATTACTACATTCACTTGCGAAGTGATGGAACTCTTCGATGAACTTTGGACTTTGGCAAAAAATACAAGGGGATTCAAAGACATTTTTTGATAAATATTGCATTTAGAAAGTTAATAACGGTGCAGTGCTTGTATAGATAATCCAAATATTTATTTTAACTGCCTTAAGGGGGGGGGGGGGTATTATATGTTTTTGCGGCATATCGTGCCATTTTCTAGCTCACTCAAGTAACAATTTTACCTACAGTTGGACTGTAATCGCTGTATTTGTCATAAAAAACCTCATAGAAATTTGAGTTGGCTGCGCGTAACGATCTAATATTCACCTGTCTCTTTAAGAGCCCCCTCCTTCTTTCCGACACGCCCCCTTCAGTGTGTCATACTCCATGCACCCTGCCACTGTTTGTTTTCATTTTCCAAGCGCCGTTACATTTTTATAGTAAAAACATTAAAATTGTGTTTTTGATTTTAATATATTGTACAAGCCTACGCACACGATCCTACGTCGAACCCAGAAAGTGAGTTTTCGGGCAGAACCGAAGCAAGTACAGGAAGGAAATTAAATCTGCTAGGAAATTAAAAATGCAGTCGGAAATATTCAGGGATCAATCAGAACTAACCTGTGGACTGTGCAGATCTGTTGTCAACATGATGATTGAATACGCCAGCACATACGCCGTGTCTGCACTGGCAAACAGTGTTTGCCTAAGGAGAGAAAAAAAAGGGACCCAAAAAATATCTTAGTCGTGGAACTTCATCTTTTGGAACAGTAGCAAACCATCAGCTCACCCCTGGTTGCATTCTAAATATCTAGCAGCAAATTTCTCCATCAGACGGTCGATTTTCTGGGCCTCCCCAGGCAGACGGAAACCTTCAAGGAACATACGCAGGGCAGGCACAAAGTCTTTTCCCTGGAAGTCCATTTGGTCGACATAGGCGTACATGACTTCTTTATTTATGCGGTCATTGTCTCCAAGAAACTCTCCAACCTGGATCTGTTGAGTATGAAACAGATTAGTCACATGTTAGTTGGGCAGCACTTAAACCCAGAAAACATTATGTACATAAAATAACTGGCAAATTGTCTTTGTTTCACACGTCTTCATTACGTTACTCAATAATTCCACAACAAACCTGAAATTGTACATCACAAATATTTTGTTTTGGGACAAAATATAAATTCATAAATTCTTTAAAAAAACACCCCAAAGGCAAGGTCAAAACAATGTGAAAAACAGGGGAACCTCCCTTAAACCTTAAACAGTGTTCACTATTTTGCTTCCGTTTTATGCCAGCATTTTAAAAAACACAAGCCATATAACAGGTCTTGTACTTCCAAGGGATATCTCTTCTTTTCACCACTGGATTGCACTGATTTGAGGTCTGATAAATGAAACTGAAAGACTATTGAGTATATTCTCACACTTTAATTTGTATTACCTTGCAGATTATTGGTCATAACTCTTGTATTGTTCGTTTAAAAACAAAAAATACCTTTTTGAAACCTGTACGTTATATTTTTAATAAACTTATACAACACCTTAGTTGATTTGTTCCTACTTAATTCAAAACAACTGGTGTTTATAATTACATACCAGTTTAATTAACTTTCTAAAAGCCGGAGATTCCTCGGTTGACAATGCTAACATTTCCTCGCCGACATGCTCTGACACAAGTCTTTTTCGATATTCTCTCTGGTTTATACAAAGGTTGTATTTGACAAAAACGTTCTTCTCATCTAAAAACAAAATTGAAGTAATGCATGTCCACCTGGTAAATAAATGGTCTTCTGTCGGAAAGTTCATACGTATATTCACTAACCACAAAAAGGGAATAGAACTTACTTCTTGTATTTTTATTTTGGTTAACCCTTAGAAGTCTCTGCATGCACCAGTGCGTGTGCAAAGCACAACAGCTCTTTTGAATTAAGCAAGAATGACGTGACTAGGTATGCCACAATACTTGGCTTTATACCAAACTATTCAGTTCACCCTCAAAGCAAAGGCAAACTTATGAAACACAAGCACTCTTCTGTGCCATCTTCAGACAGCTGTTCCTGGTTTCAGGACCCCTGGGTGTCCATACATTTTGCCTGCTTTAAATCCCTCTTTTGCTGCTCCAATCCACTCGCTGTTAAAGAAGGTCATGCCCGCTTATTCCCTTTCGGGGTCACGGGGGTCTGCCGGTGCCTATCTCCAGCACACATTGGGTGAGAGGCGGGGGTACACCCTGGACAGGTCGCCAGTCCATCACAGGGCACCTTGCTACAATTGATCATTTTATTGTTTTAATTTAAAGCAAATTTTTTTGTAGATGCGTCTCGATCTTTGATTTAGCAAAATAAAGTTAATTCTATGAACGCCTATTATTTATCTGTTCATCCAATCCATACAAAGAATGATTTAAAAAAAATTACAAGTTCCTAAGCCATCAGAACTGAACCGAAACTGGGGTTAAAAACCCAGTGTGTTTTCTGTAGGTTTCAAAAAGGTTTTTAGTTTTGGTATTTTTGGTTTTAAATGAACATTACAGGTAGTTATGACGCATGATTTTCAAGGTAATTCACATTAAAATGTGAGAAAATGTCTGAATGTCTTTCAGTTTCATTCATCAGACCCCAAAGCAGTGCTATCAGTGCCATCTAGTGGTGAAATGAAGGGACAGCCCTTGGAAGCACAAGACCTGTGATATGGCCTGAAGTTATAAAACAAAAAAAACCTCAACTAACTCAGCCAAAATGACCAAATGTAATACTCTTAAAAGAAACTGGGGTTGCTACAAAAAAAAGGGAATTTATTAGGGCAAATTGCAAAGTATTAAAAAATAGTCAAAAGGGCCCCGGGCATTGAAGGAAAAGTTTGTTGTAATATGTACAGAGTAAAATATGACCATGTTGCAGGAAAAAGTAATATGTTACTGTGATAAATCACTTTTGTGGTGCATTACTCTGAACGCTGGTAGCGGACCACTGTGAATGTGAACAATCTTTTCTCCTCAACACTAGATTTTAAAAGTAAAAAGAACACATATAAATAATATAAGCTGCAAATTCATGTTCCAGTTGATCTTACAGAGTCAAGCCGTTCCTCTTGATGTAAAAACTGGGCGATATCTTCAGGCGTGGTTCCCAGCATCCCTTGCTCCTGCAGGAATTGAATGCCTCTCTTTGGTTTTTTGTTGAATCTGTTCAAAATGATGAATAAATACATAGGAATCTCAACTTATTGTGCATTTAATCATAAGTGTAAATTTCTATTCATGTAAAGAAAGGAACGAAACTCATCAAGAGGTAACTGAAGAGTTCATAGTCCCAAATTTCAGTGTGTGTAAGCTTATTTTGAAGTACCTTGTTCAAAACAGCAGATGAGTGTTCAAAGATCATCAAAGATTATTACTTAAACATACCTTCGAACAAAGTTTCTACTGCTTTGTTTCAGATATCGTCTGCTGGGGCTTTAGTATGTCTTTCTTGGAGAATGTCAAGGACTCTCTTCTGATATGTCTGTGTAGCTACTGACAGAGACTGTTTAAAGGCTCAGAATTATCCTTTACACGCATGATAATACAATTTTCACGATCTCTTAACCAGACTCATCTACATTATAAGAAATAAAGACGTGTAATATTTCTTTCTATGCATAATGAAGCTGTATAATACAAGTTTCACTGAGTGACCAAAATAAACAACTTTTACTGTGATATTTTCATGCTATTTTAGATGGATTTGAGGCTAACCGGGGATTTATGACAGGAGTCGACACAGACTTTGCTTTTGTTCCCTTTGAAATCAGCTGCTCCACTAAAATGACTTCATTACAATTTTCCCCCATTAAAACTTTAGCAGGTACTGGTAAATATTCGCTTTTTCTACATTCATTAACCATTCTTCCATACACAAGCAATGAACTGCAGACAATCAAAGTGGAGCTTTCATCTTTTCCGAACTTGGCAGTAATCCACTTTGTGTTTTGGAAGCGTCATCCTGATGCCAATCATACAAATCATGTTAAGAGACGCTGTGGTTGACAGATACCTATAGGCAGCCGAGCGCAGATATTGTACGCGTCGGTTTGCAGGTCTAAACAACAACGACAAGAAGAGCACCAAAAATACAAAACAAGAAACAGGAAATAGCTGGACAACGAAATAAGCTCAAATCGAAATTCTGCGGTGGTTAGGAGGACAGACATCAGGATCAGGAAGAAGTGAGAAGAGGAAGGAGGCAGAAGAAGAAAATGGGAAGAATCCTCTTATAAACACTTTAAGATCTACGGGAGCACAGGCGATCCAACTTGCATCTCAATTTTTAAATGACTGTAAAACTGGAACCACATAAGATAGAGGAATAACTTTTTTTCCACGAGTGGGTGTGTAGAAAATGTGATGGGAATCTTTTTATATTCTTGTGTAATACTACCATCTAGTGGTCATTTAGAGAATTTCTTTAGCTTTAGACCTTTTAGTTAATACTTAAATCTACGGATTATTCCTGTTTTTATTAGCATTCTATTTAGACTTATATACTTATTACATTTTAGTGTTTTATTAGTTTAAGGTAATGTTAAATGAGTTTATTGTGTAGGAGGAGAGAACTAAAGCACATGTCATACTTAAGTACCACCCCTTGAGGAGGCTTTAACTTGAGGTGAGAACGGAGGACGGCCTCTCTTCCGGCGCGCTCGTCTTATTTTGAAACATGCGAGACGTTCTTCTTCCACGCTAATACCCCATGTGTAGAAATGCATTGACTGCTTAATGTTTACAATAAATAGCCGCATTTGCTGTGTTCTCTCTCAAACGGTCTCCAGTGTTTATTATCAATTGAGAAGGTATATTTTTACCAGAACAAACCTCAGTAAAAGTCTCAAAAAATCTGTTAAAAGCAGACACAATAAAAACATTATAATCCACACCGAGGGTGTTAACAGCACTCCTGATGAAGGAAAATTTTTCCTGACTGTAAAAGTGACCAATTCCCACAAAAAAGTCCCGGGACTTTTATCGCAGAAGAAACTTTTGGCTTGGACTCCTAAACATCCCATAACATCCCTTCTGACATCTGTGAGGGGCATCACGCTCAAAAAAGCCACACAGGGGTGAAGAAAGTGCAGCAAAGTGGTAAATGCGGCCCCTTCATTTGTGAGGCGTGTGAAGTGCATCTCAAAAGCAAAGCAATGAATTCACTCGCAATATATTCACAGAGGTTCAAAAGCATTTTGTGCAACTTTTTTATATTTACAATTTTGAGGGATAAAGCTATGAAACGTCAGTATTTAGAAAAAAAATATGTGGAGAATAATACTATTTTTTTTTGTGGTTTATTGTAGTTTTGACACTTTCTTCAGTTAATATAGAACTAACTCTATTGATATTATTAAAATTTAGGATATAAGGGTTGTATTGATGTATGGAAAATTAAAATACTTCAAAAAAAATGGCACCACAGCAAATAAAAATGTAAACTCTGCTCTGGCAGATTTGGTTCTATGGCAGGTCTTAAAGGTTTAGTTGAGAAACGATGAGCATCCACATTTACATTAATGTTTTCACGTCAACTCATTATTTGTGCCAAATGTATAAGTTTAAAAACAATCCGAGCGCAGTGAAAAAGCTTCTTTACAAAGTACGAGAGAGAAAGAGAGAATTACTAGCAACTGTAGAACGAGAGAGAGAGACACAGACTGTGACAATTTTGTCTTTGAAATGATTTACAATGTCAATATTAATTCGTGCCATATCAGTTTAATTAAATGCGAATAAAACATATTTGTTTTTCATTACTATTTATTTATATGAAAAGTGTCTCTGCCCAAGAACATCCATCACATTAAACCAATGCTCGACGAAATCATTATTTATAATAAATTATTAATGAAAAATAATAAACTGCTCAGTATTTACAGTGAACCTTTGTTTATCGCGGTAGATAGGTTCCAGAACTGGCCGCAATAGCTGAAAATCCGCAAAAGTAGGGACACCACATTTACACTATTTATTTAACAGGTATTCAGTATTCAGACTTAGTCTTCATATATCGCAACTATTTTCGAAATTTCCAGAAAATCTGCTTTATATTTTCTCTTATAATACACATACGTAAAGGAAAAAATCTGCGAAGTCGTGAATCCGCAAAAGTTTTTGCACTTTAAACAAAATGATCATATTTTCTTTCAATGGCGTTCGTAATCTCTTAATTTCACCACATAAAAATTTATTTGTCTAATGTAAATTCTGATTGGTTGGTAACTTCAGAAACACTGATAACTGGCTACCTATTTTAAAAGGAATCTTTACTGGGCAACATCAGAATTTAAAAGTGTGCAGAAAATGTGCCGCTTACAGGTCTATTCCTTGCTCTATGATCTCCTTCTGTTGTTTGAGGACCTCAAACTGTTCAGGGTTATCCGTCCCGGACATCTGTGTGCTGTAGCTCCCAATTCCCGACGAGGCAGTGGAGTCCAAAGAGTTAATGCTCCCATAACGGTTAATTGTTTCTGGGTGCTTTGACTCATTGGACTCTTGCTCTGAAGGCTTTTCTTGGCCTGATGGAAAGAGAGAAAGAAATGGAATTCATATGCAATGTCAAGAGAAGTGCTTTGATTGTTTGCTGGTGTGTCTTTGCTTCCAATATGAATTTCCAATGCAACACATTTCTAATAAAGCCTTTGGTCTCTGCTCAGCCTTATCACAAAACCAGCACAGTGGTGACTGGAGGAAGAGCTGCGTACACAAAGTAACAGATACGAGGCGTAGCAAAGCAGCACAAACAGGCGGCCGGGTATGTGGAAATCGTGGTTGCAGTTTGCCGTATAGCATTACACTCTGGAAACACTGTAAAAGATTTAGTGGATGGGCGTCGCTGCAACACGAGCTGTTGGGTCAGGTCCTTGCTCAGTTTCCTCTTTGTAAAGATCAAAAAAGCCTGCTGTCAAAGACTTAACTTCTGAACTTCAAACAGAAAAACCATTTAAGCTGCAAGCAGAGATTAAAGGGCTCTCGCACTCTCTCTGGTGGTGCTTAACACTAAAAATTTGGGACCGATCAGACTGAGTGCCTGAGTCTGAGCCAGTGCCTGAGTTATAACTTCCTCTTTATGGTTAAATGTTGACTTCAGACGACTGCTGTGCGTACAGTTTAAAGAAGTCAATACAATTTAAGAAAGTTTGTAAAAATACGATACGACCGTTTTTTTTTTTGAGGATTTTGCAAAATAAATTTTTTCCTGTCAAATTTGGATATTTTAATTAGGTCTCGGTCCCTAATTAACTTGTTCTTCAAACACACCTTAAAATATGGTACAAAACAACAGAAAAAAGGATATTCTGTTTCCACTGGGTGGTGCTATAACTGACCGGTTGCTATTTAGATATGTTTCGGCAATTTTAAACCCAATCAGTCGTTGCATGGTTGAGTTATTAACAACTTCCTGTTTATTCGAAATTTTAATTTTCGAAAAGCCACTCATTGTTTAAAGTCGAAAAAGCTACGCAATTTAACATCCTATGTGCCTTAAGATAAGACTTAAGGAGTTTGGAAATCTCTAGGACGAGTTTGTTAAAGAGGTTTTAAGAGGGTAAACTGAAATAGTCGACTTCCTGTTGATTTTGAAAATGTGACATAGAATCACTTCTACGTCACCTGTGTGAAGGATTTCATTCGCCTGTTCATGCACCATAGCCTGAAACATGTTTGGTGGTGCTATAGAGCTATTTTGGCAAACCAACCTTTCAAACTCAAATAAGGAGAACCTTTTCATCAGTTCTGACATATGTGTGAAATTCTGCTGCCTTTCGAGCACATTCTGACCCTCAAAACTGCATAGAAAGACGTGAAACAATAATTCGAAAATAATAAATAATAAAATAAGGTTTCAATATCATTCGGTACTCAATCTCTAATTTACCACAACATCAACATCTACTACAAGACCACTATCTACAGCAGTTTACACAGCCCAAGCTAATCAGAACTAACAGCACAACAAACTACAGTTACCTGTTCTCCCTTTTGATGGGCATCCATTAAGAGACAAAGAACAAAGACTGATTGGACAACACGATCAAACGAAACTGGAGGCCTTTATTAGAGGTTCAATACAACCTGCATATATGGACTGACCAACAAGATCATCGCTCTGCCTTTTCCCTGACCATTGTGAAGATGGGTTTTTTTGTTTAAGAACAAACCAAACATATTGCATCATGTGTGTTCTGTGTGTATGTGCGCGCGTGCGTGTGCTTTTTATGAAGTTAAATATTTCACACTCTCACTAACTATTAAAACAGTTAATGTAATCATATTGTTTTATATTACACTTGCTTTGAACTCAGTCTGTTATCTCTAAGAACTGTTTGATTGTGGTTCTTTGTGTTGAATCTCTAAACCCCCGGACGTTCCCACGATTAGCTGACCTAACGCATTTAGTGTTGAGCTCAAAATAGAGCTCTTTGGCAACAACTGAACTCGCCGTGATTGGAGGAGGAGGAATGCTGCCTATGACTTCAAAAATACGGTCCCCATCGTCAAGTGTTGGGTGAGAACCTCCTTCCCTCAGTCAGGGCATTGAAAATGGTCATGCTTGGTTATTCCAGCATGACAATGATCCAAAACACACGGACAAGGCAACAAAAGATTGGCTCAAGAAGAAGGATATTAAGGTCATTGAGTGGCCTAGTCAGCCTCCAGAGCTTAATCCCATAGAAAATCTGTGGAGTTGCCAAACATCAGCCACTAAACATTAATGACTTGGAGAGGATCTGCAAAGAGGAGTGGGCCAAAATCCCATCTTAAATGTGTGTAAACCTTGTGGCCAACTTCAAGAAACAGCTGACCTTTGCGATTGCTAAATATTAGTATATTTGGTAATATTTGGAGTGAACACCCTTTGCCGTTTCACAACAGTAGCATTTTGCAGATATTTGTTGAAGAAAACAGCTGGTAGGTTGTTCCAAACACCTCTATGAAGAACATAGTTTCTTATGTCTCCAATAATTCTATGCTTGGGGTAGTTCTCCTGCTGAAGAATAAATTAGAGGCCAATCATAACCCTCCCCGATGGTATTTTAAGATGAAGAGTGGGACCTCGAGATACAAATACTTCGGTACTGAAAATACGAAGGGTCTCTCTGGAAATATTTTGCTTCAGAATATGAAAAAAATTCCAAGATATGAAAAAAACAATCTGCGTACTACATTGCTGACAAAGCTGGGCATCACATGACTGCAGTAAAATGAATGGTTGCAGGTGTCAAATGAATAACGTTTCTAAAGTGGAATGTGGTGTTCAGGACCGCAAGTTGCTCTGTTTTATAAAGAGGTTTGATTGAGAAATTTTAATGTAAAACTTTTTGGTTATTTCAATTACACTTTCAGACATATATGTGTATATTTTAAATGAAAACGATTGTTTTCATCATTTTAACCTCTTAAGCCCTGAGGCCTATTTTCCGAAAATCCTATACTTTTACTTTTTAAGGCATTTCTCAGCTTTTACTAGGTCTAAACTGCAAATCTTGGTATCAAAATGAAGATGGGTTCTTGGGGAGTGGTGTGGATGAGTTAATTTGACAGTCAAGAACACTGGGTAAGAGTAATTGATGTTGGAATGGCCAAAAAATGAACTCCGCCTAAAAAAAAACACATGTTTCCTCCAATATCTCCTTATTTTACTTATAACGAAGCAAATAAACACAATCAATTGTAACAACTACATGTCAAGGACATCTGTAGCAAGTTTGGTGTTCATACTACAAGAAACTAATATTCTGTGAAGGTTTTGATTGAACAAAGTTCAGGCGTAATCCATGTTGGCACAGTTTGGCACAATGTGGCACAATAATTGAAATATGGAAAAAATCTTGTCCAAAGCTTCAGCTTCGTTCATAGTCTTCTTTTGTTGCTTATGGGACATGATTTCAGCAAAAAAAACTCCTAAAGAAACGCTGTAAAAGGGGGGTAGAAGCTCATTTACGCCATCTTGCTGCGCTTTGGGAACCTTTCATTCACAAACGCTTTCGACGTCGAGCTTCCACGTGTCCCTACCCCCCGACCATCTGTCCAATCCGGGAGATCTATATATCGCTGGAAAGCTCTGATTCTATGGAAACCAATCAGCTCAACCATTTTGAGACTGGCGGGATCGCCGACGAATCACACGACGCGCAGCGTGGAGAGACCACCTCTTACGCACGGGGAGTCATTCCATATTTGGTGACGTCATGACGCCACGGAGCAACAGAAAAAATCAAATATGGCGTTTGCGCGAAGCTATCGACCGGACATAACAACAAACGGACTTTTATCGCTATGGAAATAACTTTTTGTTGAAAAAACGGCAAAGGTAAGACAAGATTTACATGCTTGCTTGGTTTTCGCTGGCGTTTTTTCGTGGAACTTTCGCTCCCTGGTCTGAAATACTTCATGCAATGTAAATGAGTTGCATATCGCTGGATTCAGCTGGTTGTTAGCTTTCATTTAATGTCATGGTTTTGGTGTTTCCGTTTATATTGTGGATACATATCGCACATAAACAAAAACGTGGTCATGAATTATAATCCGGTTATGTTGTTGTTTATTTGCATGGCGTTCGAGCTGTGGTTCACGAATATGAAATTGAATTAGATACGTTTTTAGAGGAGTTTCCACTGAACACAACAGTATTTAATATGTGTGGGTTATTCTCAGGGTTAGTGAGCTATGAGTGAAAATGTGACGCACAAGGGGGCAAGTCCCCGGTACCGGGGACTCTCGGGCTTAAGAGGTTAAAACCTTTGTAAATGTCACAAATTTCTTTATTTGTGGTTGTGCTATGGCAGCCATTTTGTTAAACAACCAAAAGTGCCGGATCACGTGATGCATGCGGGGAAATCTGTCTCAAGCAGAAAATAATTAAGACCTTGAACAGCAAATCTGATTACATTTGAGACGTTTTACATTTTTGAGATCCATGTTTTTGGGACCATATTTATTTTATGTGCCGGTATAGATTAAATAATATCCATAGTTAAATATAACATCAGTTTGGTTAGATTAAGAAAAACTTTGTTTAGCACTGAAAAACACCACAAGCAATCAAGTCCTTGTCTTTTTATGTAATGTATTTAATTTACTACAGCACAGACCCCCCTTTCTTCCAAAAAAGCAGTTAACATACGAGAAACAATGAAGAGCATCACGTGATTTGACCCAATGTGAGCTGGACTAAAGTGAAGCCAGTACTTGCGGATGTACTTACGGACAGAAAGATGAAACACCTCGAGGCTAAAGCTTTCTCGCTGAGCTCTCTGAGTTCGCAAACCCGATAAATCCTGGCATGATTACACAACAATCCTGTCTCCTCCAAAGAGCCAGAATCTGCAGCACTGTACATGCTCATAGCTCACAACCAAAGCCTGCTTTTACAACGTCAGCAAGCCTGCAGTCGTCCTTCCCGAAGCTAGGCCAAGCCTTAGAGATGAACAACGGCCTCAGGCTATTTGATTAGGATGAAAGGGCTTCATCGCCATCACTGTGAATAGCATTTCCTGCCTCTCTTTGAAGCCAGGATTTCTAGTGCTCTGTCCTCAAAAGCATCTGTTTTTTCCTTATGTTTCTTCACAAACCTGAAGCCTAACGCACTCAGAGGAGACTCATTTTCAGAAGACGGAACTGTAATGCTTTCGGAATGAATCAGCTCATAGATTTGAAGGTTTTATAGAGGTCTCCCTTACCAAGACTTGTCTGGGAGTTGGGGTTCACATATTGGTCTTTGCTCCATTCCACCATACATTTGAGAATGGACACCAGACACTCAAGTCCTTTCTTTCTTAGAGTCAGCTCCTGGGAGAGAGAACGGGTGGTGTGTGGTATAAAAACAACATTATACGTGTATTTTTCACAAGATTTCAAATTCAGTTGTACCTGAAGTGGGGTTGTGCCAAGCTCATGCCCCCCTCTTCCTTGTGCAATCTTTGAGAGGTCATTCACCAGCCTCTCGAAAATATTAGCAGCATTCAGGTCACAATCATAATTAACATAAATATCCACAACACTCTGGGCATCTGCATGGTAGAAAATATCACAAAATCATTAACAGGCGTCCGGAATGTTATTGTTTTGAGCATGCATGCATGTAAGCATCAAACCATGATTTTATGAAACAAAAACATCTCTAAATAGTGAAGGGTAGGTAAAACAAAAGTCTGTATGCATACCCTATAAAGTCGCATAGAAAAATAGTAAAGACAATCATGAAAATAAACTTCTATTTTTCCAAAAATCACAAATAATCATCATGTGTAAAATACACCATCAGGAGAAATGACTCTTACCGGCACATATTCTGGTGAGGGTTTGGATGACCATCCACTTGTGATCATATGAGCTTGTGGACGTTTCCAGAATATACAGAAATATCTCTTTAAAAAACACCTGAAGAGAAAAGAAATCGTAAAGAAAACACGGCCAAATATTCACCAAAAAGATACATAAACTGACTAAAGGCCAATAGACGCGGGCGGAACCACAAAACTTTTGTTTGAAAACAGTGGCCGCCAACGCGAGCTCACACATTGGACCGAAACAAGTGGTGCCAAAAAAAAAAAAAAAAAAAGTTTTTTTAAGTGGACTGGACTAGAGTTTAAACGAGAATATCGGATCCGTTTTTTGCAAGGAGAACGACCAATGAAAACTGCTCGCTTGGTAATGTGAGTAGTACATAAACGAGCCGCTCGGTGGCGCTCATCCCAAATTTTCATAGCGGCTTTGTACAGCAAACAGTAAGGAAATAGTGCGCCACGAATCCTCTCTTTTCAGCTCCCTGTGATCAGCAGCAGCAGCAGCAATATGACGGGTCTATTTTATCAGGCGGAAGAATTCTCCCAGTGAGCCGTTTAGTTAAGTGAGGACTGATGGTAAGATTCGAAAGATCAGAGTTTGTGACTTCAAAAGCACATTATAAATGTATCCGGAATGGTAAAAATCAATGCTTTTGTTTTTCAGAACATGTTTGTGGAAAAATATTATTCATAAATACGTTAACTTTCAGAATTTGGTTCTTTGAACAACAAAAAACCCAAAACAACAAAACAGAAAAATCTAGTAATGAAATAATTAATCAAAGTAATCAGTAGATTATTCTATGCTTGGTCTAATCCGGCCCCCAGAAGCTCAAGTTCTGCACCATGCGTTCCGGGAGCTCAAATGATTTTGACACCCCTGGTCTAAACGCCATGAATACATCGCTAGGGCTGTTAAGGAAATGATGTGGGCTTCAGGAAAATGACCTCAGTCATCTCCTCAATTTATTAGCATTTTTATTAAATTGTTTATTTCACATTTCCCTTTTTGTAAATGTAAACAATAAATAAAAGTGAATTTTTGTGCGGTTTTTATAAAAAAAAAAAAAAAAAAAGCCTGGAGGTAATTCAGTTTGTAGACCAACACACAGACATCCTTTTGTTTCTAACTTTCTAATATTGTCCATATCAATATCGGAATTATATCGACTGAAATTGACATATCGTGATGAACATTTTTGCCAGTCCCAAATACAAGAGAACCATGATATGCTTTAAGAAAAATACTCTACATTCAGGACGCTAGTTTACACAATGCATGTTCACACACCTCGATTTGCATCTTGAGATGTGTCTTGAAGTTTGACAGCAGGGTTAGGAATATCGACAGGGACAGATCGAACACCTCGGGGACAGAGGAGACGCCATTTTTGGACAAGGCTACACACAGGTACTGCTTGATGGCATTAATGAACATCTCGTTGGTTTTGAAGATTGGCCCAGCGTTCTGGAGGATGGACAGCAGCAGTTGCAGAGAGAGGACCTTCGACCGCAGCTCATGGGATCTGGAAATGAAAGAAACGTGGTATATTGGACGGATTTGAACTTCGTTAATGTTATAAATTAAAAATGAGCTAACAATTACCTTTACAACAACACTGATCTTAAAATTACACCTAGCCTAAATTAGATTACAACTAATTTCTAAAGAAAAACAGAGCGAGAGAGTTACTTTGGATCAGGTGGACCGTCAGAAAGCGGCTTCATGGAGAGTTTGCAGAGTGAACGGAAAACCAGGAATGCATCCTTCTGAAGAATATGGGAAAATTTTGCACCTGGCGCAGGACCAGTGGTGGTTCCTGATTCCTGTGGAAGAAATTCTAGCATGAGCCTATTTTAGATGACATCTGTAGCAAAGATTTTAAACATCAAAGCAACAGGCTACAGAATCGTAGTAGTCTGATAACCAATCTAGTAGAGATTGAAATTAAATTTAACAATTAAATCAAAGTGCTCATTCAGGACCAATCCTTATTTAGAAAATGTAGTTAAATGAGAATTGTTAAATTTACTGAGCACCAATAGAGGCAAATTAAATAATGACAACAAGGCGGCGCTAATGAGTCTAAATATTTATTATGCTAAATATTTTCTGGTATTGTTTTTTCATATTCTTAACACATTTTGTATTGGTCAAAATACCTCATCAATGTTAAATATATTTAAGCAACGAAAGAACTTACAGTGATCTTACAAATGTATTATACACACAACATAAATATAAAAGAATTACTAAAAGAAAATAAATTAATAATACAAGAACGTTTCATTCATTAAATTCGGGATTCAATCTACTGACCCAGCTGGTGGCGCTAAACCACCATAAGCAAACTTCCAAAAATAACAGAAGAAGAATAAGAGGCTAGACCAAGTTTAACTTTACAATATTGAAAAGTTAACTCACAATCTTGATGAATCGTGTTTTTTTGAAAAGGTAAAGTATATACCTTTTTGTTTTGTTTACAACAGCCACCTGCCTGGCATCGCGTTCTGCTGATAGAAACATGTGTCGCAGACTATGACGCAAATCTTTGTTGACAGAAATGTTGAAATTTAATATTTATTCTACACATTTTCACAGCATTGGAAAACGTTAAGAATGTTTGTCCTACAGAAACTATTAAAACAAAAAATATATTTCCCTCACCCATCGGTAAGCCGCAGGTTGCTGAGCCCTGGGCTAGACCGTCCTGTTTACCAAGGGTTAATGCAGCCTTCAGAAGATCCTCCCAAGACACAGCCTTAAAGGCTGGTTAGGAGGGACCCTCCGGAGGCTTTTAGAACCTGGATTGGGACACAGCTTAAGTTCCCCTCTTGTACCTTTTATTCTGGCCTCTTCTCCTATGCGTGTCTTCACTCTGTGTCTTTGTTAGTTAGCCCTCATGTTTGCCCGCTCCGTTCTTAAGGTTCTCGCTCCCTCTTCCCAGTGCAGGGGTTTATTATTTCTGATTCACGTGTGTGTCTGGTGAGCTTGAGTTTGTACTTTATCTTTGTTAATTCTCCATTGTGAAAAATCTTTTATTTGTTCCCCAGCAGCTGCTTCGCAATCATTGATTGTGTTAACGTTTTTCCAGTCTTTGTTTGTAAGTTAGTATTAGCTTTGTTCAGAATATTTTATGTAAGGTTTCACCCCACCACGGGTGTTTGTGTTTGTTTTGATTATTTAAACAAGAGTTGGATCCATATTGTGTGTGTGCATTTAAGTTTGTTTTAACCTTCACCATCGTAGGAAGGCTGCCCCTAACAACATGAAAATACTTTGTACAACTGACACCATGGTTGCTATATAGATGTGTACAGACATAGACCCTTAACACGCTTGGCCAGTTTCAGCTTGATCAGACATTGTACGGCCGAGTTATAACAACTTCCTTCTTCATGGCGAACTACCGAAATTCAACAGAACACCAAGAACGAACCAGTACATACGGTGAAAAAGCTTCGCAAGTTAACATCGCAGAGGCCTTTAGATGAGACTGCCAGATTTTAATGGTGAACAAATAAAATCTCTAGGAGAAGTTCGTTAACGTACGTAAACTTGAAAAAAAAACTGTCAGTTTTGGTCCCCAAACAGTCTGAAATAGCAGTACAAAACTGCAGAAAGTGGGATATTTCATTTTGTCATTACGTGGTAATTGACCGTGTAGGTTGCTGTGTTTCTTTGTTCAGACGTGGATTCTTAACACGCATGGCAAATTTGAACCCGATCAGAGATAGCATGGCAAAGCTTCACAATTTAACACCCCATGTGACTTTAGATGAGACTGAAGGAGTTTTGAAATGAACAGAAAAAAATCTCTAAGAGGGGTTTGTCAAAGTTACAAATTTTTACAAAGTTACATCATTTTGTTGTGAAATAGCCGACTACCTGTCTACTTTGGAAAAGCAATCCATATTACTTATATTTAAGTCTTCGCACTCTACACGAGTGGCGAAATTTAGATTGCGTATGACAAACTGAGAGCGAAACGTGAGCCGAAACAAGTAAGGTGGCACAATAGAGCCATTTTGCCACACGCACTTTCTAACCACAATAAAGCACCAGTTCTGATGTGTGTGTGAGAAATTCTGTAATTTTTCAAGAACGTTTAGGCCCTCAATAAATACATAGAAAGCTACGAAACTATTCTCTGAGCAATTACGAATAGGTTTTATGCCCTTTCTGTGCCCGAGCCGCATGTAAGTAAAATTACTTTGAAATGATTTTGGAACGTTACTGCCAAGGGGACAGAACAACTGCACAGCTGGTACCTGAGTATCATTGGATGAGACAGAGAGCCTATCGTCAGGAAGGGATGGAGTGAAGCTGGCAGAGATGGGGGTGCCAAGGATTCCATTAGCGTGGACATTTTCATTATCACTGCCCAGTCCTGCCTCCACTTCCAAGGAGTTTGGGATGCTCTCTGATGGCTCAGCGTCCACCCGGTGACACTCCTTCGTATCTGAACATTCAACAGACACATGCCAGACTCGATTAGAGGAATGTTTTCAGGTACACTGCTAAACAAATCACAATACCAACCAATTAAAAAAAATAAAATAAACGAATAAATAAATGCAAGTATCTGTAAAAGTGTCATATGTAAATTGGTGTGGTTAAAATTAGCACATTAATGCATATGATAAATGTGCAATATTTAACGTGTTCAAAAATTTACTGTGGTTACGCAAGTTTCCCCCATGTATTTACTTCCGCCTTGGTCATGTGATCGGAGTTCCGCCACTTGATTCGCTCATTCTCCTTCCTGATGTTTTTTTTTTTTTTTTTTTTTACTACCAAAAGCAATGTACAACAAATCTTTCACAGTACAATGTACAAACAAAAAAGATCCTACAATAGCAAATTAAACTCATACAATTTAAAACATTTAGTAAACAATTGCAAGAAACGCTAAATAAACCCATTTTAAATTTGTGTTTGTAAAACTCGGTCAGTATGACAAAAATATTTAGCACATATTCAAAACTGTCCTTCAGAGGCAAAAAAAAATCCAATCGAATACCAATCACTGTGCAATAGTATTTGAATCCAAGGCTGTAGAATAGATTTGGTTTTTAAATTTTTTTAATGACATCACTGACAGCCTCAAGCAACCAAACTGTTTACCCTAGCAACCAAAGGTTCTCTTCTTTGTTATATGATAGAGACATGGGGGTTGGTTTAGATAACATATGAGGTGCGTTCGACTTCATGCGGCGCTGCGCAGACCGATCGGCGGCTGACTTGAAGTAGTGCATGCCGGTTAGAAATTCTGTCCGACTTGAACCGGCGCTGACGTCACGTGACGTTCACGTGTGGCATCAAAGTAACGCGAGAGCGTTTCGATAACAGCCGGCTTGCTCAGCCAGAGCAGCGTTTTAGGAGCGACTGCGCCAGGATATGATGACGTCACAGCTTCTCATGATTGGCCACATTCACCACATGACGATGATCACGTGTGTTTCGTGCTTCAAGCCATACAATTGCATAAAAAATCAATTTGCATACCATTTCGTAAATAGTTTACGATCTTTTGACTGCAGTACATTTTTTTCCCTTAAATTATTTTTATTGGATTTGTTCATAAGTTTATTATTGTCCTTTTTTCATACAGACCAACTATAGTATTCAGCTGCATATTTGAGTAATATTTTTTTATGGAATAACTAAAATGTCAGTAATTTAATGTAATATGGTTTTAATGTGGTACATTAAATGTAATCCAGTTCATCTGCGACAAAGTAGGCAAACGTCATGTTTCAGGAAGCAACGAGATCTCAAACGTGTCCGACTTGACGGCTCCGTTTTCAGCTCCTCCCCGGCTACTTTCGGCTAATCTCGACGATCGGTCTGCGCAGCGCAGCATGGGCTCGAACGCACCTGGTGTCTTTATATTTGAAGATGAGTGAATCCTCTTCTTCTTTTCTATAAATGAGCCTCACTCACATCAGTGTGAATTGACAGCACCACCGTGTGGCATGGAGTGAATTGCAGTTCACCGAAATGCCATGTTCGGGTTTTTAACCGCAAGAGAATTAACGCAGGCAGCTGACGATGAACACTGCAGTCAATCAACACGTCGCAAAGCATTGCTAGTCGTAAAAACTCATTATTATGGCTGTCATTTAACATCAATTTTACAAAAGGAAAATATTGTCCAAAATGTTGTTTTGATGGAAAAAGCAGTAACACTGCAATTTCTTACAGTGTCACTAAAAAAATCGTCAATTGCTGCAAACCAGGAGCAGGGCACTGATTGGTCACGAAAAGCTGGCAGCATTTATATTGACTGAACCAGTTATTCTTACCATGAACCAGTTTGATTTGTTAAGCCTGTTGTGATGTATTTTCCTTTTACGTGCCTTCTGTTGCTTTGCTTGCCAGGCCGGAAATGATGTACGTCACTCAGCTCCTAAAGCCTTAATGCACACATGTGGCACCTGTGCTTGGTCCCTCACTAGTGCATTTGTTTGAGCCAGACAGGGAGGGGTGTTAAGTCAGTGGCGTATGGGAAAGCAAGCTGTTCATACAATTATCACAGAAGACGACTGTCCAGGTTAAAGGCTGGGGGTGGATGTCTAGGCAACAGAAGTATGAGGCTTTCAAATAACCGTCAAACATCTATCGAAAAATGAAAACCATCATCAGTTCTCTTTCAGTAATTAGCATATACGCATACTTTGCTTTGATTAGCAGGAAAGGTAATGAAATCAAGACTCATCTACAGCCTGCAATTTCAGAGATCCAGCTAACTGCTGTCCATCAAGCCGGTCAGCTATTGAGAGAAGATGAGGCCGTAAAGGTCAGAGGGAGGTCACCCGGAACAGGTTTCACTCAGGTTGTCCTCATTGATCCAGAATTCAAATAGCTTTCAAGATATTTATTGGAATGATGCTGTTAACACGCAAACAACACAAAATAACGTCAACATTTGTTTGTTTTTTTGTATATTGATCATTCAAAAGGATACATTTACAAAAAAACATATTTTTATTCATTTATAAAATGCTAAGTGAAAGAAATCAGAGACAAACAAACAAAAACAAATCAATATTTGGTATAACTGCCTTCAAAGCAGGTACACAATAGGTACACTTTTTGTATCATTAACCTGTTTTACCAAAAAGGTGCTGCTGAATCTTAGTCATGAACTGAAACTGACACAGATGTGTAGGAGGTTTAAATCTAAGTGAGTTGCAGCCACACTATGCTACTAAGGTGAGGCTGAGAAAGTTTCTTAATATGGCGAGATACACAGTAACAAGACACATGGTTGTTACTGAAGAACCAGGTGTCTCACAGACAAAGATTCCAAAGAATATTCATGAACTGAAACAGAAACATCAGCGTATGAGGCTTAAAACTGGGCTAGGAACAGCCAAGCTCAGCTCAGCACAGCAACAAGAGACGAGGAAGTTGCCTAAGCAACAAAGCGTCTCACAGACAAAGATTTCAAAGAAATATCAGTCATGAACTGAAACAGAAACATCAGTGTAGGAGTCAACAAAGTGTCTCTCAGACAAATATGCAGTGCTAGGCCAAGGGGAAAAAAATCAAGCTTTTACCCTTTGAAAATGGGAGACATCCAGCAAACTCTCTGTTCTACCTCTGTTTCCCCAGCGACATTGGGTCAGTACACAGACAGCCAGTCATAAGAACTGCTTAAATTTAACCACATTCCACTCAATTTGACTTGAAGCATGCATTGCAGTGTTGGTGATTTTCAAGATCAATGTGTTTTAAGTTTTTTAGGCCAGAGATTGTGTGTTAATCCCTTTTTTGATCTTTAAAAACAAGTTATCCTCAGATTGCAATTTTTGTGATGTCACATTCCGCCCATGACTCTTGATAGACCTCCGACTAATAACACCCTGCCTCATCTCTGGAGGTGAGTGTTATGTCTGCTAAGCAATTGTTGTGGTGTTGTTTGATTTAAAGATGATTTTTACTTAATCAACTTAAAGAAAAGCTATTGGACAACATTGGTCAGCAAGAGCTTAGCTTGATAAACTTAAGAAATTTACATTGATTTTGAAAAGTATGTTTATACAAACATTTCAAGAAATTCCAGCATCTCGAGCATGAGTTGGCATTATATTAATCACAATAATACTGTTGTAGTACATGGAAGTCAACGGAACGGACAGCCTGTTGATTCATTTACCAAAGGCATGAGCACCATCTGCTTTTCTAGTTAAGAGAGGTCATGTTTGTGGCGAGGAAGAGGCCTTGTATTGAAATTTCGGAGAAAACTTTACATTTGCAAATAGTACACTCTCATGTATCATCTTCAGGGCGCTCGATCAGAAGTTCATACCATACTTTGTTTATTTAAGGTCTTCGGCAGCTGTTCTCTCTCGCTCTGTCTGTGCACGAAATGACGTCAAAAGAGAGCGATTCGCGAGAGCTCCACCGGGGCTTCTTTCAGTTCGTTACCATAGCATCCGTTCCCACTTCCTGCCAGAGTGAGGTTTCCTGTGTTCATTCATTTCTTCTCGCTCTCGCCTTCGGCTGGGTTTAAAGCACTGTGTTTACAGTGCCATAAAAGGAACTTGGAGCATTATGTCAGTGGATCCCAGCTCAATGGAATCTAGAAGTCCGTTAAAGCATGCATGCTGTTCTTTGGTTTGAATTGTAATAAAAACCATATTGTAGAGTGCATGATACTGTGCAAGAACATTGGGATTGGTTGCCAAAGCTTTGTTAAGTGGATGCTAAGGTGCTCTGAGTGGTGGCTTGGTCTTTGAGAGTGAATTAGATTTTTACACATTGTTTTTGCTATGATTTTTCTAAGGGTGCTTTCACCCCTGTGGTTCAGTTCCTTTGATTCAGATCGGGGGCAATGACACACATTTTTTGTGACATTTTCGGCCACTTTTACACCACACTGATCGTTCTGGTTCAAGTTGAAACTATCAAAAATGGAGTATTTCCAAAACAGCTTTTCGATTGGCCAGATTGAACATATGGGGGAATACCATAAAACTCACAGAAGTAAACAACAAGTGGAGAACGCCAGGACACAACCTTAGCATTTTAGAACATAGCAATGACTTCCCCAGATAATTGCACTCGTTTTGTATTGTTGCATATACTTTAAATTAATAACTTGTGACAAGGAATACATTTCTAGAATGATGTGCAGATGTTTGCATCTAGATATGTTTGAGTTTAAACCACATTCAAATAAAAATATAGTAGAAGTGCTTTCACACCTGACTTTGGGTCGATTCATTTGAACTAGAGTTTGTTTTCTCTTTTAGTTCGGGTTGTTTGGACAGGTGACAAAACTTAAAAGCGCTCTAAACGTAGACCTGTTCGAGGAGGCGGTCTCACTACGAATCCAAATGAACTCTGGAGTGGTTCGTATGGACATGACCAAACTTTGATCTAAACTAAAAACAAATGAAAATGACTTTCATTCATTTTCGGTTGGCGTTTTGAAAGTGAAAGTGACATTAGGACCAAAGTGATGGGGGCATCAGGGTAAAAAGAAGGGCAGATTAAGTGATGCAGCCATCATGCCTACTGCACAGGGCTGTTGGGGCAGTGCTAAGATCTGGGGTTGCTGTAGTTGGTCAGGTCTAGGTTCAGCAACAGTATGTGCCCAAAAAATGAGGTCTGCTGAATGACCAGGTGACTTTTTTTCAGGATTCATCGTGCTCAAATCGTGAAAGAGTGGGTCAGGGAGGATGAGACATACTTTTCACACATTGGCCACCTTAGAGTCCAGACCTTAACCCCTTTGAGAATCTATGGGATGTGCTGGAGAAGGGATTCCTTCACAAAGGGATTCAAATGGAATGGAGCCTAAATGTGGCAGGTGAGAAAGGCCCCTACAATGACACTTTTCCACAGCATGGTTTGGTTTTGTTGCTTTTTCATTGTACCACTGTCACTTCAGAGCGGTTGTATCATCAACAATTACACCGCCTAGAACTGATCCTCACTGTACTAACTCGGCCCTTTCTTGTTTGAAAGTAGACCAACCGTTATTTTGTTGGATTCTTGTTCAGGTTCTTCTGAAAGTAGTCTGTTGTTCAAGGCAAATCTGTGATCTGCAAGCCTTTATACATTTCACTAGTCAGAAAGTAACAGCCAGTCAGCTCTGAAACTGGTCAAAACTGATACAAAGAAAATAATGGTACTAAGGAGAGAATTCAGTGGAAAAGGCAATAAAGTTTATTTATTATACCATCCATTGATAAAATGGTGTGTGTCTTAGTAACGCACTGCTTCTCTCAAGCACCCCTAGTAACAAATGTTTTTCTTGTACCTCACATCCCACTTTCATTAGACATGACGCATCTCGCACAACTTGGTTACTTATCCGTTTTAAGCGCAGTGCAAGGGATAGCACCTTTTGCAAAGTGCAGGTCACCCCTGTTATGTATTATGCAGATGAAGAAACCACCTCTACTCAGAACCTGCACGTGTTGAAGCTTCATCTTTCCCAAGAGCAAGGGCTCCAGCTGCAAAGATAAAGGTTTCTGCTACAACAGTCGACTTTCTGGGTTTGCTGAGCAGACATGCCTCTTTTGGGGGGGGGATGCTATATTTTCCACTCAGTTAAACTTCAAGGATGTTGAAGTCTCTCTGTGAGGCATGAGACTCCAACCGCAAGGTAGTTGCACAAAGGTGTTCTAGATTTGCACAGTTGGGTGCTGTTTGAGAAACAAGGGTGTTCCTGAGGTGTTGGAAAGGGCTCCATGCCAATCTTTAAATGCCAAGTGTCTTTAAATGGCACATGTGCAATCTTACAAGGATGCCGGCTGTTCCTCACAAAGAAATCATATCCTGTGTGCTACATGCCCCTAAATGTTGCTTCCAACCAATGTTGTGACATTTAACCAGAGCAAGATTCTTGGAGCCACTGGTCTGGAGAGCCTTGGGACCCACCTGTTTTGGACTGAAAGAATGCCTTGGCCTTTCCTGAAGACTGCCAGTATAAATCATGTCATTTGCCAAGCAGGCCTTCAGGAGCTACACGTAATACAATTAGCTTCGAAGGCCTGTAATTAGACCACAGATCATTTGACAACATTCTGTCAATACTAGAGAAACAAGTTAGGTCATGACCAGTAAATGAGAGGCATAGATTAGTAATTTCTCGAGTCATTTTTATGCTACGCATGCAGAACGGAGGCTCTTGGCCTCTTGCTTGTTAAAGGTCACTCGTGAGGGGGCTTGAGAAGCGTTGCCCTAGAAAGACGAGGACAGACCACACTTTAATCATCCCACATAGGTGTAACTCACCCAAAAAATCTCCAAGTGCTAATTATACAAACCACACGTTAACTTAAAACCACGAGAACTGGGGTGTCTGATGTGCTCACCATCTGAAATATCAATTACTAATCTCCGAGGTGGTTTGTCCAACTCTGGTTCTATGCTACAGAAAAGCTCGCTGTTGATTTGCCATGGTGGTGGACCAGAGTCAAAGGTTAACCCTGATGTTGTGAAAGGACAGCTGGAAAAGCATGTGAACCAAGAACAGCTTGGTGTAATCCTAAAGTTGAAGATCAGCACAGAAAGAAAAAACGCTGATGGTATTAAAGGTTCGTTCGGGCTCAGCAGCTGCATAAATAAAATGACGTTTTACACAGAACACCATTCTCCTCTACACAAGTAACCAGAACATGTGGATGGTGGGGCAACGAATCTGCAGTTGAGAAATCACATGAGGGCTTTCACTTGTGTGCTCACAGAGAAAACCTTATGTAAACATGTGGTGACATTCCCATGATGCATTTCAGACGTTGAGTCACAGATTAAATAAAGCATTCAAACAACAGGCGGAAAATTGGTTTCTTTGAAAGTCCAAGGTGAAATAGAGATATTATTATTTTTACACTCGTGTTATTTCCCATCTTAAAGGAATTTGGAGTTCTAATGAGAAGTAAAACATCCTCAACATCAGCTAATGCAACTCATAAAGTATTCTCATCAAACCGACTGTTGAAGCTGCACCCTGTCGAGCCCTGGAAATGTCTTCACAACACACTCTGAAAATCTTCAGTTTGTGGTAGAGGCCTGAGGCCACAGCCTCATCTCTGTTCCTCAATGCTAAGTTTCGTTTTAAATGCACAGTGCAAGCAAGCCCTAACTGCAGTTCTCTTCTCACCAGCTGAGTGTGGAGGCTGACGCAAAGCTAACCCAGAGCTTAAAAGGGTTGTCTGCTTCTGGGAAACGTGTCCGAGAAAAGAGTTTTACCATTACTGGAACCTTTAAAAAGGTTAGAGTTTCAGATTTGCATTTGCAGCAGTTGTTATCACAGTCCCAGTCAGCAAAATAGTTTGGCCCAAGTTTTGTATTTGTTTAATAAATCTGGCATTCATCTGGCACTGGGCCAAACATGGGTCAAGTGTGGTTGAGGTGGTATCAGTTTTATTGTGGCATACTAGACATGGGATATGAAATGATAGGGGGTAGTATAATAGTGGCTGCAAAGATTTTAAATTGATATTATATGCATGCACTTAATGATAAAAGCTTGTGCAGGCAAAACCATTTTCAAAGAGGGTTCTCATGCATCTATATACGTTGTTCTGACAAACTCATGTGACTCATGATCTGTCTCACAACACCTTCTTTGTAAAGTTGGTTTCCATGTTATAGAGTTGTCACATGTAGCAAGCAAGAACTATATAGGGTGCCAGTAAGGGTGACTATTGGTCTAATTCTTCAAACAACAACTTCAAATTCGATAAACAGATTGACAGTGTTGTGAGAGCTAGTTTTTATCAGTTAAGCCTTTTATCTAAAGTAAAGCCTTTTTTAAATCGAACCGACCTCGACTATTCATGCTTTTATTAGCTCTAGAATAGACTATTGCAACGTACTTTATGTCGGTGTTTCTCAAACTGCTGTCAGTCGCCTTCAGCTTGTGCAGAATGCTGCTGTTCGCTTTTTAACCAACACACCCAGACGTCAGCACATCACCCCAGTCCTTTTTACACTTCATTGGCTTCCAGTTTCTTTTAGAATTGATTTTAAAATTTTACTTTTTGTTTTTAAAGCTCTTAATGGATTAGCACCTTGTTATTTGACCGAGTTTTTATTTGTTCGCACATCAAGTCGCACTTCACGGTCAAATAACCAACTTCTTTTGAAAGTACCCCGAGCCAGGCTCAAACACTGGGGCGATCGAGCTTTCTCTGTGGCTGGTCCCAGACTGTGGAACAATTTACCATTTGACATATGTAAAATCACTGATTTGAACCTTTTTAAATCTAGGCTCAAAACACATTTGTTCAAAATGGCTTTTAATACTTAGTAGTTTGTGACACGTTTGCACTATGTTTTACTGTTTTACTTTACATTGTTTTATTCTGTACAATATTCTGTTTTTAGTATTCTTGTTTTTCTGTTTTTAATTGGAGAGCACTTTGGGCACCACTGGTGTTGTAAAGGGCTATATAAATAAAGATTGATTGATTGATTGATTGATAATTCCAGGAAGGCCTCCTGCATGCCTTGGCCCATTGTGAATTTTGATGGTCAGTTGGGTCAGGTACCCATTGCCCTGCTGAGCAATATGCTCATCAATTAGGGTTCGATATGCATTTGCCTGCTGACTGTCTGTCAGTGTGTGTCTAGCGTCTGTTGGTCTGCTGAGGAATCTACCTGTTAGGGTTAGTCTGGTATCCATTGGCATGCTGAGGAATCTGTCTGTCAATGTGTGCCCTTTATTTATCGGCCTGCAGAAGGTTCTGCCCAGTAGCGTTTGTGCTATTGAGTGTGTGCCTGTTATCGGTTAGCCTGATGAGAAATCTGCTTGTTGGTGTCTAGTATCTATTGGCCTGCTGAGGGATCTGCCTCGCAGTGTTAGTCCAGTAATTGTTGGCCTGGAAGAGGAATCTCTCTGACAGTGTTGGTCCGGTATCCATTCATTTACTGAGGGATCTGACTGGCAGTGTGGGTCTGGTATGTTTGCCTGCTAAAGAATCTGCATATTAGCCTTGATTTATGTCCTGTTGAGGAACCTGCCTGACAGTGTGGGCCCAGCTGAAGAATCTACCCATTACCCATAGCCCAATGTCCGATGGCCTGCTGAAGAATCTGCCCATTACCCATTGTCCGATAGCCTGCTGAAGAATCTACCCATTACCCTTAGCCCAGTGTCCAATAGTCTGCTGAAGAATCTGCCCATAACCCATAGCCCAGTGTCCGATGGCCTGTTGAGGAATCTGCCTGTCAGTGTGAGTCGAGTATGTTTTGGCCTGCTGAGTGATCTGCTGATCAGTGTTGCGCCAGTAACCAATGTCCTCCAAAGGAATTTGCCTGTTAGTGTGGCTCCAGTAACCATTGGGTTAGAGAAGGATCTGCCAGTCAGCATGTGTCCGGTATTTGTTTGCCTGCTAAAGAGTCTGCCTATTAGCGTTTATTCAGTGTCCGATGTCCTGTTGAGGAATCTGCCTGACAGTATGGGCCCAGTATCTTTTGGCCTGCTAAAGAATCTGCCCATTACCCTTGGCCCAGTGTCTGTTGGCCTGTTGAGGAATCTGCCTGTCAGTGTGGGTCCAGTATCTTTTGGCCTGCTGAATGATCTGCTGATTAGTGTTGGTTCGGTCACCAATGTCCTTCTGAGGAATTTGCCTGTAAGTGTGGCTCCAGTAACCATTGGCTTAGAGCTGAATCTACCTGTTAGTGTGGGTCTGTTTTATGTGTTGGTTTCTGAAGGATCTGCCTATTAATGGAAGAAAAAAAATGTATTTGCAAACTGAGCAATTACAGGTCACATGACCGCCAGCAAATGATAATGCAGAATGGTGGCGATAGTGCAGCTGCCAAAAACCTACATAAGTACTAAGTTAATATCAATTTCCATGTTGAATAACCCTGGGGTAAATAAACAGTTGGAATAAGCTTTGGGGAGTGCTGATAATTTGTTTTTATGTTGGGGGGGGGGGGGGTTCTGTTAGTTCTCAGCGAGTGGGAGCTTCTGATTTAGACTTCTCCTTAAGCAGCATGTGTCTCCACTGCACATGCCTACTGTACCCGCCCGTCCTGCGCTCACCCTCAATCTGTCATCTCGACTCAGCTCTTGGGAGGAGGATGAACTGCCTGACAGATGGGGGAGAGTTGAGCCTTCACTTTGCTCAATCCGGCTCTGATCTGGCACCCCGGCAAACAGCAGACTTTATAGTTTTATATTTCTACATCTTTATACAGTATAGAGTCCACAATAGCTAGGTATTATTATACTTCTGTTTTCTGCATTTCTATTAGATCATTAACGGGTTGAGGGCAGTTTATTTAGAACTTAACTTAATGGCACATTTTTAAAAATGGTAATTACGTCTTCATGCACAGTTTTGAACTGTTTACATGAAAATGCAATGAAGCACCCAGAGAGCATTCCAAATGACGTGAAAGAGTACAAATGTAACCTTGAAGTTGTTTTTGCCAATCAGGCACCTGAAAAATGGTATAAATCGACCATGTCAGGTCTAGATCACATAAAAAAAAAATCAACAGGATCACCACTTCCAGTTTCCTTGAGCACTCCAATCAAATGCAGATTACACCTGCATCCGCAGTTCTCCAGATCATTGATATGTGCAGCCATTTCCCATCACTTTATTTCTATCCTGAATCGAAGCTTCCATGGCTAAAACCCTCTCTTTCACTTTGCGTACTTGCTCAACCAAGGCTTGAAACTGAGCTGTTTGATCATTTTTTGCAGCAAAAACAATATTCACCTTTTCATCAATGACCATCATAACGTTTCCTGCTGTTTTTCTCAGAGCCACAGTTGCCTTTTTTAGATACCATGTCTTATCTTGGCTGCACATCGCACAACAGAACTGTTTTCTGCCACTTTTCCCCTCTAGGCATTCCACTTGATCCTTTTGAAAAAAAAATAGATCCAAAGACAAGGATCCACTCAAGCTGTCAAATAGAAGGAATTCACCGTCTGAAAATGTGAATTAAAGAAATATCTCAACCAGCATTATTGGAGCTCACAAGAACGCGTATGCACTCTACGATGTCATTCCGCTCGCAAACTCCCGTCTTGTACTTCCCATTTTCAAAAGGGGGTGCATTTACATGTCAACAAACAAAAAATAAAAAGGTTTTAGAACCAAATCAGCTATTACTTGTTTTATTTCTGATCATTTTGCCTAGCACAGTTTATCCAATCTTTTTTTCCCCAAAATGTGTGTAGGGACAGTATAAAGTTTTAAAGTATAAAGCTGAATAGGAATCCAATAATCACAAAAAAGCATTTTTACAACCGTTCATATTTCTGCGCCCTAGTAATGTGATGGGGACACAGCATTATAAAGAAATATCCTTGTGTGAATTAGATGCTATAACAAGCCCCTGGCCCTCATTGGTGATAAAAAGAAATCCCAGGATGTTACTTCTTAGAGTAGTGCCAATCCCCAACATTCTGGCCAAAAAAAAAAAAAACAGCCTATTCTGGCCTATCAGTAACACGTCTCCTGGTTGGCTACAGTCACATAATGTGGTGTGTGTGTGTATATATCTGAAATGAAACCCTTTACGCACCTATTTAACTGAAACTGATTCAATGTTTAGACAGTCATTGGAAAATAAAAGTAAAACAGCCAAGCTAAGAATGCAAGAATCATCCAGGCCTCTAGGGAGCAAACCATAAAGATTGTAAATTTAACATTAAAGAGCAAGATGTCTCATAATCTGAGCTGTTTTCGTATAGTTTCATCACGTTTCTCTGGTTTCTCATAAGTTTCTGACATTCTTCACGCTCTTAGATGGCATTACGATATTTTATTAAAACAGTAATGCAACATAATGATAATAGCACTACACAAAATGAGTCGCACACACACAAAAGTATTTTCTTTCAATTTATTACCTAAAAAAAGAAAATGTCCTATCACAAGTCACACTGAAATGTATTGCTTAAGAAAAAAATATATTTAGATATTTTCCTTTTTTAACTTGATTAATTCAATAATATTCCACAAAAAAACAGGGCACAGCAACGCCCTTCTCCTGCCTTCTGTCCACGTTAAAAAAAAAGAAAGCACAAAGAAATACATAATTCACAGTTACCATTTTGGTTTCATAAATTAATACAGTCACACATGTGCTACACCGGTCTATAGCTAGAACATTGTAAATTGTTTTTTTTTTCTTGAATCTTGTAATCATTTATCATTGGCTACAAGAAAGAACAGGCAACTTAAACGATGTGATCCGAACTCCGACAAAGTATTCAAAATGCCCCCCCGCCCTCCACCCCCCTCTCCTAAACATCAGACCATCTCCTATGCTTTTTTCAGTTTTTACTATTTTAAACCATTTCACATATAGGTGAGGCACACACAGAGTATATTTCATACATATATAAAAATTAAATAACGTTTTTCTTGGGAGGAAAGGGAGAGAGTCCATTGAAGTCCTTTATCTGAGAAGAAGGGAAGTGCATGTTGTCAACGTGTCCTTAAAGGACGTCTCAATCGAGAGTTTAGGGCACTTTGTCGCTATAGCACTGCAGCTGAAACTTCCTATTTTCAGTTCAATTTGTTGCTTCGTTTTTGGACAGCGGGGTTCGAGGGACGTGATCGAACAAACAACAAAGTGCCGACGGAACCTGGTGGAGCTCCAGGATACGACAAACCATAATCCAGCCAGTATTTGAATCTGGTAAGGGTCAAAAACCTGCAAATAATTTTTTTTACGATTTCGTACACATCACAGGGGCAAAACTTTAAGGCACTGAAGCCTTGAGATAATAGAGCCTCCACCTCCTAAACACAAAAACTGCCCCTGAAAAATGATGGTTGGAAAAAAACCACAAGTGAAATGAACACAACCATCCCTACGTCGTCCACCCCTCCAATGAACGTTAAGGCCACTTGAACAGAAAATAAGAAAAACAAAAAGACAAATGTTCCCCTCCAGGTAGGTAATCTCATTGCAAGCTCAGTGAGTGCAACTTTGTGGTTTAGGACAGTTTTTCGCTTACTTCCAAGCAGTCATTGGGGCTGAAGGTCGCTTGCTAACTTCCTGGTTAGTCCTTGTCTTAACAGCTCTGGGGATGCTCTAGGGATCCATTGGATGCTGGGTGTAGAAAAATGTTCCTTTGTACCGATAGTCCAGGAATGATCCTTGTACAGTAGAGTTCCAGTCCCAGTTTGGTTCTTAACTGATATGTTGCTAATTTTGGTTAACAAATTCATGCTTGTGTGTCTTCAGCACCAGTTTCTCAGCATTGTTTTTTTTTCAATTACCTTCTACAAAAAAAGGATCAGGATAATTCACATAATTGCATGCAAAGTAAAGTCCCATATAGCAGCAGAACCGTCTGTCCGAGGAACGCCTGATTGAATATTTCAATGGGTCTACCTATGAGGCACTATAAAGACCATTAAGATCCATTGTTTTTACTGGGAATCAGTAGGAGAGTCTAGCTGAACAGACCCAAATGCGTGTGGGTTGTTTTAGACAAATGCATAAACGAGAGATTCCAAACTGGCAGAGTGAACCATACAATGCACATTTGTAAACGATCCATCTGGCACCCCACCACTCTCTCTACTGTACACATTTAGACAAAAACAGGATACAAAGCATGTTTTAAAATGATTCTCACTTCACAGCTTGATTTAAGCCTCACAACTCTAAGCAACAGCTGTTTCACGTTTGGTCGGTGTGTTTGTTGTTATTGAGTGGGAAAACGGCCCAGTCATTGGTCGTATCTACTACAAACAAAACAAACCATTCTGCCTTGTGTCTGCAGCTTACTCTGTATCCGTTTTGAACCTACTGAATGCTTTTTCTTTATTTTTAGATATTAAACATGCACTGTGCCATCTCTTGGTAAGATTATGATATCGTGTGTATCGTGTGTCTATGTCAGGCGTGTGCAAAAGAACCCTCCTCCACTACAAGATAGTAAACCTGAATGCTTTGTGGGTAATGCTACATATTTAGTTTCAGAAATCAAGATTCAAGAAAAACAGGACTTAAAAAAAATATAGAACCCCCTTCGAATGATTCTTGTACTCTGAATGCCCATGTGTAACACAAAAAAAGGAGGATCAGCCTCTGAATTGTCTGTCGTGCCTGTATTTGGCCAGTATAGAACTTCCCAATTGGGAAAGGAAAAAGAACCCAAAAAAGAAAGAGAGAAACAAATCCGATAATGTCTGCTATGCTGATTTGTGTTTACTTGTTGGATATTCGGAGTTCATCGTCTTATTGTTAGTTCAGATCCATATCCAAACATCATTTGTTTAGAAGTCTATTCCAAGATCATAGTCTATCGAGGATTTCAGGTAAGTAATGGTCTTCCTTTGCATGAAGTTTCTGTGGTCACAGGAAAGACGTGGAGTGAAGCCAATGTTTGTGCCTCAGTGAACACAGTTCTTCTCTTCATGGTGCAACCGATGGTTACTCATGCCATGATGAACTCTGGTTTCATATCAGCTTTTACATCGGGCTTCCACACAGAATCCTCAAAGTCCAGGTCCAGGGAGCCTTCACTAGACATACTGCTGTTACTGTTGCTTCGTCCAGCTTTGCGATTGGGGAGCCAGTGGTATGGTGCACGTGAGTCTCGCCGGGCCTTCCTGCGGAGACGCTTCTGCTGCATAAGAAGCTGCAGACGCTCCACCTTGCAGCGCGTGGCTCGGTTCTCCGTCTGACGCAGTCGGTCACCTGGTGAACACAAGCAGAGTTAATGGAATGCATGACAAATCATATTCCTTCGTACATTCCATCGCTCAAAATGCGACTCACAATCTAAAGATCTTTTAAAGTAATGCGAGACACATCTGTTTCCGGCACAGCAAAGCTAGAATGGACACCATCTATGTTTCAGAAATCTACATTACTCAAAATTCTGAAGCTGGTATTTAGTGACAGTAAAAGAATTAGATTCAATTGACTAAAACAAATCTTTGAATAAATGTATAGTAAACGACAGTGTTTCGAAACAAAACCTCACTTCCTGTCTGTAAAAATTCCTTTCGGGTTAACCGGTGCAGCCATTTCTGAGCAGTGAAAGAAATGCATGGCTTTGATGGTGGTGAACTTATGGAGAAAAGCAACAAAGCCACAGAAAACTCAAAACTAAACGGTACTATTTATATACTGTACAATGGCGCTAACATAACCATATAAATACCAAATATCCAAGAACGAGCAGCAGACTCAAAAAAAAGATGTGTTTTAGAAATTTATTAATGTACACCAACTCAAGTTAAAATAAAATTATCAGTCAGTTCTCTCTGTGCTGCATTGCATTACAGGAAGCATTGCAGGCATTATGGGTAATGTAGTCTTATTGCCAATACACAAACAAATTCAAACATTTTGATCTATAATTATGGATACAATGCTGAAACTCTAACATTGTTTACTTGTGTGCCTTTTTAGATGTTTACTTTGGCTTAAATAATTACCAACTAACATCAATATTGGTATGAGAACAAGGGGCTTCTAAAATTTTAATTTTTTGAATAGATTGTAAATAAATCTATGAAATGTAAAAATATTAACTGAGCAGTTGAGTCATACTATGAAATGGAGTAGAATAGAAATAAATAAATTAATTTTGCGTCACCACGGATCTAGATGTAGCCTATGAAAGTGATTTCAACGGGGGGGTTGGGGGGGGGCACTGGTGGAATACACATATTTGGTCTAGTACAGAATGACTCAGTGCTTTGGATCCTGACTGCTGATCCTGCTGAATGTTATCAAAGGCTTGGCTCTGGATAAATAAACACGAGTCTGAGTGATGACGCGGATGCTCTTAAAAAGGCATGCAGAGACTGCCCCCACCCCAATCCCTCCTGTGCTCGTTTTCTTTGAGGCAGAACAGCCATTCGCCGTCTTCGCTACGGTCTCATTTGAGCAGAGAACATCTCAGTATGTGGCAATAAACCCTCTACTTCCTTATCTGAAATGGCTCAAGATATCCAGTCAGGTGTGCCCTTGAGATATAAAAAAAGAAAAGCGTGTTCTCACTAAGCTGCAAGGAGACTGACGCCCACGCGTCCATGCGCACACATTCCCATGTGATACCATCTTGACTTTGTTGTTCCTTTTACAAGAAAACAAAAGCCTTGCTCTTTCTAAACTCATGAACAATGCTAGCGTTTTAGCAACTCATTTACCAATTAGTAGGAGCTTTAAAAACATCTCAAGGGTTATTTTTCCACTCCAAAGATCAACCCTAAACCTTTTATTCATAAAAATATTCAAGGGAATGCAGGAGAAAAGAAACCACAATCTATTAGCCAGCTCCATTAGAAGCTATCCCAAAATTTAATAATGAAATAGCCGGCTAGAATGTCAATAATCCCAAGCATAGACTATCTTTTATCACATGTGCTCCACCACACATACACACAAACACAAGCAGTAGCTTTTAACATGGATCGATGGCAAATTAAAAAGACCTATTGATTAAACCTTAGCTCTAGCGCAGCAATCCATCTCCAGGCGAGGACACTGCTATTGGCTTTCAATAGAAAATGCAAGCGAATGGAAATTGTAAGCGAAGTGAGCCCCCCCATCTTCTTTTCCCGTCCTGAGCTCATTGAACGAGTAATCACCCACCCAACCCCCCCAATAGCAAGACCCCCACCCCCATATGCACATGCTTCACTCCTCTGTCGGACAAGGAGGGAGAGATAGAAGCACATGCTATGGAATTCAATACAGCATTTGAACGTATTCTCATTTGCTAAACAATTTCATCCACCTCTCCATTTCAAAATAACATCAGTTCTGTTTCCACTGTAATTCCCTTCCATGGTGCGTGGGTTCGAACTCTCTAGGAAGGATTTGTGCTCTAAATGTAAGTGGTAGTTTTAATCAGGATATTCATAGACAAAGAACACTCTGTACAAATAACAGAAATCTGCAAAACAGCTCCTTCCTAACCTGGGTAGACAATCAGATTTAAAGCTTACTTAGACATTTTAGTGTGATTAGAAAGGCTCTGGTCTTTAAGGACTTTGCATCATTACTCAAGCATCCACAGACACCAATTAAATGTGTGTTTCAGTACTTGAATATTTCTCCCCATCGTCTGCCCTTTAGAGTCACATTGCAACTCTAGCCTGAAAAAGTAGGGCAACCACCCCATTTTGGAGACATTCGATTATCTCTGTATACCAACTGGAGCTGATGAAAGAAATACTCACTGAGTGAGGCTGTTGTCCATGAGGGAACTGCTTAAAAGTAGTGAAGCTCATTAACACCACCAGGCACGGCTTGCCACTGTCAAGTTATTGTACAAAGTTCACAATGAGCCCAAAGACATTAAGGACAACCCTTGGCTGCTAAGCCAAATTACTTTTGTTCTTTGTGAGGATGCGAAGCCCCTGCCAATGTGCTTTCCCACACTACCACCATCCAAACAGAGCTACAATTAAAACACATCTCGTGACCTAGAGATGTGGCATTGGCGTGGCTTGGGAATTGTGGTACAAAAAAATGGACTTAACCTGAATGTTTCCGACAACCCCCGCATCATTATGAATGTGACTGCCTGAGGGGAGACTCACCACACCCGTTTAGAGGGATATTATTAGGCAGTGGCGTGGCTGGCTGGCCCAAAGCTGTCCTAACAGATCTGCTGAAAGAAGTGAATGGCTACCGTGGGGGGCTGGGATATACCAGGAACAAAGGCAGAATAAGTCGTGCAAAAGCTCTCCCATCTCTGCTTTTTTTGCTCTACCAAGACCCCTCTCACACACAGCCAGAAATTGGTGGAAGGTAACAGAGTTATTTTGCTGCCAACGCTGAACATGATGAAAAAAAAACCCTCCCCCTGCATTCGCCCTCTCTACCCTTCCGTTCCTCCCCTTATCCTGCTTCAGCCACTATGCCGGAGATGTATTGTCTCAGCAAACCGTGTGCTGCATTTCCCTCACCATGCACTCAACATTCTCAGGCCTGCGGCTCAAATTGGGGTGGGGGAAGCATGGGCAAAAAAGGCTTGTGACAAGCTGCCCAAGCCTCAGGGGAAAGAAGAAGGGGGAGGAAAGGACAAAACATGCCTAGCCCCGCCTCCTGCCGCACAGATGTTCAGGCCCGCACATGAGATATGCACCTGGCCTTCCTATCTAACATCCACCCCCATCCCGGCACCCGCATCCACCCACACCCCTCCTACTCAATTCCGCCTAGTGACGAAGGCCACAGAGGAACTTAAGAGGGAACGAGGCAAATGAGAACAAGCTACAGAGGGTAGAAAAGATTACCTAAAATCCTTGTGGAATGCTGTGCACTTTACTCATGGATTTTGTAGAGGAATGAAAATGAATCGATAGTGGGTAAAACATTCAGACCAAGTGCTGATGGCCATGTGAGAGGAGAAAATGGAATGGCGGATTAGTGAAGGAGAGAGGGAGAAAGCGCAATGGAAGGAGGATTTGAACTCAATCGATGAGGCTGTTTGCTGTGTGCAGGTATTAGGTCAGTTGAGCAGGGTTTTGGGTAAACATTAAGCCCTACCAATGGACCTGCCCACACAACAGAGATCCGGCAGTCTCTGCAAGCTTCTCTTGTGCCATTGATCCATTAAAGATCTGCTTAATTCACACTTGTCTTTGATTTGTTGTTTGTTTGCCTTAATGCGTCCTGTGATCTTCTTGAGTTCGGGTGTTGCTGTAACTCAAGGGTTTTGGCACTGGAGATATTGTACCAATGAAATACCCATCAACCCAAGTTGTTTTCAAAGATGATTTAAACAACTGTTCCAACCAGTTGCCCAATACTGGCCCATGAGGCATTTATCACATGGTTGTAAATGACGGATGGAACTACTTCTGTATTTAAAAAAAAATACTAGATACGTCAAGAAGTATAAATCTTATAGTCGTAAAAATGACCAAAACTTAGTAAAAGCTAGCCCAGTTCTCACAAAGCAGTCTGAGATGCGAAAAAGGTTTGGGACCACTGTTGAAACAAGTTACAATGCTTCTGTTTGGAGATACTCTGAGATCAGTAAGCGCTAATGTTACAAAGGGCGAGAGCCCGGGTTTCTTAGGGTTGGTGCACAGCATAGAACAAGCATTGTGTTCGGCCATCTGCACCCTTACCGAGACCAAACTAAAGGAGTGGTTAAAACCTGACAACTCCATTGCTTCAATTGCATCAATGACCCTGCAGGGAGCCAGGGTCTCAAATGACCACAATTTACATACTAGGAGCAATAAAGGGCATCGGATATGGCTGGTCATGGCCCCACCTGATGAGCAGCTAAGGATAGTCAGCCTGGGGGTTACTTACATGCATGTTGGCAGTAAGCAAGGAGGGGGGATTAATTATTTAACCCCCAGTTGAGCTGGGCTGGTCAGAGCGCCATGGCGACATAGTGAGAGCCTTGGGGCACTTGATCAAGGAATACATACAAAGGCAAAGTTGTCTATTTACGGCTAAGAGAAGAATTTGCCAGTATAGAGCAACAGGGAGCCCATAAGAAAAAGACTGAGATCTTGACATTTGACCTCACCACAGTATCCATCAGCCAAGAACTTTGCTTTTGGTTGGATTAAATGAGCAAAGGAAGGAATTTGAGCTCCCATCCTTGTTCTGACGGACTCGCTGTTAGCTAAAATAGCGCTCCACCCAGACACTCCTGTGCAGCCCAAACTAAACTAACCTGAGCTGACAGATGCACAGAAGAGAAAGAGGGTATGCATTCCTGTGCTACCCTGTCACTTCCACTTTGAAAAATCAGTTTCTTTGCCCTACCAATGTATTGTTTGGTGCAGCAGCTAGGTTAAAGAAACCTAAAAGCCAAAAATATGGTTCGTTCTCATTATAAGCACAACAAGAATTGAGAGCTTGTGTTGTATAAGCAGACTAGGTCAAACCAATGCGTGGTTTATAGCAATGCAAGTTGTAATATTTTCCTATAAAGTTTGCGAGTTAAACAAACATCACAGGAATCCGTGAATGAAGCGCATCAAAACAGTCACTTGGTCAATAAAAAAAAAATAGTAAAAAAAAAAAAACTATCCTGTACACATCCAGCAAAAAATAGTTGCCATAATAATACCAAACCAAAATAATACCTAACGCATCTCCAGAAGCGATGGGTTCTTAATATAAAGGCAAACCATCAATCGCACAATCAAAATCTTGCCAAAAACATGGTTTCACAAGGAAGAAACATTCACAACAGAGTTTTTTTTTACACAAGAGGAAATGAGAGTTTATCAGAGAGCAGCTTTTGCCTGAATACAAGCAGCATTTTTATGAATGGACTTTTGGTGTTTTCCCTCAGCTTCCTTTTACTGACGTTCACGAACACAATGAGCATCCTCTTGGAGCTCGTATATTCTGCAGTAAATATCTATTTAAAGGTTGGCAGGAAAACAAGTGACCTTTGACTAGATTCGACCTGATTGCTGGGTGTTGTTGGCAAAAGAATGGTTATGACAAAGCCATAGCAACTGATGGGATTGGTAACAAAATGGTAGTATGTGCTTGCGATGTACAGAATTACTTTTGGATGCTTTTAATACGGTCTAGAGTGATAACAAGGCTGTGCTTTGATCAGTACTGGGAGGATATTTCTTCATTATCTCTATATTCTGCAACAGAGGTGTTTCATGACAGAGCAGTTCAATTTCCTCTTCAGAGCTGAAGCAAGCTGCCCTGGATAATCAGTTTTTACCAGACAGAGTGGGGAACCTGCCACACGTCTGTGAGAGCTATCTCGCTTCGTTATCTCTTGCTCTGGCTCTCTGCCTCCTTCCTCTTGGTAACAGAGTAGTCCACCCCCATTCTATGCCTCTCAGAGGAAAGAGGACACCATCAGCACAAAGACAAAGCCAGACATGCTGTGGCTGCTGGAGCATGACTACCAGGGCCTGAAAGAACAAGCCTAGCTTTTCCTCCCCCTCTCTAACATCTTCACTTTCCTCATCTTTACATCCCTGTCTTGGACCTAGTGGTAGTACAAAGACATTCCCTTGGATATAAATCATCAAGCTTTTGCCGTCAATGGAAATGCAAAATCTTGTAGGCGCAAAAGAACTTACCGGGAGGCTTGCACATGCGTATCTGGCTCTGGCATTGCACCAGGGGATGGATGGTTGGTTGGGCCTCTGTAGGGGCTGTGGTAGGCAGGACAGTTAGCCCAGTAGTATGGGGAGGTGATGGCGGTGGTGATGGTGCTGGTGAACTGGGGCTGTTGCACTGGGTTTGATAACGTAGCTGTGTGAGTGAAGGGGGCATGCCCTGGTAATGCCTTGTGGCACTTAAAAGATCGTTCAAAATTTGAAGTATTGTGCCTATATCCCGTCTGGGACGTCCAGTGCTGTCCTGACAGTTGGGATGCAAAGTGCCTGCAGAGTGAATGATCAATATAGATATGGTAAATAGATCATATTAAAATGAATTGGCAAAGCACGTCTTCAAGAAACAATACCTGAAAAAGTCCCAGAAAACACACCAGGTGCATGGTTCACAAAACTTTCAATGATGGCACCAGGTTTCCGGGATCGTAAGGAAGAGGTACAGTTGCTAGATGTCTTAGATAAACAGCTGGCCTGTAAAGCACGGACAACCATTCAAAACTTTTGAACATTTTAACCAAAGGGGTATACTTAAACTACATCAGACAATGGCTCACCTCTGGACATGAAGATGCAGGGCTGGGGCTGCTCGATGAGGGACAGGCGGCAGATTGTTGCTGGGAGTGAAGAAAACTTCCTGGTAGCGGAGAAGGGTGTGGTGGAGGGGTACATTGCCCCGAAGGTGAGGTGGAGTACATGGGAGGAACTGTAGGGATGATGGGGGAGGGTGGGAAGGCTGGTGGGCTTGAAAGCACTGTATTTGGATGACGAGGATGTGGGCGAGCCTGTGGGTGGGGGTTATGTGAAACCCTTGCCATCCCTGAGGCTGAACCCGAAGATCCATGAGACAATCCTGTTGTACCCTCTGAAGTCCCACGTGATATGAGATGCCGATGTTGTAACTGTGGGGCGCCTGAGGGCTGTGCTGCCAACTGCAGTTGGACAAACATCATATGATCGCCTACTCGCAGAGCCAAGGTTAAAGGAGACCGGCCAGACAGGAAGTCACTGACCTGTGAAGAGTACATGAAGAGGGGGTGGATTTAATAATGCTGCTATAAACAAAAGAATTTGGCCAAGACTGAATCCATTTTTATGAATAAGCAGAAGTATGAAAACACTCACACAAAACACTTGACCATTCAGCACTCCCACATAACACTAACTTCTGTCTGGCCCCAGGCCTGAAAAACCAGCCTTTGTAACAGGATGTGGACCCACACGCCTCTTTGTCACATAATAGCTATTTGTTTCGAGGTCGGACCGGAAATTTATTCCCATTTTTGGAAATCCCAGAGAGGAAGTGCTGGAACCACTGGAACACTTGAGTGACCAATACAAGAGATTGGTTCATCTAAATTTTGAGGATGTACTACTGTCTATAATTGAAGAATGACTAAAGCTAAATGGTTCAGTGGAAAAAAAAAATACAATTCAATGCTTCTCACAGAACATTTGCATTTGTGCTGGTTGACCTGCTGTTAACTCTTCGAATAACTGGGGTATACCCTCCATGTTTCTATTTTATATAAATAAAAAAATATGTCACAAAATACTGCGTGAAAATCAAAAGCAAAATCACGTAATTGTCAAAGATTTAAGATTAACTCTGCTTTTAATGTCAATTGTAAATCAAAGTGGCTAAATACAATTATAACCTACAACTGTCTTGAGGGATCATTTACATACAATACACAGTTGAAACTCAAGCAAACAATACCTGCCATTAACATACAGTTGTGTAACTCAGATAAAGGCTATAGATATCCTAAGAAAATAAGCTACTGGGCAATGCTTGGTCAATATTATCCTTGTCAATTTTGTGACATCACTGACCACACATTAGCAACCAAATTGTTTAACCTAGCAACACGTTTGGCAGAAGCTTTGGGAAACAGAAGAGACATGGGGGTCGGTTTAGATCACACACTTTTACAAGGTGTACTTTATATGATGTTACTAACCCCTTCATAGCAACAAAACGGTTTCCCCTAGCAACCGTATCATCAGTCCTATAGACCATTTTACAGCCCACATGATGGGTGCTCAGGCAATATACGTGGTGGTGTTCCCTAGACTTTCGGACAGTAGAGAAGTCATAAAACATTTCCCGGCATCAAAATGGTTGTGGTTACAGTTGCACTAGCAGTTATTCCACAAGTGGGCAGATTTTGTAAAATTCTGACAGGATCACTGTCACTTCAGATGAACCAGATGTTTCATTTCAAGCTAAATCGCATCAAACTTTCTCCAACTGGTTTAAACTTTTCAAACGGTAAATTATCGTTTCGAAGCCATTATAAACTTCTAATTAAAATGATTTTCGCTTGCACATCATAATTAAAACTAAGCATCTTCTTGACTCATTTGAAGCCCATACTCATCCCACATAATGAGAGAGTGAGTGAACCCCCACAAAGCAGTAAAAGTGCCTCTGAAAGGCCAGGGTAGGTTCTTCAGAGACATTCCCCACAGCAGCCGTCAGATTGAGTCAGACGGACCTTTGTTAATACGCACTTCTACAGCAATAACGGGGCAACCACAAAGACTAAGAAACCCTGCAATTACAGATCTGCCACGCTCAACATGTGAAAAAAAGTGTGAAGTACATCAGGCAACACCTCTGTGGTCTTTCAGTGTTCCGTAATAGATTAGGAAAAATTCTGATTTAATTAAAGAATGACTCAGAGATTATTAGTGCATGTGGAAAGATCCCAAAACTTAGGTACTCAAAGAAAACGAGTGCGTTTCAGAGCCAAAATAATGGCCATATGGAATTTTCTGTAGCTCCATACCATTATACATAAATATTAAGGAGCAAAAATGCACGAGTATGTTCGAAAAACCACAGACCATATCTTTATTAAAGCACTCTAAGTTCAAGGAGCTATAACAAGGAGCTCTGAAGCTAGAGAGCTACTGGGATCCACCCTGTATTCATTCTTGAGGCAATTATGGTTGGATTGAACAAAGCAATGGTTCGCAGAAGCTGAAAATTGTAAAGAACCATCCAAATTGGCAAGACCAAGGCAACTTTATAGTTACCCTTCATCCATTTTGATATGATTGTGTGTGTGTGGGGGGGGGGGTCTTCTTGCACTGCAGTGGGCTGTGGTTGCTATGCAATGAAGAGCGAGTGGAAGAGAGTAAGAAAACATGATAAGGGGAGACAGAGGAGGAGGAAAGGGGGAGAAACCTTGTAGCTAGAGAGAGGGTTGGAGGGGTGTGAGGATGCCAGTAGATGCTGATGAAATATTCAGTGAGAGTATGCCTTTGGCTCCTTCCGTTTTTTTCCTCTCCCTTCCAACTCTATAGCTGACAGTTTTATTTATTGGGGTCCCTGCGGATCAAGGAACTCATTTGCAGGCGGTTTCTTCACCGTACGGAAGAAACAGAACAGAACCAGGCTGGTCATTCACCCACTACCTGAAGACACCCATCTTTGAGGGGTCAAATGGAAAACATGTTCTTTTGATGCCAAGCAAGACTTCAATACTATTGGTTGGCCATCCTTCAAAGGCGTCAGTGAGCACAGACATTGCACAACCAGAATATTAACCCACAGCAATCTTCTGGCAGGGTGTGATCGCATGGGGGGCTGGGGTCATCAATATAGTTTGACGGGGACAGATGTAATACCAAGCTACTTCTCAATAATCAATCCCTTGCACAGTCCTTCAAACTCTAGCGAGATACCAACATTAACTCTCGCTTGATTGGTTTGACCTACTCATAGTCTACACGAGACCCAATTCCATTTCTACCCCTTGTTTCCCGCTTGTGTAAGGGGAACAGCTAGAACAATTCTCAATAGAATGGATCAAAACTCAAGGACTCTAGCCCTACACATACCCCGGTGAATTGGGAAATCCCCACACAAGAATGTACTAAATACATATTCAATAAACGTAGCGAATCCTTTTTTTTCTGTAGTTTGGCTCGTTTGGCCCCATGTTTCAAGAAAGCAAAAAATGTTTGAGGGTAGTGATACAACAACTAACGGCGGTTTAATTCATCATAAAGGCTTCGCAACCGTTTCTGGCAAGGCTCATTGGTGCTTACCGTTCCACCTTAAGAGTAGAAGCTAACGGTATCCTCACACATGGTTTACAGCTCACGTTTTTGAAGGAGATCTGTGTGTCTCACTCAAACCAGGAATACGGTGACTAACAAACTCGGGAAAAGAAGCTGGTTTATGGCAACTTTCTCTAGTTTAAAAGCCCAGAGACACAGATGCTAATACACACTGAATTAACTTTGGCTGAGGCACCAAACAGAACTTGGTTTCTTCTAAAGAAGTCAGGACTTTGGGGCTATTTTGGATAGACAACCTTTTCACAAAGGTTTGAGGATCAAGTTATATTCTATGCTGGGGAAATAAATAATAATGGTGTCAGAACCAACACTGTAGTGGTGAGAGCTGTGTCCAAATAAGATGTGTTGGATAAATTATTCAAATATTTCCGGATGAATTTATGATAATAGTTCATTTAAGCTAATAAGCGGGGGAAAAATTATTTTCATAAAATAAAATGTTTGAAATGCACGATTTTGTCACATTAGGTCAAAAGTGCCTCGTAGACTGAGTATCACCAGCCTTTGTCTACATTTATTCTCTTTTAAAGGGAAGTACTTAATTTAGAAAAATGCAATTTTTATTTGATCTATTTTCAGAGTTAAAGTATTACTTATGTTTACATCAAAAACATTTACCCTTATATTTAAGTCTAAAAAGACTTTTTTTATTATGATTATTATTATTTTATACTGTATTTTTTGCTAAGTGAAGAACAATTAAGGACACAGACATAAAGAGTATTAAGCATTCATTCATTCATTTCAAAGCAAAAAAAATCATGATAACCATGAAACTGTGCTTATTACTCCAAATACAACTAAAAGAGAGAATTGGAATGTGGTCTATTCAAGCAAACTTACAAGGAGCCTCTTTTCACGGCGTATGTAGAAATAATAATTAAAAAAACTGAAAAGATACAGCTATTTTTTCCAACCAAAGGATTCTCATTGCCATGCCCAGTCTTTGTTCTCCGTGCTGTTTGATTAAAGATATGCACTGTGAAAGAACAACACCTCTTTCCTCAGATGACCGAACAGACTTGTCTGGGTAGGCGAGAGACTGAGTCAAAACAGACGCGCCACGCATGCAGCCCAAAGACTTCAAAATACCTACAACTGTGGAACTCACAGAGCTAAAACCAAGAAAGACATAAAGGGGATGAACTAAGCATTGCTCTATGTAAAGGAGAGGAGTTTGACCCCGCGTAAAAGATCTGGTGGCTTGTTTAACGGTTAATGAGAAGTTCTCAGTAACGCCCCTCCTTCACTCCTTTTCAGTTCAGTCACGAAACCTAGCACTTCAATCACAAAGGCTGATGGGAAACAAGAACAGTCACGAATCAGAGTGATTGCCCATGTACACTTAGTCCCTCTCGGCTCGTGAGTGCTTTCCAGCAAACTCACATAGGCATGACCCTGATTCAGAGAAATGCAAATAAACCTTTTCTCCCTTCAGCCAGACGCAACCCACCTTTCCCGACACAAACATTTGCAAAATTCTTAAAATGTCATTGTGGATGTGTCATGAAATCCTTCAGCAGCCTGTGGAGCCGTGCCACTCATTGTGACGCATGATCCCACCACTTCTATTTTGGTCCTCAATCTATACCTGGGATTCTGACTCATCACCGTCCCTCCTGGCAATCAATTACAATTCAAACCCTCTTTGAGAAGGTCTAACAATGACCCATTTCTCCTGTTCGCCTTGCTTCCTCCATATTGGGGGTTGGGTGAGTTGTAACGACAATGGATGAGTGAGAGGTGACTTGCGCTGAATTGTTGGACCCCATCCATTTTCAGACAAAATAACAGGCACCCAAGCTTCATTTTGAGGCAAATCTGTGCAAGTTGGAAAGTTCTGGGTGGAGAACATCTCTAGTTTGAAGAACCGACAAACCACTATGATATTCCACATCTTTGAAGGTTTTTCCATTCATCTATTTGTTTTATTTCTTGTACATAAATGCTCAGTACAACGCCCGGCACATGTTTTGGAATCTGCGATCGACTGGTGACCTGTCCAGGGTGTACCCTTGCCTCTCGCCCAATGTGTGCTGGAGATAGGCACCGGCGGACCTCCTTGACCCCAAAAGGGAATCTGCTTTAGGAGCAAGTTCAAGGTGCCTTCACGTCTGACTTGTTTCGTTGGATTCATTTAAGAGTTAAGAGTTCATTTTCTTTTTTTAAAAATCGGACTAAGCAGTGGTCCAGTGGAACGTGACCAAACTTTTATCTAAACTTAACACAAATGAAGACGACAGACACGGTATAGGTTTGTGTTTGTTTACATGGCATCTTTGCAACATGAATCAGAAGCGATTATCACAAATGATAAGGTAAGTCTGTTCATTTTAAGGGCATTGTTTTAGTCTTCAGATGCCTTACCGCGTAATTTTATCCAAATGAAAAGAAGTTGAGGAAGCAGGTATGATGACGTTTGTGACCAATGAGTGGCCTCTATGATGTCACATGTCTTCAACTAGTGTGGACCAGAGCAAACAATTGCAACAATGCATCACCCGTTTCTCTTAGTCCGGACCAAATTAAATGAACTAAAGATGTGAGGGCATCCGGATACAAACAGAAGTGATTGTGCAGGAACCTTGACGATGGTGAACTGGAAGCCAGTGAAGATTGGGAGTATTGGTATGACGTTCTGAACACCTAAACAATGTATTCCTTTTGACAAGGTTCCAAAATTGAACTGAATTGACTAAAACTGGTACCATTTTTTTCAGCCTCTGAAGGGCATACGAGTGCAACACATTACATTATGGATATCAATACGGTCTTTCAAAAACAGCTAAATCGAATCTACCTTGGCTAAATAAGGAGGGAAAGGCCAACAGAACACAGGACGAGGTACAAAAGAACTCAGACACTGCTCCAATGGAAATGCAAGAAAAGCATACTTAACCAATCCATTTTATACGATGCAGTAGAAAAGTGCCAAATGCTGTCAGTCAAGGACAACTCAACCTGCATTTAAAAATACCAATTAACAGCTAAAAAGGTTGTTGTTTTTACTTATTCGAAGGGTGGTGACTTGAGGCAAACACACAGGCAAACCACAAATATCCAACCCTACTTTAACTTGGAACAGAGATGCGACTTGATGTCATTGGTTCTTCTGGAGACTATGGAAAGATGCACTAAACCACAGCCACTTTAAATTATAGGCCAGGCGAAACTGTTAGGCCAGAGTTACAGGAGGAAAATGCCATTCCAATAATTGCAAGTCTTCCCTTTAAAAAAAAAAAATTACACTGGTTCCAAGACAGTGTGAGATAAATCTTTCCTTGGAATAAAGTGCTGCAGCACTAAGAATGCTGCTAAATGTGGTCCACGAGATGGGAAGCTTCTATTGAGTGCAGCTTGGCTTTTGCAGCAACTGTGAGTTGACTAATTTCGTGATATGTCTCACATTTGACAAAGCTACTGACTCAGTTTGTGTCTGTGAGCTACAAAGAGGACACACGATGACTAAAAAGACATTCTAAAACGGGACAGATTCATGAGTGGATAGATGACACAGAGGGCTACCTAAAAATATAGATCAGAAAAAAGCACAGGGGTTTAAAATAGGGTGTTTTTACAAGAAACGCCAAACCCAAGGCGTTTTAAACGCTTTGCAGCTGCGGAGAGAGCGTGCATTAAGTGATCACACCCGTCTACCCCTCCCCCTCATACGCAAACAATCACGGTCTGTCGTCATCACTGAATGTCGCCTTCCGTTTCCAACACAAAATCATTTGCACAAACAGAGGAGTTCCCAAATACTGAAAAGGGTGGATACATGTGACAACCTGGTTTTGTTTGCTACTTTTTAAGTAAAAGATAAGAGCCTGGACGATTGATTCAACCAGTAAGTGATCAGATTTAGTCATAGTGTTTACCCAATATCTAGAAATGAATGCACATCACAAGTCACCACTTCACATATGCAAGTATTCAGTGTCCTTTAGATGTTGCCAGGAAACTGGAAGTTAACTCTTGAAAGGGACATCAGACATCCATGGCTCACAAGTTAATATGATTTTTTGATGCATACTATCTGCCCAAAATGTAAAATCTGGCTCTTTAAATCTTCCTGAGTTACTGCTGAGCCCACTACCCTCATGTAGAAGTTGTCTACTATATCCCCAGCGAGTTTAAGGGTGCAAACAGTTATGGTCTTATTTACATTCAACGTCACCAATAAAGGCCTCCACACATCTGCCCGAATGAAAAATTGTTTGGGTTGCCATATTGGATTCGGTTTTCACAAGGAGAATGACCACTGAAAGATGGCTCTTTTAATGACGCGCGTGAGAGCCACTAGGTGGCGCTCATCCCACATTTTCATAAGGACTTTGCAAAGAAATACTGCATCACAAATCTTCCCTTTTCTCCACATTTCTCTCTGTCACCATATCCTTTCCTGTTTCCCCATGTGGCGCAGAGTGCATCTGTTGTACCATAAATGCCACCTTCAGGCAGGGAGTGTCATTGCATCAATATTTCCCTAACCCAGACGAAGAGCACCATGCAATCTCAATTCGGGATTTAAGACTGCGAAAAATCAGTGACTCAGTGACATCACAAACAAAGCAGGCATGTTTTTAGAGGGAATTAAAATTGTATGGTGATCAATGCAAAAAGATGCATTTTGAACAAACAGGTATGTACGCAAACTGATAAACACCAGAAAAGTACGATGTTAATACGAGGTCCAAATAGGAAAGCCGAGCTACATAGTTCAAAGGGTATTTCATTACACTATGGTGACCATGCCAGATTTCCCAACAAGAGACGTAATAAATAAATTAATTAACATGAGAGCGAGAGATAGAGAGATGGATGTTGCCCTGGTTAACTGTAAGTGTAAATATGGCTGTGGAATGTAACAAGTTTTCACTATGTAATTCAAACCTTACCTGTGTTTCCGTCAAGCTCTCCAGGGCCTGCATGACAGACTGCTCAGGTCTTGATGCTTGAGACTTTGGGCAAAGAGATTAGAGCGTATTAATACATTTGGCCTGGAAGCAGATTAAATGAATCAAACGCAAACAAAGCTTAATATATTTACCATTAGGCCTGCTTCAACGGTTGGAACCAGCGTTAACTTGCTCCCATCCGTTATTCCCAAATCTTGAAGTTTTCCTGAACTCAGACGCCTAGGAAGGAAAATGGATGGTTAAGAGTTACAATTTGAAAGAATCAAATGCTAAATTATGCCTCAAAACTGAGAGGTTCACCTTTGAACTGGCTACTATTGCAAACATTTGGAACTGCTATGCATTGTGACCTCATTTCTCATTGAACCATATGCATGAAAGGCTATATCTGTCGTATAAATATAGCCAGTGGTGTGTCATATCCCACATGGATCCAGTCGTTTCAAATGCACTGAATCTATGTACTAATAACCCTTTATACTCTTTTACCAATTCCTAGCTCCAAAAGCACATGTTTTCTAGTGCTAAATGTCACCACCTCCCGCTGAACAAAGGGACTGAACACTTGGCCTGCAGGCAGCTTTACCAAACAGAAGAGATTAAGCGACTCTTTTGGTTTTAAAGGGATGATGTAATTTGCTGGTGATTACTTGCGAGAGCTTTTCAATCTAACCAATTCAAAGCACAAACAATACAACTGTTAGTCATTTGCAAGTGACAAAGAGCTTCTCGCTCACCACCCAGCTCCACCGCCCAAGTGTGATTGTTAGGCAATGTAGAATCTGCACCGAAACCACCATCTCTTAACATTCAATCAGGATTCTCCAACACAGTGGTGCGAGCCGCACCAGAGTGCTTTAATCCCTAGCACCCACTTTTAAATGACAATTACTAAAGCCAGGCATAGTCTAAGAAAGCAAAGCAGCTAGTTTAATCAAGCCATTAGGGAAACGCATTTCAATAAATGCCACTGTCAGCTTGGCACACCTTGTTTGACACTGTTTGCTTAGCAAAAGTTTCAAGAGCAATGCAGGTTTGTACTGCACCTTGCATATGTCCTGTATTTAACTGGTTTTCACAGCATACTGTCAACAGAACGGATAACTATCATTTCTCTGCTGCAGCTGAAAAAGACTGCAATGCAACGTGGAACTGGCTACGGGATGCATGCATTGGGAATCTAATAGAAATCCATCACAATTACACATGCCAGATCATTTTCTTTGTGTAGAAACTACTAGCCAGTCAGCAGCTGTTTAGATCTGAGTTAACACCCTATTTAAAACGAGAACACTGAAAAATGTGTATTATTAAAATCGCTAACTAGCCAACGCCTATATTTTAAAGAGAGTACCACTCAGAAGGGAGTTGTTCGCCGTTTTGTAACTTAATCATAAACATTTACATTTTTAACGCTTTTTACTACTTGAATAATGGTGTGTGGCAAGCTATGGGAGACGACGGTAGCAACATTGAATGTTAAAACGGCTTGCCAAAAGTATCCAGCGTTTTGTAATCAGCGTTTAAAGGCACTAGCAGAGAGCAGCCTAATGGAAACACACCAGAGCACTACTCACGTTTCTTTGTGTAGCAGTGCGAGTCTCTCTTTGGGCACTTTCAGTCTTTGAGAGAGCCTTCGCTTTAACCCCTCCACGGTCTCTTCGACGGGCAGGGAGAGCTCGAAGCGTGTGCCGGTGGTGGAGTGGATGTACAAATTCATGGGGGGCTCGCCAGAGACGCTCTCGCAGGACGGCGCAGCTCCGCGGCTGCTGCAGCTCCGCGCGCTCGGGTGCTGGTCCATTCGATAGCCTGCGATAGAGGAGACAGTGTCGATGGAAGCGGACGTACAGATGCGGCTGGAGGTCTCAGAGGAAACCAACTGGAAATATTCCCAATGATTATTCCCGTTTGTTGAGCGTTCCTGTGGCGGTATCTATTTATACTATGCAAGCAGTGCACTCAAGACGCATATTAGTCCCGTTTTAGTCGTTGACAGTGTACTTCAAAACAAGTGCCCCCCTATTTTTCCTCCTTTTAAAGCGCAGCTCTCGCAGAGGACAGAAACTCCACTGAAACATGCATAATAATGCCCGTTGTTTCACCGTATCTCACTTCCACTGAACCGCTATGGCTACACCCACAGAGGCGCTGTCCAACCAGAGGAGGAGCGCTCTTTGACGACATTCACACCGCCAATGGAAGCAAGGGTCGCTCACCCACGTGGAGCGCAAACCCCGCCTTCTTCCTCTCCCCCACACCGCTTTCCTCATTGAGCACAAATCCAATCTGAGTGGGCGAGCAGCTCCAGTACTGGAGTTCCAGCCCTCTCTCAGCAGTTCTATGCCATTCATGAGGCAAACTGTCAAAAGTAACCCTCGGTGTTTAAATAGCTACACTGCGCGATTTGTTGCCTAAACATAGGGAATGCTATAATCACCGAGTGCAGTCATCACCGTGATGCCTCTATGGTAGCTTTTACCTAGAACAACTTGCCACCTTTAGTATTTTTTACAACACACAAATGACACTCATCTATGGAGGATAGAAAATGTATATATGTGTATATATATATAAAATAAACAGTAATAAACATATAAATGATATTTTATTTTTTCGTGAATTTCAGCCTATATGCTAATTACGTGGGCGGTACTAACTTCAGTCTGAGTGAGGATTGGTCAAATCAGAATCACATTTTAGTGTTGCCGTTTCCTCCCGACTACATCGACTCACAAGATGTGCTTAGAAGTTAGGTGAAGAAGTTAGCTTTATGTGTTAAAAATTCACCTCACGCTGGTCCACAAATTAAAGCTTTATTGGGAGCTGGTGCAGGTGATTTAAGATCATTAGCAACATACTTGGAATATGGCACGATCAACTGCTGGATTGAAACATTCAGCGTTTGATCACACGAAAGCCTTGTTATTCAAATCTAAAGACTAATTTTATATGTTTTCTAAATTAGTTTACCATTAAATAAACATTTCTAATTTGCAGTGTTTCGTAGTAGCAGAGCAGCCGCCAAGGAAGAAGTATCAAGGATCAATTCTGATTTAACCAATCCTGGCTTTAGACTGAAGCTAGGACCGCCCACACAATTAGCATATGGCCGCAGAAATAAATCAAATGTCAAAATTAATTAATAAAAGAAAAGTAAGAAAATACAGATCTGTTGACGTGTAAAATACATTTATTATTTTACTTAATATACTTGGTCCATACAAATCTCTATTTTCAGTTTGTAACATGAAAACAACGAAATTAATGTTCTTATAGAAATTAGCTTGCTCGGTAGCTAGCGAACATGGCATTATATTACATAACATGAGATATTATGACACTTTTTATAAAGCTGACACGAAATTTGCCTATTTTATCAAAAGTAGTAATACTAGAACGCGCAACAAAGCAACCACAAATAGGTAAAACAGAAATTAATTTGTACTAACACTTTCTAGAAGACTGTAAACTAAGAAACGCTTGATCTTTTAACAGAGTGCTATCTTTATAAGTACGCAGCTGGGGCTAGTTTTCAAAGCATGTGTTTTTATCTCTATTCAAACTATCCTTTATAAAAAGCAGCAGATGCTCTTAAGGAAACGCTCTGTTTCAGTCATACAGCGTAATAAGCTTTGCTTGGGGCGATACACAAATCAACACTTACGTCACTCACTATCACGATCCCGTGCCAAACGCACTGTAAACTCTGCGCATGCTCTGAACAACCCCTTATATATACCGAGACTACAGATAAAATGGTTATATTGCATTTGCTTTACGTCCTGTGGGAAAACAAAGCGATATAAATGCGTATTATGACTTTACAACTCATTCACATGGAGAAAAGCCAAACGAAAGAGAGTGGCAAACTAACAAAGTACGCGAGCGCCCACCCCTGGTGACAAGTGGTATAAGTCCTGACTAATTTCCAAACCAAAGCAGGCTTTTCTGGTGGTTGCAGGACTTTATTCATAAATTGGATGCTTAACATGTGCAGTAGGATAAATGTCACCAATATCACTTCTTTAGAAATGCAAAAAGATAATGTAAAAAGGCTGGAACAATACATTATAATAACGTGCGTGGCAGTTTATTAGTAAGTTTTATGTGGTTTACAAAATAAAACGTTTAAAATTAAAATATGACAACACCCTTTAAGTCGCAAGAAACATATAAAATAGCAGCCGACACAAAATAAGTCACACAAACAACAACAAGAAGCAAACTAATGTACACGGTTTAATAAATAAATAAATAAATAAATAAATAAATAAATAAATCAAACAATGTAGTGCATATTAGTTGTCATTCCATGCCAATCACTGTACTGTAAACATATATTGATATATTGACACTTACCAATTATTGTGGCGAAAACTTCAAAGTTTCGCGACAATATCTCAGATTCCTCCACAAGGTTGCCTAGCTTTGGCATGTATGGAATAAATGTTATTATGGCTTAGATTTGACCACAAAGAGGGTCCACATAGACGAGGCTCCAGAAGTGCGCAAAGGGCTAGGCGAACCTGGTCAAACCGTTCATAAATCCCTTCAGCGTCCCCTCAGCACTGCCAGCGTGTGACAGCCTGCACTTGAGCCCAAGTATTAAACACCTCTCGTCAAAGCGGCTCACCGAATGGGCGGAGACTCCTTATTGCGCTGTCAGCTTGCGATTTAAGGTGGACGCTTTTGAAATATGGTCTGAAATTGTATTTTTTTTTTTTTTATTTTTGCCATTTTTTGAACCGTGAAGAGTGCTTTGTAATTAACAGACACAAAGGGAATAACTACATTCGGTTGGGTTGAAAATACTGCTTAGCAAACATAATTATTGTGAGCTACCTTAAAACGTGTAAACTAGAGCGGCCTTTGATATAAAGGAGGGGCATAACTATGTTGTGACGTCAGGTAATGTAACTGGGCAACCAGTCAAGGAAAACACATCGCCTAGATACGAGAGGAACCGACAGTAAACAATAAACGTATGCGGAATTCTAATCTATGGAAGTTTTATAATATGCAATATAATATATAATATGTAATACAATATATAAACCTGATAGTGATCTTTCAATGCGTCAATGTTATGAAAGCAGTGTTTTAATTGGAGATAATATGCATATATGTGTATGTATGTATGTATGTATAGACACATAAATACATATATTTGTTTTGTTTAATTTGAAATTTACAATGTTTCATCAATAAATATCATATTTGGGCCGTTTCTTAAAGTGTAAAATTACTTTTAAGGTAATTAACCGAACACAAATCTAACCGAATTATTTTTAATTTGTGTTACACTATTTTTCAGTGATATTTATTTTGGATTTTTAGTATTTTGTAAATATTTATCCCCAAAACAATTCAAGTGTGACTCCTGGTGAAAACATAGAGTACAAACCAATTAGATCCCCCCCACCACCCCCGCTCCACTGAGTAATGGGTCTCAATATTAAAATTTTGGGTTTAAAACCCAAACTAGATTTGCTGCAAAATGTCTTTCACAATATTGCCTTTCTTTTACGTGCTTAGCAGTGAAACATTCCGACAGCATCAGACTCCTACCACCATGTTTCACAGTCATGTGATTGAATACATCTCCCTCCAAATTTAGGCAACATCTTTATGGCTTAAACATTGTAGTTTGGAAGTCTTTCTTAGTCAGGAACCTCATAGTTGATTTTTTTGATTTTTTTTTTTTTGCAGGAAACCACTCTCACTGGTTTTCTTTCCAAAGTTTTTGAAATCTTTTACGTCCTGCTCTGCTCGTCTTGTTCTCTCTACTGTGTTGATAATGCTTCCCACTCCAGTTCTTGTTACTTGAAAATGTTTTGATAAACTTGTGTATCCTTCTCCATCTTTATGAGCAATAATAATTCTTTCTCTTAAGTCCAAACTAATCTTTTGATGGGTTGTGCATATTTTTTTTGCTAGCTGTTTTGCAAGATACTCCCCCTCAGCAATTAAGTTAATCATGCAAATAATGTTAAAGTAGTAAGCCATTCGACTACAGTTTGTTCAAAGGCTAATGTAATAATTTCTTAAGGGGGCTAGTAATATTGACCTCATATAAACCAACATTCCCTTGCTCTATTAAACATGAGAAAAAAAAATTCATGCAGAGCTAATAATTCCATCTTGAACTGTATTAGTCAATTTACAAAATGTCATGTCACTAAAATACAGTCCAAAAAAGACAAAACCTGTAAGATCAAAGTAACAACAGTGGGTGGGGCAGCATTTTGTCAATAGAGAACCCAATGACCCCCTCCACCACCCTAAGAATGAGCTTTGTATGGAGGTCACATGTCACAGATGCATCTGCGGGAGCTATGCACACACTTAATGCTGGAGTATTTTTATGTGCTCCACCATGTAAAGACTTTGCAGGGAAATGGGTTGCTGAAGGTGAAGGTTAAAGTGAAACATATTTAGAAGTTTTCGTTAATGCAACTCATTGTTAATCACTCAGCTGCGTTCCCGCCCTGACGGGGTTAAGTGTTTGTTTAAATCTTGAAATTAAACAGCATTACATCTTTAAATGGACTGGGTGGATAATCAGGGTTTGAAGACTCACATACAATGAGTATTTTTACGAGCCTTCAGATGTGTCAGACATGTGTGGGACACATGTGGGCGTCTGTTCATGTGTGGGTGAGCAGCATTCCTGAACATGAAAGTCACTGCCTTCCCATCTTCATTTTGATAAATTTTCAACACTCTGTATCTGTCAGGCTGATCTGACTCTTGTTTACCCTGATTGCTTTTGTTGAAGCTGAGGGGGAAGCGTACAGAGACACGCCTGTCAATGCACGAGGGCAAGGACATGGCTCATAGGTCTCACAACAGGAAGTGGGGATAAATGAGCTCTGTGGGAATTCTGGAATTACACAAGAACCATTCAGACATTCAATGTTTACTAAGTGATGAGACAAAGAAGTGTGTTTTGCAGGTGTACTTCCTACCACAGTATGAGAGAGAGAGCGCGTCAGTTTAAAAAACAGCAACAGTAAAGCTGATAATGCGAGTAATTTGTGGAATATCTAGACACTGAACTGTTCCTTTAGAGTCTTTACTGGGAATTGTTTGCATTCAATCACAGACAGGGAAACTTAGTCCAAAAAGTCCAGGTTTTTCCACCAAATGTTTTATTGTCTGTGTTTGTGACTCTCCTCATGTCTCTCTGCTCTTGCCCCTCCCGTCCTGTTGCTCTCCTTATTATCTGCACACCTGTATTTCATTCACTGTATTTCCATTTCTTTACCTTTATATTTCCTTGTAGCTGGTTCATGAATCGACTAATTGCAGAAGTCTACATATTTCAAGACCACTAACGCCACATACAAACAGGAAAATCCATGGCATTTTTAATGTAAACAAATGAGGCCTATCAGATTCTGAGCACTTGATTGTAGTATTTTTAGATTTTTTTTGTAAACCTGTCTTAAAATGTAGGTTGATACTGGACCTTGGTTGGGCTGGTGGGATGACTGGCAGTGGGTCATGGAAGTTTCCCTTATTTGTGAATCTGAAACCAGGTATGATCCAATCACTGGCCAAATGTATAAAGTGGCATGGCGGCGGAGTGGGTAGCACTGTGGCCTTCCAGTTAGAAGCTTGTCGGTTTGAGGCTCGCTGGTGATCTTCCTGGAAGGAGTTTGCATGTTCTCCCCGTGCTTGAGTGGATTTCCTCTGGGTACTCCGGTTTCCCCCACAATTCCAAAAACATTAGGTTAATTGAATAATCTAAATTCCCCCTAGGTGTGAATGTGTGAGTTAATGTTGCCCCGTGACCTGTGTGCTGGAGGTACCGGCATGATCCCAAAAGGGAATAAGCGGATTGGTAAATGAATGAATGAAAAGCTCAAAGAGAAGCAAACTGTTAAATTGTTGATGGCAGCGTGCTATCAAGCTTAGTTCTGAGCCTCTGAATCATGTTGTCAGTCAGGCTCTAACAATGGAATTCCCTCGTTTTTCATTTGATGAAGAAAGTCATTGTGTCTTTTGGTTAATATGATAACATTTTACACTGGTTACTACAAAACCAAACGCAGCTGGTGTGGTTTTGATAATTACCAATAAGCAGAAATGTCATACATTTTAGTGTAACCATCCAGCCATTTCCATTTCCCGTTTAGCTCGTCAGCGTGTCATTATGATCATTTTAAAAAGGCGTGTAAAGGAAATCATTTGGTCATCGTTGCTGAAACCAACACTGGTTCTAAGGCACTTCATATTTTAATTTATTTAAATGAACATTAACATTTCAAAAGTAAATTAAGATATTTTTAATATTTTGTCACCCATACTTCTAATTGAATGAATTGCTGTTTCCACGTTTTATTTTCTATGTAACTTTTCCTCTGTGTATTTAAGCCCAATTTTCCATGTTTAACTGCAGTACTGTGGTAACTTTTGAACAAAACATCCCTCAAGGAATTACTTCAATTTTAATCACACTGAAAAGTTTGAAAGACTTGTCAGCAGTAACTTGAAAAGTTTAGGAACTATATATAAGAATCCAGGTTTGCCATGGTTAAATTTCAGCTAATACTAAATATTATTCTCGATATCGCCTCCTTTGTTCCAAGCTTGTTAGCTTTGCAGGCAGATTGCATTTGTATTGGCTAGTCTTGCATAAGCACCCACCTGCAGAGCTTGACCACATTATAAATGAAACCCAAAAAGGTTTTTTTTTTTATGCAACCGGAGCACAAGCGCTGCATAATTCACCCAGCAAAATTCAAAAAGAAAGCAAGTGGATGTTTCTTGCGATTAATCGCACATTTCATTCTACATTCAGGAGGTGATCACATGATGAAATGAGACTAAACAGAGTTACAGGAAGGTCTTTGTTAGCCTCATGTTCTGCAAGGTTTATTTGTTCTCCGCAAACCCACGTTATCCACCACCCACTCAGCAGCCCACACTCAAACACACATTCTCCCATGTACTCGCCATGTCCTGCAGGCTTAATCCTGGGTTGGCTTGGATTAGCAACTTCCCACATTAGCTAATTTAATCAGAACACAGCCTCTCGAGAGAAGCAGTGCTGCATGGCACACTGACATTTCACCTGTATCCGCTCTTGGGATGGGTGCAGTATTTAATCATTGATATAAGCCTTTAAAAACCTCAGTGACTCAAGGAGTTCAGTCTTCCTGTACCCAGTCGTACATTAAAGATAGCACCCTTCAAAAGAATGCCACCATTTACTGACACTCAATGACTGGTAAATCTAGTTTACCCTTGCCTACTTCCCCCAAAGTTTGTTTGCCACTGTTTAATCACATGAGTTACTAATATTACGTTGGATTAAACCATTTGGCGCCAGCACTTTTAGTATAGCTTAGCCTAGGGACAGTCATTTTTAGGTCTCTCCAGAGACGATCAATTGGGTATAAGTCAAGGCCAGTTGAAGCTGGGCCACTCCTATGTTGTTGTAGCTGTGAGCTAAGGGTCATTGTCTTGTTGGAGGGTAAACCTCCAGCCCTGAGCAGTCTGAAGAAGATGTTTGCCCAGGATATCCCTGTACTTGGCCACACCCATCTTCCCCTCAACTGCAACCAGTCATTCTGCTCCTGTAACTACAAAACACCACCAGGCTTCACCGTTGGAACTGACAGGTGACGAGCCTGACACGTCGCTTAAAATTAAGGCCAAAAGGTTCTATTTTTGACTCATCAGACTGGAGAATCTTTTTTTCTCCCCATCTTAGAGTCATTCAGGTGTCTTTTTTTAGCCAACTCCATGCAGGTTTCATGTGTCTTGCTTTCTCCTCATTATGTTCCGGCTATGTCCTGAGCTTGAGAAGTTCTGGAGGGATGTCTCCAATGTTCTGACCCACACACTTGAAACAAGCCCATTGATCACAATATTTGGAGACAAACTACCATAGATTTGTTTAATTTTCCACTTTGTTGGCCAGATGGGCCATTCTGGGAGGAGGTGACATCACCCGCACGTTCCCAGTAGCTCACAGATATCAAGTTCTGTCGGTCCTTTGAAAAAATATACTAGAAATAAAATAATAGACATATGGTAGCTGCAGGTAGATTATTCTTAGGCATACATACATGAACTTCCACTACTCTATACTCTTCACGTCCCAGTCAACTCCCTGATACTCTGCTCATGTCCAGTATATGTCCACATACTCAGATGGTCTTTCCAACGGTATGTCTAGCAGCATATGGTAGTCCTGTTTATCTATTTATGTCTAACTTATTCTCAAAACACCTGCAATGACCTTGAACCTCAGTCAAAACACAGCGGACCAACACCAGCAGATGATATGGCATCACAGACCCTTACCCTGGACCTCAAGTCTCTTGGATTCTGTGTCTGTTTCTCCAGACTCTCGGACCTTGATTTCCGAAGGAAATGCACGATTTCTTTTCATACATTCGGAGCACTTAACAGTAGTCCAGTCCTTGTGTTGCATATGTCTTTGTGTGGTGGTTTCTGAAGCACTGAGTCCAGTTGCAGTCCACTCATGTTCTTGAATGGGTTTTGTTTCACAATCCTTTCCAGGGTGTGGTTATCCTTACTGCTTATACACTTTTTTTTTCTTTTTCGTTCACCTCTCTATTAATTTGGCTCTGTGAACAGCCTACTTTTGCTTTAACCCTTTGACTCATGGTCATCTTAAGGGCAACACTTCAACTGTTTCAAGTTATTTAGCTCATTAGCATGTAATGATATGTATCAATATGGAAACCTTTCACAAAATTTATATTTTAGATATAGATACTAATTTTGGTTAGTTGTCAGTTATGATAATAATCAAAAGTAAATAACAAACGAACACTTAAAATATACCAGTCTGTCGGGAACGATTGCGTTTCATGTTTTGGATGGAATTAATGAGATTAATCAACTTTTTCCTAGTCAGCATCTGTATTGCCAAGATCAGACTCAATTTACTGTTAAATGTAGCCATAAAAGGAAAGCGAATTTGTCCCATCTCGAGTTCTGTCAGGTCTACGTGTTTGAGTATCTGATACGTACAGCCATTCTAGTAGCCATCATATTGAATTAGCTGAAGAGGTGTATTTTTACACTCTTGTTAACCCGTTTGACACCGAGCTTGAGGATGTATTTACTTGCAATGACACGTAGAAGTTATGCTAATGTTTCTGGGTGGTATTTAAGTTTGAGTGTCTATTGGTTGCTGTTTGGATTACTTATTTCAGTGTAGAGAGCCTCATTAGCCATCTCTAACAGCATAGCGTCCATGTTCTTACATAGCTGTCTTGAGGCAAAGCCACACCGGCAACCTTCTACTCATTACATTACATTATTACACTTCCTTTAACCCAGAGCCTTGTGAATTCTAGGAGGTGGGCTATTTGGGGGTTGTCCTTGCTTGAACCGTGTCATTTATGCTCAGCACTGTGATAAAACAGTCAAATCAGCTTTTTAAAAACATGTTGCTTAATTTTATGAGCTTTCCCAGTCTGACCCATTCTGCAAAATGCGAACGATAGCTTTAGCGTGTACGTTCGCTTTCTGGAATGATGTTGAGTCGGTAGTTCCTGGGAGTGTTACCTCAGAGGGATTGTCACAGCATAACTTGGTGAAAGGTCAGCAGGGTGGTAAACACATCAAAAATCCATTTACTCACTGCTGACGGGCTGTGAGCTCAGGACCTGCCGTCATCGTGGCTCGTCATCGCCATAATCGTGTCCAATCGGCTGTGGTGTTTTTAGTTTTAGAGTCAGAGCATTCCAGACCTCGCCTAACCACCCAAACTTCCGTGACCTATGCACCACCAGCTGTTAACACAGGGCCAGCTGACAGAAGTAGATCAATGTCTGCCTCATGGTTGTGTTTGATCCGTCCTCTGCCAGTTATGCAGAGACACTTTGCATGTGGGTGTGGGGCCTGGTGCCAATGCTCCGGACTTGTCTGAAACAGCGCAAGTGTGCAAATAATGCTGTGTACTTGAGTAGTGCTGGATGGCAAGTGGCATATAATCCTTGCGGTTCGGCAAAATACTAAACAAAAGGATACGTCTGAACTTTTGTTCAATAATATTTTAATTATTTTGTTACTACTTCTGGAAGCAGAGGCTAGAGTAACAACCCAAAATGCCAACTCCATTTCAAAAAACAGATTTTACTGTAATTTTTCGAAACATTCTTCGTAAATCCAAGCTTGTTCTTGCCAAAAGAGGTGGTGCTGTTTTCAGAGAAGATGCATGCACATGCATGTGAGATTGCTCTTTTACTGAAAAGAACATGTCTCTGTGACAACAGGGTTTTCCCCCAATTGGTTTTTCCATGCAGTGCCAGAGGGTTGATTCCGCGGTTGAAGTCACCCCAGCGGGTAATGTTTTCAACTAGAGGGAAAATGAAAGCTGTTTTCCAGCTGACTGCCTAGAAAAAAAAGAACGAAGGTGGAAAAGTGGAGCGTTTAAAAGTATACTCCATGCAAAACCTCAACATGATGAAATCTGGGGATCTTTTGAAGGAGTTTGGTGGTCAAAACAAGATTTTAACCAATCAGCAGAAAGAGGCGTGTCTTTGTTTACCAGCCAATGAAATGACACAGCAAACTTCACTATGAACATTGGCTATGTTACGCCCTGTTTCCATCCAAAGATGCAAATTAAATTTAAAACAATCATTTATTTTCGTCAACAAGTGATATATACATCAAAACAATATTTGCTGTGACCGATATTCTTCTAGTTGCATGTTTTCGAAGGAACTGGTAGGAAGACCACAGGCTTTCTCAGACCCTTCTCAATCAATTAATCCCTCGTCAATTGAATGATGGCGCTGTGTGGGCAATGCCATCATTTCCACTACTCCCTGTTCTTCTTTATGACGAAAAATAAATTCATAATGACTTTGACTCTGTGTTTAGGGTCATTGCCCTGCTGCAGTCAGTTTAGTGCCAATCATATAACTGATGGATAAGCATCTCCCTGTTTTTCTAACCACTGAGGACACCATTTATTTTCACCAAATCTCCAACTCCATTTGCAGAAATACAGCCCCATACCTTCAAAAAACCTCCACCATGTTACCTGCTGACACTCATTATTGTACTGCTCTCGACTGTCTTTTGCTCCACCCAATTTATTCACATTGGGGGGAGGGGGGTGATCTTTCATGAAGATCACATTTGGCCAGACTTATCCAGCCATCTCCAATGATGGTACTTTTGGATATTTTCCTTTTCGAAATGGTAAACCCCTTGGCGACCACGCATGCCCTGTCCACATGTACCTAGTTAAGTTGAAACAGGTAATTATCACCCATTGGTTTCTGGCAAACTGAAATGAGGCTCAAAGTGGGCATCGCTAGCCATCGCCTTTGTGAAAGTGCGTCACTTCCCAGTAATAAAAACAGGCAAAAGAACAACAGAGGCGAGACGTGGGCGTGGAAGGCACATACTCAACGGCCTAAAACAACACAAACAAAAAGAATTAACCAACAGTAAATTCTAAAAACAAAAAAAATCAGGAGTAGCTGAGTTCTTCAGATAAAATGAGCTGGAAAAAACAAAACGAAAAGATGATGCATCTGGCTGAAAAAAAAACTGTCAACCATCGGCCTGTAAAGAAACCATGCCCTCAAATTACGCACATTTTAAGTCTTAATAAAATGCACACAACCAAATTAAAAACCACCCACCTCAGTGTTTATAAAAGTCAAATTTAGAGTTCTAAATCAACAAAATTAGTGGAGTTAGGGGTGAAAATATTACATTGGCGTGAATGAGAACCTGTTCTCTAGTGGCAGGTAGAGGAATTGCAGTTCAGTCATTTCCTATTAGGCTTCAAGAGGGAAAGACCGAGGTTGCCCTTTGGTTTTTGCACATGTAGTGCTTAATAATCCTTTTAAAAATGCCATGATTCGAACACCTGTTGATTTGGTAATCATTGCAGGGTTTTAGGGGTGTTACAGAGTGTCCGTGGGGATGTGTTTTTTTATGTGGACATGAGTGGATGCAGGTACAAAAAAAAATAAAAGAAAAAACCCTGGGTAAGTGGGCTAGGCCTGGGCCATACACACTGATCCACACTCACGTGAAGGCACCCTAAGAAAACACTTTGTCTGCAATCTTTGTTTCTTGAGGTCAAGTTACTTGTAACTACATAACATTTTGGTGTGTTGTGTATTTGTAGGTTTTCTCTAGAAATCCTACCCTAGTTCTATTTGTAGCCTTTGCAACAAGGATGTGGTGTTGGCTCTCTTAAAGTCTGACCCAAGACCAGCTGCTTTTCTCAGAACTCAAGTCTAGGCCAGTTCTAGTAACTGCAGAACTGGTTGTGTATCTTTGCAGGTTGTTGTGTAGGTGGGAGCTTCAAGCCTCCACACCCACTCCCAGCCTGAATGCAGTATGTCGCAGCCAGCCGAGAGACTGAAAGCCATGCAGACCACATGCAAAACAAGGTCAGCGCTACCAAGCAACTCTTTAATGTAAGCACACTTCTTTCTTCAAGCATCTGAAGCATGAAGACCTGTGCAACAGAGGCAACTCCTGGTGGGCCATTACTGCAGTTTTTGGCCTCGAAGATCCTTAGGTAAAGAGCTGACTGTTGAAAAATGCACAAACCAGATGAACACAGTGTGCAAGCCTGAAATGTTTCAAAAACGTGTGCTGGACTGGAAAAACTTCCAGTTTTTGACCAAACCAGACCCTTTCAGGACCACTGGAGGCAGACTAGATGCTCTGCACTCAAGTAAAATAGCCCATTCTGTTTTCCACATTTTAAATAGGATGCAACAGAAATTACCGGTACCCTTTGCACACTCACTACAAATTTTTTAGAAACCATGTAGGATTGTTTTACACTGTTGGTGTATTCATGACTTTGCCGTAGAGGAAGTTTAACAATGGATAAATTCCATTTAGGATTTTGGAACAAGTTAAGGCAACAAGAGGAACAAAGTCTGCGATAAATAGCACTTTGTTTCCTTCTCTGACATTTCATTTTGAATGACAGTCGTTTGTTGATGATCGTCTACTTTCTATCAGGCTTTGGACACACGTTAAGATTCTTATAATTCTAATCTAATTTTATGTAAACATTAAAGTTTATCTTGGACAAAAAGAAAAGATTGTTAGAAGTGAGAACTCCTTTGATCCCTGACAGGATTCCCAGTACGAAATGCACTGAAACATACCCACAGCATTATACTCCCACCACAATGTTTCACTTTGGGAACGGTATTCTTGGGGCTTTCTTTTTCCAGGCAACATGTGGCCAAAAGCTGTAGCTTTGGCTCATCTGACCAAAGGACACATTCCCAACACGCATCTCTTTTCCCAGATGAATCTGAACATCTGCTGGTTTGCCATTAATCCATGATGTTACTTGATGTTTCTAATGGTAACCCTTGAGATATTGTAGAGTTCGATGCTGATCGCCCACCGTTCTAACCATCACTGATACTCCAAGATTCAAAATCTTGCATGGATTCCCAGTCCGATAGAAATTCCATCTTGAATTTCTTACATTTTCTAAAACAAAAGTCGTTTCCTTTGTTGGACTGCTGCAGCCACTCCCAGCCTTGTGCAGGTCTACAATTCTGTCCCTGGTGTCAATAGATGGCTCTTTGGTCTTGCCAATAGTGTAGAGGTTTGAGTCAAAATGCTTATGTAGACAGATACAGAATTAAAACTGGTGCCAGTGATCCAGTTGAGGATAAGAGGCTTCTTAAATACAAAATGTTTTGAACTATAAAAATAAAATTGCTTAAAAATCATGAGACTTTAATTCAGTCTCGCACATTTAGCACAGTCTTTAGAACCACCTTGTCGCACGTTCCATTAGTATAAAACAAGAATTAAAGAAAGCTAGTAGTTTTTAAATACAAATTAACATTTTTATGGTAAGCATCTGATCCAAATTAACAGGAGTAACAATACCATTTTCCCTTGAACACTGATCTGAGGCGCCCCAAGTCAAGCCTCAAGTCAGCACATGTTAGACCCCCTGCACCAGCGAGCCAACGCAAACATACGAAAGCAAATTCTTATCAAATGCCACTGCTTTTACACTGGATTGATTGAAAATATGCTTCAGTTATAACAAGGATTATTTGCAGCAACAAAAAAACTACATTTAGTACCAAACTGAAAGAGCCCTTCTGCAAAGGACCCCTTTTCAAAGATGAACAGAGCTATACTGCTCTCTTTCTGTCATGAGGGGAACTGCATTCACAAATGCTTTCTCGGAAGCATAATTAAGAATATAGTGAATGCGACAACAGCAAGGTGTATTTCAAATAAATTTATTGTTACTTTCATCCACTGTACAAAGCAAGAAGTTAACGTCTTGCAGTTTCTGACTTCACTGGGGTAGGGAACACAAAGCTAGAACTGAATTTCCAGCTGAAAAACAAATCAAAATGGAATAGAGTTACAAATTTGTATGCAAGGCAAGAATAAGTTGAATGGACTTACCAACGGGAGGCCTTTACTCCAGTGCTTTGACGATCGCTTCATTGGCCTCTATGCTGACCATAATCTCTGCCCGGGATGCCTCATCTCCAGCTGCACCCAATTCATTCTGGGCTTGTAGAAGGTTGGCTTTAGCGGCCTACGAAAAGACACATGGTAGGTACCCTTCACATGTGGTTCAATCGAGTGCTTCGAGGTCAGAACTTTTATATCAGGGAAAAGCCATCTTTAGCTTAAAAACTAGTGCTGATGCTGCTACACGAAGCGCATTCTAGTCTAGCACATCCATCTGAGGAAATACCGCAACCTCTTTTTTGAGGAGGACATTTGTCACAGCGGCGATTACACAGTGTAAAGGCCAAACATTGCTGGGAGTTAAAGGTCTCTCAGTAGGGATTTGACACATCTGCACCAATTCAATGGTGACTGACCTTTCCTTCCTTATTAACCAGCAAGGCCCCCAAGCACAGCTATCTCTAGGAAGAAAAAGGTGGCCTATTTATGTGGAATGAACCAGAAAGTGCTCTTTATTCAAAGTCTGAAAAAAGGGCACGTCCAAGAACATCCCGTCTGAAATTAGCTCTTTTCCGAAAGGGGTTCAATGATGTTATGATGCACGTAAACCGAGGGGGTCTAAATGAAAATGTCATCCCCAAAGCAAACGGACTGATTCACCCATGATTAAAATTCAGATGTTTCAGGTTGATGGAAACAAATCTCAAGCATCAGCAGACCAAGTTTGTAAAAGAATGGTCCAATTGATCTTGAGTAATGAACCATAATGAAAGTAAGAATTTAAAACAAATGCTTTAACATTCTTTTATTATTAAATGTTTTAACAGTTACTGTGGCCGAGACTTGGAACGTGGTGGCGTATGTCAAATGCACACCAAATAAGACCATTGTTCACGTGGAACCATCCATTTTTGATCTGCTCAAAGTGTTTTTACCGTTTAGAAGTTATTTCGAACAATTCTGCAAACTAGTCCCTTCCTTTTACAACAAACTTTCGTTTAAAGATTGTTTCTAAGCGTTTTTCTCCCACTTATATCAAATTGTGGCGAATCAAATGACCATAGTTTAAGTTTTGGATGCAACCAACTCTATAAACATTTACACTTTGAATGTTGATGTTAAAATCATTTATTACATTTTTTTGGGATGATCACATATGCACAGTTGTGGTCACTTCTGGTCTCTCCCCACAAAATAATAAAGGCAATTGCCTTAAAAAAAAAATATGTGAATGACACAATAATGCACAAAAACTAAACACCATTAATAGAACAAGTTTCGGGAGGAGCTTATCAGGATTAGCCCAGGTAGTTCCACCTCCAGCTTAGTATGCCCCTGTATATAAGCCAATAAACCAAAGATTCAAAAGTTGCATTTTGGAATTTCGCATAAAAGAAAACCCTGGATGGAAACACGAAGATGGGCATCCATTTTTAAAATGGAGTGGCATTATGGACTAACCAACGGATCGATTTCATTGCACAACATCTGAAATCAAAGTGGTTCTGGGATCACCATGTAGCAGAACTGTCCTGATTGGCCACCCCCAAAACCAAGATGGCATGACCGTGCATATTACATTCTGTCTACGTGTTCTAAGGTGCAGGCGTGTTATTAAATACCAAACAAGGCCTTTTACTAACGCAGCAACTTTTGGTATTCGACACCGGTTTATCGGGAAGTGACAATTTTGTTCTCTTGGACTTGTTGGAAGGAAACAGTGCTTTATGCAACTATCCAGTTTTGCTCATGAACTTAATTCACATCTTTGGATAGAAACGCGACTAGGGGTGTAACGGTTCACAGTATGTATTGAACCGTTTCGGTACGGCCTGTTCGGTTCGGTACACTTGCGTACCATTTTGGTATTCAGTATTTTTATTAAATAATATACATCTATTATTAGCGCGATATTAAGCGCAGCGGAACAATGTTCCTAGGCGAGTTTCCGCACGGACGCTATTGAGTGACGAGCACGAGCGAGAAAATAGCATCATGGCAAAAGCGAAAGAGAAGCCAGAACTTGAAGACCCTCCACTTCACTACGGTCTCCTGTTTGGGAACACTTTGGCTTCTCTGTTAAAATACATAACGGGGATAGACGAGTGGATAAATTTAAAGTTGTATGCCGACATTGTTCCACGGAGATCGGGCAGGCAACACATCAACATTTTCTACTGCTGGAGATATTGTCACTGCAACCGGATCTGTGCTCTCTTCAGAAAATGTGGATAGGTTAATCTATCCTAACCAGTTGCAGAATTTCATTTTTTATTTAAAAAAATGTGTTTTTCTTTATAAAGAGTGCAATTTATTTAAAATATCACCCAAATGTGTCACTTTTATTTATTTTATGCAAGAATTCTATTGTGTATTGGCAGCTTTTCAAAATAAAGATTATGTAAGTTGTTTTGTACCGAACCGAATGAACCGAACTCTCCAAGAGACTGAACCGTACCGAATACGATTTTAGCTTACCGTTACACCCCTAAACACGACAATTGGGTTCAAATCCAGATCACATCCTGTTTCTAGACACTAAAGGGAACAACATGCCTAGTCTGCTTCCCCAAGTGTGTGATACTAGTCTCGTCGAATTAAAGACTTCCTTATACAGCCACACATAACATGGTGTTAAATGTTACAGCTTGCCATTATTCAGTTAATTCTTAGACCACCAAATATAACGAGGCGCCCCAATTAGTTCATTAAGTCTGTATTGAGCTTAATGAAATGGTCCAAGCAGCTGCATCCAAGCCATATAGAAAAGTGTCAGAAGCAGAGTTGTTGAGCATCCACCAAGAGCAATGGAGATGGGCAAACAGATGGGCAACTGGGAGTATGGTACTTGTCTGACTGCACTGTGGCAATTGTGATGTTTAGTGGTGTTATCCTGGTCTGGATTTGCTTATCGGGAACTGAACTTAGTGCCATAGCTCCAATGAAAGAAATTCAGAAAGAGTACGTTCAAAGACTTTGGACAACTAAATTTGTGGGAACCAACTGGGGATGGTGAGAGGGATTGGCATACTTTAACCTGCTCTGAGAAAAGGTGCTACATACATGTGAATTCTGTGCAATGTACCGTATGTTTCGGCTCATAAGACTCACTTTTTCTTCCCGAAACTGAGGGGGAAAAGTTGGTGCGTCTTATAGACCGAATGCAGAGAGCCGCGAAGTCCGGTCACGTCCGTATGAGAGGCGTAAGAGCTCCGGAGCTAGGCCGAAGCCGCAGCTATTTGTTTACCCAGCGCTGCGCGCTGACGCCATCGCCACTCTGCCATAGCGCGGCCGTAACGAAAACGAGAAAAAAAACTACATTTCCCACAATGCCTTGGCTACGGTAGCCGCAGCGGTGCTTCCGCATCCGTACTCACGAGCGGAACTGTTGCCGTTTCTCACACATTGAACGTAAAAGAGCCCCAGAGCTAGGCCGAAGCCGCGGCCATATTTGTACACCCAGCGCTGCGCGCTGACGTCTTCGCCCATCTCTGCCATAGCGCGGTCGTAACGAAAACGAGAAAAAAAACTACATTTCCCACAATGCCTTGGCTACGGTAGCCGCAGCGGTGCTTCCGCATCCGTACTCACGAGCGGAACTGCTGCCGTGCTCTCTCTCTCTCTTGCTCGCGTGAGGAAAACAAAATGCTCTCAATGACTGAAACTCTCCTTTAAAAAACTCAAACTCAAATCATCTCTCAACGGTACATCTCACACATGTACATACGAGATAACAAACGTAAGTAACGTGCTCTGCAATTGGGTAGTGTTGCTAACCAGGTAAGAGCGCATAAGGATCATATCTTAACACCATGCAACCAAATTGCCACTTAAATAAGCTATAAATAATGAGTTATTTAAACATTAAGGAGTAGTTACATTTATTGTACATTAAAATAGTTATTAATTAATTATTAAATAATTATTATTTTATATCTTTTACATTCTTTTCAAGGTTTAAAGGGGGGCTCGACTAAAAAAGTTTGAGAACCACTGTATTATTACTAATGTGGGGGCAATCTTACTAGCTATTATTACTAATTTGGGGACAATGTTACTAGCTATTATTAGTAATGTGGTGACAATGTTACTGGCTATTACGGTATTACTAATGTGGGGGCAATGTTGCACTGGAACAGTGATGGTGATAACGAATGGTGGACTTTAGAGTGATGAGTGGGGGCAAAGTAAAACATTACAGCCTTTTTTTTTGTTACTTTTACTGTATTTGGTTCAGAATCTTTTTTTTCTAGATCTTCCTCTTTTAAAATTGGGTGCGTCTTATGTGCCGGTGCGTCTTATGAGCCGAAAAATACGGTATTTATTTTACTGCTGTGTTTTGCTGGTATGCCACCATGTTATTGGTCAACTTTGCGATGTAGTACGGAATTTTTACCAGTGAACACAGATTGCAGTTGATCGACCTTCAGAGCAACCAGACATCAGCCCATTAGAAAACCTTGTGGATGAATTCTGGATATTCTGGACCATCATTGGTGCCTCACAAATGCAGGTACGGAAATGCCATTGACAAACCGAAACCCCTTGGAACCTCCAGAAGATTAGCAATAAAGAACGGGGTGATTTCAGATTAATGTATGCAGAAAGGGAGGTCCTTTAACTTCATATGCATCTATATTATGGGCATACTGGACAGTTGTCAAATACAAAGTTGTTTAAATTCAAAGTCTTTAGATTTTCCTCCAGGTCTTTGAAGATTACAGTCGAGGTACTTGGATTAAAATGGGGTTTTCCCTTTTTACTCCCCAGGGATGTTAGTGGTGCTTCAGAAGACTTACAGTGATGTCCAGGGACTCCAGGGGAAATGCCTCCTCTGCCAGCAGCTGCACTGTAGAGTCTGCATTAACCGTGACTGAGCCACTGCTCACTGCAAAACAAGAATTGCGGAGTACTGTAAAAGGTACACAGGAACGAATTTAACAAGTTCCGGGGGGAGCTTAGCAGCAGTAGCCTAGTGGCTGCACTTCAGCGCATTATGTTGCTGTATATAAACCAATTAAACCAGAGTATCAATGATGTTTGATGTTCAAATCCAGATTCCTCCGTTTCTGGACACTTAAGAGGTACAGCTTGCCTAAGTTGATTCCTCCAATGCGATTGGTCTAAGTGCGCATATTAGAGAAATACGATCAAATAGTCACTTCTTCACTTTCTTATACAGCCACAATACATTAAGCCAAGTGATTTATTCAGATATTTTGTGTTTAGGGGAAAATTTCATGAAAGCCTCCAACAAGACACCACCAGCCAAGCCTAAGAACAAGGTGCTTATTCATTATTCCCTTTAATTATTCATTAGCCAGAATTATTATTTCCATCATTAACGGCGATCATTTTTTTAAATGTCTAAAATGCAAGCTTGCATAAACACACCATTACCAATTAACTGTTAGCAGTTTTATGGGTTTTAAACAAAGGGGGTTTGTCGATGTTAAAGGGGTTGATTATGTGGATAATAATTAAAATAAAAACATTATAGAATTAAATTAGAATAAATGGTGACCCGTAAAATACAGCCCTTTTTGAAAAGAAGGTTTACAAAGGCTGTTAGACTCCGTTCACACTGCTGGTTTAAATGAAACACTTCTTTTTTTTTTTTGACACATATGTCACGTATGAAGGTGACCTGGGATTTGGGTTGCAGTGGCCCGCAGTCTGAAAGTAGCCTTAGTCTTTGTTTGCAAAAATGAACATAAAAAGTACATTTACTTGAACCTCATATGAACACTCGAGTATTAAGAACGCACCAAAATACTTAGAAGAGGAGCCATCATCATTGAAGATGGTGACAACACCAGGCCGGAGAACCTGCAGTGTGGGTACATGGGCGGGCAAGATACCGAAGGCACCAGTCAATGTGGGGACATCTACCTGTTTTACACTGGCCTCCTTGAAGTACACCTGCAAAGCAAACAATAAATATCAATAAAAACTTTTAAAATAGACTTTTAATATTCCAAACTTGCAAAAATGTATCTCCAGGTTCTGTAATATAAAATGTAAATGTTTTTTTTTCAGCACCACTGACGACGTCACGAGTCAAATTGTTACATCAATGCTGGACCTGAAAGGCCTGATTTGCTTCCCCTGGAAGTGATGCGCTGTCCACGAAGCAACCCCTTCTCGAGTTGACCGCTCAGCTTTAGTTGCTCGTATTTAATCATACTAATCTCCCTCAAATCTACGTCATACAGTAACTTTGCACACAACTCATGAATATGCAAATCACTAACCAATAGGTGAGTAACTTGGAAGAAGTTACAAAATTTTTAAATCTCAGCCCAGTTCCGGAATAAGCCAAGGCTGGAAAATAAAGAGATTGAATGAAATTTAAATAGCCAATTAATAATTTTTTATTATGTAAAAGGATTACATATCCCATACAATTAGATCAATATGAAAAATATCATGATGGGTGTAGAAAGTAAATTAAAATAGATTCCAAATTTGTTTGAGACAAGTATTCTCGTTTTCGGCTTTAAATTATAAAGAAATTAAAAGAGAAACTCAAGGTGACAGTGGGGCACAGTGCAAATGATAGATGCTAGCAGTATGCTATAGCCATTTAAACAAGTTAAATATATCATAACCTTAACACACCAACACTTAAACATTATTATACTAAAAAAGAATTGTGGAATTTATTGAACGTATAACAAATAATCTTTAATGCTGCAAACACTGTAGCGTTACCGATCTGATTTTTAAAAAAAAATTATCTAAAATATAACGCTAAATGGTAAACCGAGCAACTAACGAGACATTGGGGGGATTTAATACAATACACAGATTCACAGCTAGCGTTAGCATACTAGCACACCGTGCAGGCCCGGGTGTCAGTACCTCAGTGGGAGACGCGAAAGTGAAGGACATCTGAGAGGAGTAAGAGCGCGCGTGCCGGAGCACGGGAGAGGCCCGCCGGAACAGAAGCCTTGCTGCCAACATCTTCACCACGGAGGAATTAAACAAGCTTTACCGCACAACGATGAACAAACCTCGGCTTCCCCGTCCACCCCGGACACTCAAACAGAGAGCGGATGATGATAGTACAAGGGCATTAGCTATCTTACCCACAAGGCTTTGCGAAAGCTACGCGCTAATGGGATTTGTAGTTTTAGACAAGGGACAATTTATCGAGAGATTTGACAGTTAACGTTAAACACGCAAAGACAAATACCAAAAAAAAAAATAACATTAAACTCGTATATTAGTAGTGAATTCGCATAGTGGTACATATTCAATTAAAGCAATAGACATAAAATAATAATAAGAATTTAAAAATGTTTATATATATATATATATATATAATTCATTAGTCGTGTTTATGAATAAAAACATTTGCATTTCATTTACATTCAGAATAATTCATACAGTTAAACTCATAAACAATAAAACTCAATTTTAAAGTTGTTACGCGAGCAACCTCTTACTTTAATGAATATTATATGTTTAATAAAATTATATATGTGTATGTGTGTTCTCATATTAAAAATAAAAGTGTAAATACTCACTAATCTTGAGTAGTACTTTTTACTCTAAGTAGCATTTATTACAGACATTTATACAGATTTTTTTCAGTATACAAACAATTTTGAAATAAAGCGAATAATCAGCATAAGATTTAAAATATAGAATTAATCTGCAGAGAATTGTTAGCTTTATTAACAGTTACTAAAGCGCTTACTACTGGAATACATGTAATATACATTTGTTAAATATAATTTATATAAAATGAGAGGCGGGAGGGAGAAAAAGGGAGGGGACAGTTCAACCAGCAGGGGGCGCTAAAGGCACACCAGTTCCGTGAACTCCCTTTCCAATTCAAAATGAAGATTGGATTGAAATATTTATTATTTGAAGCAAATTACAGTCAAGCAGGTCTTATATAATAGTGCATTGATTTAACGCAAAATCTACCATTTCTTTCTGTTTCGTGAAACTGTCCTGAGAGCAGCCCACATGGGGTCTTTTCCCTGACTCAAATGGGGAGATCTCCAGAGAGAGAGAGAGGAGAGAGAGAGAGAGAGAGAGAGAGAGAGAGAGAGAGAGTCGTGATAAGGCTGTTGCTCGACGTGACGTCACAGTCTGCGCTCCTCACTGGGCGATGGGAGAGTGGGTGTGTTTAACGGGGGATTTCATTCATAAATATAAAAGATTTAAGAGCCGAAATCAAAGAGAAGATCGGAGAACCGACCGCGAGCTCGCCGTCTCATGGAGCACTTGAATTGCAGTTTGGTGAGTTTCGTTTTCTTCCTATTTTTATGTCACTCTACCATTGTTTCCGCGAGGAGCGTCTTTGAATGACACCGCGCTGCTCTGTTGGGACTGAGGAGAGGCTGAAATGCCCAGAGCATCTTCCAAGGACTGAGGTTTGGAAACAGATATGTGGATTGTAAAAGTCTTTTTATATCCGAGGTTTTTTACGCATTACCTTTTACGATTAGCCATTGAATTTCAACGGGAATTTTCGATGCCTAAAATTCAATTATGGCAAGCAGTCTGAATAATTAGAATTTGGCACTACATATTTAATTCTTATACATGTATATGTAACACCTAATTACCATAAAGATACTAAATTACAAAATAACTATTTGAGAGCAATTTTAAGTGTTCATCTGCGTATAATTCCATTGGGATGCTTGGTTAATCTGATCAGGAATAATGTGTTTTAGTTATTTAAGTAGACTTGGGCACACAGGGTAGTTCCTATTAAAAAAAAACATCTGATCTGAAAAATTAAATATTTTTTTTATTACAAATTTGTATATTATCTCACTGATAGTTCAATACTGCAAAAGAGCTCCAATTGCTACAAAATATCATATAAATGTAATTACATTTGTAAGATGTATTATTATTTCAATATCTAAAAGTACATTCCCTTCCATGTGTGATGGATCTCAAGCATCTGTTTACTTTTGTTTATTTATTTTTTATTCCATCGTTTCTGTCATGATCCTTCTGTATTGTCATCATAGTTCCTACAACGCCACAGCTCTGGTTGGCAGCAATGTCTTTTGAGATAAATAACCACAAAATAAACCAAATAAGGCATGGAAACAACCAGTAATCAGCATCATCAGAAGAAAAATGGACAGAATACTGAGCTTAGTTGCTCTTAGAGTCATTTGTAAAGACGGATGGTTCTCGTGTCGAGGATTTTTGATGTCTTTCATGTTTACAAAATTAATTAAATGGCCCCTGATGCAATACAGTGATACTTTGAGAAACGAAATCCTGAATCCATTCCAGGGTGGCGCATCCTGAAATTTTTCTACGTCGAAGCATGTTTTACATGTAACATTAATAATCTGTGCAAAAGCTCTCAGAAACAACCAGACATAAAAAAAAACATAGAAAAAGTAACTTTTCTTCAATCCTTAAATCTACACATTGTAAATGTAATATATGATAATTAAAAAATAAGATAAAACAGAATCAAATAAATGCAAAATAATATGTACACAAAACATTTTATGTGAAACCTTACCAATATCAACACTGTAGTACGCATACATACGTATTTCTAGGACTGTGTCTTTCATATCGGAATTTTTTTCGTATCCTGAAGCAAAATGTTTTTCAAGAAAATGTTTCTCAAGGTACCACTGTATCCACTGTACCCGGTTTCCATCACATTACCATTAGTTTGAACTACTAGGCTACAACAGCTTTTCCCCATATTCAACATTTACATGAGTCAAACTCACATTCACCGCTAGTGCACGAAGAGGCTTTTGCCACTCACTCCACGACTTCGGGGTACTGTGACCTCATCTGCATACCCTCCATCGTCCCCACACAAGACATGTCTTGCGGATTAAGTTGAACACAACAATCATCACTTTCAACAAGATGGGTCAAAAGCAGCTTAAGGACATTTTAAAGCCCAGAATCAAAAACATTTTGATGAGGTAAAAACAGTGATTTAAAAATGAACTTTAGCACCAATTTGAAGTGAAATCGGCATCTCATGTCCCCTTTAAGATTATAGGAAGCTTATGAACGATGGCGTGGTATAATGCTTAAGAGACTCAAAAACGAAGCTGAAATTATCCCAGGAATGCATAATGCTAAAGAGCTAGCATTCGCGAAGAGAGAGAGAGAGAGAGAGCTTTGAGAGCAGGAAGGTGGGCAGAAGCTGCAGCAGGAGCTTTGCAGAAGGCTTTGCACTCCATCTGTATCTTACGAGGACCTGGCTTTAGATTATGAAGGAAAAGGCAGCGCTGCAGTACTGAAAAAGGACGACTGTTGGGGAGGTAAGTGTGCAGGGGAGAGAGAAAGAAGGTTCTTTTTACAAATTCAGTCTGAAAGATGCAATAAAGAGAGAAAGAGAGAGCATACATGCTGTCGGACCTCAGCCAAAGGATAGAAGAGGAAATGGAAAAGAGGATTGCTTTGCAGGAAGAGGGTAACATATTGACATGGGAGTTCGCAAGTATGCTTTTGTGTGATTGTAGAGAGGATTGTTCATTCCGTTCTTGATGGACAGAGAGGTGCATGCGATTTTAGAGTCAGTTGGTAAAGGAACATGCTCTCGTAAATGACAAGTATCACGCTACAGCCCCGTAAGGTCACGAGGTGCTCTGAAGATGCTAGAGCACTGCCTTTTCATGATTTGCTCAATGTTTTAAAGGAAACACAAAATTCTGAGTCTGTATTGTGGTTGTTTTCCATAACAGCTGCACTCAAACATTGGCTGGAATTATTCATTGCTCTGATTGGCCGACAATTTTTAATATTCACCAAGTGGGAGTGATATGAAAAGACACAAAATGGTTGATGAGTCTGACTAGGAATTGGAGAAAAATTAAGTTTCCCCAAGAATGGAAAGCAAAGGCAATAGAGACACCAACCCCATTTTTAATATTACATACCGGGTCTACTTTTGTGTAGAGTTTGTGTTTCTGTTTGAGTTTCTCAAAGTCCTTTCAATAGCCATGTTTTCAATTAAAGATGTGAGTTAAACTGGAAAATCGCATCAAATATTGGTGAAAAAGGCACTGTTTCTGTCAACAAAAATGTCACTTCCTGATAAACAGGCGCCAAATATATATATATATATATATATATATATATATATATATATATATTAAAAAAATGGAAGTTCCTAACTTACTTGCATCTTAGAACACGTAGACGATACACAATATATGCATTCATGTCATCTTGCTTTTGGAGGCGAGAGACTGCTCTTTGGGAACGCAGATAGTGTTTTGGAAGGACTAAAAGAACTTTTGCAATGAAATCGTTCCATTGGTTACTTCAATGTTTCCGCATTTTCACATTTATGCGTTTCCTTCCAGGGTTTTTTTCAATACTCTGAAATGAGCATAAAAATAGGTTGATGGAAACGTAGATAATGTTAGCTGCTTAATAAGTACGACCCAATCAGTTCACATAGCAATTTGTTTGGGCTCAAGTAGGTTGTTGCAAAATGAATTGCAGTGCATGACAAAACCAAGTCAGGATTCCAGGCCAAACATGGCCCATTACAACCCATGCCAGACTACAAAAGATGTACCGAAACCTGCAAGCTTAAATCCAATGTAAGAAACATTACTCCTAGTTCACTTTGTCCAACAACATATATTTAGTTCATTTTGACTTTGTCACATGGAAGACATTTTGGTGTTTACATTTGCATTTTCTCACACAAATATGCAAAGATGTGTAAAATAAAAATGAAAGTTATCATTTACATTTACAAAAGTGGTTTTAAGAATATGCCCAGAGCAACTTTGGAATAGCTTTGCTCTGTAGTCCTCTACGCAAATCCCTCCACAGACTTGTTACTCAAAATACTTCATTTCAGAACAAATTGCTCTGGTTGCTCAGTCCTTTTGCTGACCCACAGGTCTTCATAACGTTTCCACCTCTCTACCTCTATCAACAAATTTCTGATAAAGAAAACTCCCCCCCGGCCCCTCAGATCCCCCACAACCCTTGATCTAGTTCTTCCCAGACCATCCAAATCTTCTCTTGGGTCTTGTGCATTTGCCTCAACACCCCCACCCTCCGGAACAAATTACAGGCAGATGTTCAGAATACATGTGTATTTATGTGTCTTAACCACGTCTGACATAGCCTGCTCGACAAGGCTGAAGGTGTCTCAATCGTCTCTGTTCCTTTAAAAATCAATTCCTTTTCAATTGTGATATTTAAATTTTTGACTATTTTCAACAGCTATACAGTGGACGAACTTCAATAGTCATAATTGAATTCTAGCTGAGTTGTAGAAAAAGCGGTTCTTCGAGCCGGAGCATGATATCAAGACTCTGCCCTTGATGACTTTTGAGCTTGGCAGACTCCTAAACCCTGGTCATTTTGGCTTTAAATGGTCCAAGTGGTCCTCTTTGACAGGAGATGTTTATATATATTTACAGTATTAAGTCAAATGTATGTTTTTCTGTTTTTGTTCTAATGAGTCTTTCATTGATTGTGAATTCATATCCGTCTTTAATGTCATGAGTGGCTTCAAAGCAGCTGCCTGACTTCCTGTTCTGTTTTCCTCAGGGGGGACACTGAAGCTCTCTGGCCTGGACCATGAGCAATGATTCTGCCATATTGACAAACTCTACTGCAGATCCCCTCACGGTAAGCACTCCTGCCTTTCCCCTCCCCAGCTGCTTTCTTCCGTTACATCCCTTCCTAGTGCGATCTCCAGACATGCGAATCGAAAAAGATCCTGTTCTGCATCCCCCATAATTGAATCCCCCACAAGGACTAAGCGAATTAGCTTTTGTGAGAGAACTTTCGTGTCAGTCCATCATGCCACCAGAAGACGTGAAAGAGCATCAGACCCCAGAGTTACTGTCAGGAACCTCAATTAAATCACAAGCAGCTTTGATTAAATTTTGATTAGATTTAAACAGACACACAACCAGTGTTTGTGTACAGGATATTAGGAGATTTTGTGTTTTATGTAAAAATGTAAATATCGTACTCGTAGTTGGGTTCTCATATCTTTTAGGTTGCTTTAATGGTGTCTTTGGACGTATAGGTATTTTTATGAACAGAAAAAATAATGATCATTTACACAGACATGGCTTTATTTTAAGAAAATCCTAGTCAGGAGTATGCCAGTCCAAAGCAGGGCCTAAAAAGTGTTGTTACCAGCTATAGACGAGATGAAAATTCTAATTTCATTGTTTACAAGATGATGTTTGCATTTATTGCATTATTTTTGTGACTGTTAAGGCGATTTTATCTTTCTACTTTGTCTCAAAATATTAAACAAATTTAATTAAGTGTAGAACATCACTTATTGGTATTATATGGGGTGCTATTGAGATTTCAAGGATCTCTTGCTCTTTTTCCATCAGTTTTCACTGCACTACAGAACATTTAGAGCATGCGCATTTCACATCAAAGTATGACAGATCACATGATCAGAGGCAGAGCCATAAGAAGGCAAATCGTGAGTATTTGGTGCCCTGTTCCTAACATCATCACTTTAACATGAATCTACTTTATATTGTGATGTCTGGTGGCGGATGGTGTGTTCAGATTGGCTGAGTTGTCACCACTTTACATTGTAAGGATGTTTTTATCTGTGAAATATATAGGGTTTAATAGGTTATTTTGTGTTATTGAACAGCAAACTGTTTAGTGAGTAGTATACTGTTGATACTGTTAGTGGTATGTTTGTATTGCTACTCAATCCAATAAAGCCGTTCAAAAGAGCAGTTTACCTGTCATGCAATGCAGTAAGGTTAATAATTTTGTTTAATGTTAAATGCAAACATTTCTGCATTAATGGGAAAGTGTCAGAAGTGGACGTATTCAAAATAATATAATTGTGAATCTGGAAAGAAAATAAAATCCCACAGATTTTGATGGTAGGTTTCATTTCTCTACATTAATTTCTCCAAAAAAAGCGGTCCTTCGAGCCGGAGCTTTTGATGACTTCTGAGCTTGTATATACTCCTAAATCCTGCTCATTTTGGCTCTAAATGGACTAAATTCTCTTTGATGGGAGATATTTATATAAAAAGATTTGTCTAGTCTTAACAGAAGTTCGACAGAAGTAAAACAGGCTTCAGCCCAGTTCTGATGTCCTGCTGCTAAAGTCCACCTGCTCTATTTCTACTGTGTTCTACTCTATTTCTATTCGTGTTGGGACCCATAGCTCTGATTTTTCTGGTGATTACTCAAAAGTTAAAAAATAGTATTGAAAATATAAGTTTATACATAAAAAATAATGCACCAGTGTGACATTTTTAAAAGCAATACATCCCTTTTACTCATTTTCGACTTTCTGTATGTTACGCAGCTCTAAAAACACAAAGATTAACTAATTTTAGCTTCAAAAGATAGACCTTGTCCGATTCGTTCCTTGGAGGCAGGTTTAGGTTCAACCTTAATGAAACCCACATATTCACACCAATGAAGCTCCTTTTTGGCTTGTATGGATGCATGGTCGTAACCCAGTTCTTGAGGTACAAAGGTTCACAGGTATCTCCATCAATAATTATTGGAACCAAGAATATGTTCCCATTGTAAAAAATAAAACATGTACATCCCATCTAGGCTAATGGATGCTGTATAATGCAGGAGTAATTGTAAGCTGTTACATAGAGACTCAAGAGCTCATTTAAGCCTTGTTTTTATCTCTTCTAAGCATGTGTTCTAATGAACGCATTTGCAGATGCTTGAATGAAGATGACAATGAACCAGGTGCCATAATCTTAACTATTGCCTATATTAAGCCTTTTTGCTTTGATGTATTTGAAGACACAGTGCTCTGCTTCTTAGTCTCTTATATTTCTGACGTGGATCTCAATAGTGAGATGAATATGGCACATAGATCAAAGATCACACACACACACACTTAATTTCCAGAAACTACGCCTAGAACTGGATCTTGAAGCCAAACTGCCTTCTGTCTGTCTGGAAAATATCTTTTCACAATAGACTTGAGGAACGCTCTAAATTTGAAAATGGAGGTCATGTGGTTTCACTTGGGGAAGGATTGACTGGTTTCTTTCTCTGCTGTTACTGTTGCAGAATGGCACATTGTCATCAGAGACTCAGAATGGCTACGTCCTCCTGCTGGTCCTTCTGTCAATCTTTGTTGGGGGGACACTGGTGCTGCTTTCTGTCATTCTGATTCTTTGTCGTCGATGTTATGATGGAGACAGACGACATGCGTGGTAAGACACTTGCTGTTCCTATTCTGGAAAAACTTAAAAAAACTGGTGAATAGTCTGGCTTGTGTGGTAATTTACCTAACTTCACCCCTACCCCTTCAAAATATAAACAAAACATGCTCAGATTTCAGCCGTTATCATTTGGGGTTAATTAGCAACTCACCTTTTACTAGATTCCCTCCAATACCGTTGCTCTCCAAAACTTTGTATGGGTCACAGCACCAATATGATGACCATGCTCAGTTGAGGAAACTTCCTAAAATGAACAAACAAATGAAGGTAGCATTTTTTTGTGAGGCCACCTCTTGAGCTCAGAAGATCTTTTTAACATCCTGTGTAGTTTTACCACTTTCTGAAAACTTACCTCAACCCAAAAGTTTACCCTGTGCACCAATTCTTGCTATATATTGATGCCTCTTTTCCCTCTCAGTCTACTCAATGTATTCTGTGAGGTTTGTTACCCATTACCTGGATTAATTGTACCTGTCAGAACACATTACTTGTACAAAAGACACATGTCCACTCACTGAATGAATCAAACTGAAATCTCTACTAAGGGCAAGACCAATGAGGACACCAAGCACAAAATTGTAGACCTGCACAAGGTCATAATGTGGTACAATTATTAGAAAATCAAAGACATTTAAGATCTCTGGCTTTAGTCTTAATGAAACTCCAACTCAGTCCTCAAGCAAGATCTTGCCTCTAGGAGACCTGGGACCGAAGATTCGTAGAAATCTTGCAGCAAACGCAAGGTCCATCTACTCAAACCTCATCATCCAGAGGCATGGGGACTTGGTATTACACCTGGCCACTGAAGAGACAGGACATTCTCCATCTGTTTTGGTGGAAACAGAATACCTTGGGGATACTTTTCTGCAAAGAGGACTGCATTATATCGAGTGGAGAATGGATGAAGCCATATATTGCAAGATTATTTTGGAAAAAAAACCCTTCCTTTTGTACGACCACTGAGGATGGATCATAGTTAAATCTTCTCACAGAGCAATGACTGCAAACCCATTGCCTAGCTGCAAAAGAGTGTCTCCACGGGGCCATGGGGTGTCTACCCAGTCTTCAGACCTGAAACGAATAAAAATTTTGCGAGATGAAACCTTGTCCATTGACACTGAAACTTTCAGTCAATTTCTGTTCCTTTGCCATTCCTAAGGGTCAGAAGAAAGCCCAGCGGACATTAAGAAAAAGTGGAGTACACCTTGGCTTGGTCACCAGGCTACCCTTCCTAAGGGAAATTTGGGGCATTCAATTTACCTGATGGCCCTGCGATGGACTGGCGACCTGTCCAGGGTGTACCCCCGCCTTTCGCCCAATGTGAGCTGGAGATAGGCACCGGCAGACCCCCGTGACCCCAAAAAGGGAATAAACGGGTTGGAAAATGAATGAATGAATTTACCTGATGTATGTTTTTTGCTTGTGTGGAAACAATTTTACCTAGAGGTACTGGAGGGAGAACAGTACTACTGAGAGGCTACTGAGAGTCCTCCCTACTGCACCACCATACAACCCATTGACGCACTACCCAACATTGACTCCCATTTTTCCCTATAAAATACTTATTTTACTTACTCACTCGTTTAATCTAGATTTTGATCTCTCCATTCTTTTCAAATGGCTAAAATGGTTATTTGCTTCCCTGTTTTTCTGTGACAGATGATGCGAATGATTCTATTTGCCCCCAAATTATCCATCAAACAGAACTTCTTTTCAGAGATTGAACCGGAATAATTTGATCCCACCACGGAGCTGTTTGGTCAGCACAGGGAACATTTTCTGTGCACATTTGTCACAGGCTGGCTGTGTTCTCCATTGCTGCTGAGAGGTTTAGAGTCTGTCTTCTCTCCAGGCAGCCTGGAGGAGTGCAGGCTCACACAAATGACAAGTATAATGAGATCTCATAGCAGCCATCAGCCGCGATAAATCACTCCTGGTGTGGGAGAGAGTGCACTCCAGCCAACACCCAATAACACACACACACACACACACACACACACACACACGCAAAGTCTCGCAGTGTGCCGTCGTGCTCTGTGGTTAGAGGACCTGAAACTCAATTCCAGTTTCTCATTACACACAATGCCTCATGGCGAATGAAACTGTATATCGTTGTAATAAAGCGTGTGTTGTTATTGCCACCATCATAAGGCACTTATTTAAGATGTCAGCACAGGCAGGTGAAAGTGAAGGAGAATTACTCACAGTTGGGTAATTTCCTAAAACGGTGCTTCAAAAGACTCCACGAATCTAATATTTTGGTGCAATGATATATTTCCAGGACATTGTGCTCATTTAATAACATCACAGCCAAAACATAAAAAGACAGTCCATAAATTCATAGTAAGTGTATTTCAACAAAGATAGAGAAAAACCCACAGAATGCATTTAAAGTTATACGTGGTTAGATGTTTCTTGAAGTTGGTATCAGGAAGGATCTCATGAAGGATTTTGTCTCACTCAAACCTTCAGCTCCCTCCACAGATTATAGAGGTTATGGTCTGGAGATTGCATAGACCACCCCACAGTCTTAATGTGCTTCTTCTCAAACTACTTCTTTGTTCCTTCGGATGAGGGTTCATGAGTGGGTCATTGTCATGCCAGAATCTCAACCAATGTTCATCCCTCTAGTATTTTGAAGGAGGTCCTCAACAACCAAGCCTTGCACTATAGGTTTCAGTGTCTTGGATGGTATGCAGCGGTGTGGAGTGGTTAAACTGAGTGGTGAATACCCTTCCTCTTCAAAGTTTTGTCCCACAAGTCTCTAGAAATCTCAATGCTGTACACCCCACCATCTCCTTGACTAACTCTGCATGGATGTCCTCAACTAATATGGTACATACACCATCTCTTTGATAAAGTCTAAGTAATGCTAGAGGTTTCAGTCCTTTTGATGGTATCCAGTGGTGTGCAGTGGTTAAAACGAGGGTTAAACAAATCAAATGGGTACCCTCCCTCCTCAAAGTTTTGTCCCACAAGTTTCTAGAAATCTCAATGTTGTACACCCCACCATTTCCTTGACTAACTCTTCATGGGTGTCCTCAACCAATACGGTACATACACCATCTCTTTGATAAAGTCTAAGTAATGCTAAAGGTTTCAGTCCTTTTTATGGTATCCTGCGGTGTGCAGTGGTAAAAACTGAGGGTTAAACAAATCAAATAGGTACCCTCCCTCCTCAAAGTTTTGTCCCACAAGTCTCTAGAAAGCTTAATGTTGTACATCCCTTAGCATGACATCATTCCATTATAGTGGAGTTGTTTTGTCTCCATGAAAGAAAAACACAATGAATATAATGTGTATATATCTAATACATCTATCTATAATAATTAAATGCAGTCAAAAAAGAAACTAAATTTCCTTTTTCAGTGTGTTATCAATTGTATTATTGGTGACTATAGTCCCAGCTGGCTAGAGATCATTAACAAGACTTTCTCACGTAGCCCTGGGCTGATTTGTAACTGTTCCCATGATCCTTGATACACCATGAAATGAATTTTTGCATGCAGTCCGGGGGAGACTGTTTTTTTGTGTTTCTACGTTTGGATATAATCACACCAACTGTTGTCCCCTCCTTGGTCTCAAATTGCTCTTTGGTCATGGCCATGGTGGATATTGTACACGCTTTTTAAATGGCTTCCTATCTTTGGTAGTGCCCTGTGTAAAAGGCATCTAGGAGCTAGAAATTCAAATTTCTTACTTATACAAGAGCAAACTGCTTTATAATATGCAAATTATAATATGAACCCACTTATCAACAGGGTGTAAAATATTGAAAATAACGGTGGCAAAAAAATAAAACCTAATCATACTATGATAAATATTGATGCTATATTAAATAATATCCATTAACAAACCAAACAAACAACTAATCAAACTAAAAATCAACTTTTTACAGGGGACTTGAAAGTTTTGCATGATTTCAAAAACTAAACCTGAAATCTGAATTTGATTGGGTTACGTGTTTGCATTGAAGGTTCATTGTTTGCCTCAGGGCTAGCGATGACACCGAGAAAAGTAACACCACTTACATCGAAGAGGCCCAGCCAGTGCACGGTAAGAACTTCACTAAAGGCACCATCCATTCCATTTCTATTACATTCTATTACAGATACTTTAATTAGAGGTACACTATGTCAGATTTCACCACAAAATGTTAGGTTCCCAAAACACACAGGAACCAATGAATAAATCAATTTGTCTATTTAGACAAATAATGTGACAAATAAATTTGTCCTCATGTACAAATAATGTGACTTAAGATGTCACTATGATATTATTTGATTAATTTTAAACCAAAAATCATCACAGAACTGAGATGTACAGGTATGCATTTGTCCCTATAAAGGGACAAAGAGGTTTTGGTTGTATGTTTTGACATATTTTTATTAATATAATTTGTTAGAGAAGTTGCTAGGATTCTGCAGGACTGTTTTTTAGCACCAAAAAGATTGTTAACTGTGGTAAATTCTCCTTAACAGCACAAAATAATACGCCAAATACCTTTTAATGCGAAATACTCCAAAAGTTCTTTCTATCACCACAGAGTCAGCTAGTGCTTTAAACGGTAGGTGCTTTTTTTAAATGGAGAAACTCTGTTCGTCTCGTTTCAATTATGTTTGACTAAAGTTACGAAAGATTTTGTTTTTAAGTAATTGCACATAACGCAATAACGACTTTCCAGGCAGGAAATGTCAGCAACAAATCCCGGTTCTGAATCTTTTGTTTTTTATTTCTTTTTTGAATTTCGGCAGAGTAGAGGTGGCTAGTTCATGGCTAGTGAGGCAGTGACATCATCAATCGGATTTCTAAACATACGACGAACCAAGAAATATTAGCTTAATCACCATTTGACTGACAACCGTTAACATGCTTTTTTTCCATACACATCTGGTCTCACCTGCTTCCTCCTGACTCTAGAAAGGTGGCGTGAACTCTTTGAAAATTGCAGTTACAGTCAATCGCACAACAGCTTTTTCAGCATTTACAGCTTTTTCAGTGCATGAATAGGCTTTTTGCCACTCACTCAGACTTCCGGGTACTGTGACATCATCAGCAAACCCTGGATTTGAGATGTTAACCATAAACAATGATTAAACTGTTCCTTTAATGAAATATGTAATGCCTGTCTGTGCTAGTTCACATCATGCTGGAGGTAAAGAGCCAAGGTCAGGTTTAAATGACACCTACACAGACTCTATCTGAGGGTATTATGTGAAAAACAGACACGTCCTCTGGTCTAACGTGTCTCTTGGTGTGCAGAGATTACGATTCGTGTGGATGAGTCAGACTGCCTGTCGGCTGCCAGCTCCCACGACATGGAGACAGAGCGCTTCCTCTCCACGGGCACCACTGGCCGCCGGGTCTCCTTCAACGAAGCCGCGCTTTTCGATCACAGCAAGAAAACCCAAGAGAAAGGGCGAAGGTCAGCTGCCCACTCACTGCTGCCGCCCACACACATACTCAGTGCTCCACTCTCTCAGCGGTGCACCGCGGAGCTTCGCTCATTACTCATTTATGCATGCGCTGTACATTTACATCTGCGCTTGTCAGACGCTTCAGCAGCTGATGAATAACAGGACCGTTCGCTTGTTTGTCAACATCAATATTCTCATTACAAATTCATAAGAGCACTGATCGTTTCATCAACACATTGATTATATCGCCTTGTTCTCATAATTAAAGAATATTTGTATCTTGATTGCTTGATTACAATTTCCTTTGAATATTCTGACATTAAGGTTGAAACTGTGGACTGGTCACGGCCACAATCCCTCAACATCCGCAGTCACCTTAACGCATAACTTGAGTAAACCATTAACCAGATGTACATGTTTTTGTTCTGTGTTAGGAAACTAAAGAGCCTAAAGTCTGACACTCACAGTAGATGTGTGGGAGATTAGAGTGATTCATTACGAGCAACTTCAATACTGAGCCATCACCATCTTTTAAAGCAGCATCGATAGACGCTGTAATGGCATTTGGAGGAAACGTTGTACAACATTACCGCTGTGAGTCAGATTATGATCGGAAGTGTGCTGTGAGTGAGACGCTTTGGGAGAGTTTTCAGCAAAGTAAAGCCTTGACAAAGGCTCACGTTTCCAGGGAGTACAAGTAAATGAATTCATTTTTGTTAAATGAGTTGTGAGCGTTTTCAGTGGTGTCCCAGATGTGAACGTCGGCTGATTCTTCCATACACTTTAACACGAAAATATTAATACACAATTAAATTTTCTATGAAATAACGTCTTGTTTTATTTCATGAGTAAAAACATTCAAGCAAAGTGAAAATAAGAATCATTTTAAAAATGGAGGCTGCCCCTACTGGGATTCGAACCGTCGTCGGGAATGTAACCGTGCCATGACTTCAGTGTTCTTACAGGATGTGCCCTCTGTCTTTCCCTCTGTGGATATCACGAGAGGGAAGGCGTTGCTTTGTGGATAGTGTGTCACTTCCAGGGGGGAGAAATTAGCCCTTTCATGTCCGGCTGTGATGTTACAATGGGACTCGTGTGACATCGTCTGTTTTTAAAAGAAACAAACTCGTTTTTTTGTTCTGGAACGTCCACGTTTGGATTTTTGATTCAATCTACTCTTATAAATCACCATAAAAGCCACTGAAAGGCTCATCGTGTCATGACCCCTTTAATACTGCAACAAATGTCTCAATGAACAAAGATGTAGATCTACAAAGAAGTGAGAAAGCTAACAGACCACCTGATCCCATGCAGGTACACACTGACAGAGGGAGACTTCCATCACCTGAAGAATGCGAGGCTCACACACCTTCATCTACCCTCCCCTGCTCTCCAGATCCTCACCATCCACGAGTGTGAGTCATCAGAGAACAGCATCGCCATGGCAGTACGCCCCGTCGCTAAATCCAGCCTCTCCATTTTACAGGTGACGGGTACATTACTCAGCTAATTTGATGTCAGGCAGCAAAGAAATCAGGCTTTTCCTTTAAAGGGGCAGTGTTATGCAATATTTAAAGCCATTATAATAAATATTTGAGGTCTCTAGTAGCACTGCACCGTTAGTAACCTTCTAAATGCAATATTAATAATAAAAAACGTTGAATCACCTCCAAAAACGCACCTTTTACCTCTGTTCCTCTATCAGCCATGCTTTTTCAACACCCCTTTTGGAGCTTTGGAGGCATGTAGTTGTTCAAATGAGAATTAAGAGTTTTCTGTGTGTGACCCGGGCTAAAAAGAGACATAAATAAAGTCCAGAGTGGGACAGACTCTCCAGACACTTGATTATTATCAGGAACGAATTATGAAAAGATGCACAAATAGCTCATTAATTGTTATACCACCCATTGTTCTGTTCAGCGTTCTTTTTTTCTCTCTGAATGTTTAAATCTTATTATTATTGTCATCTTCAGCCACCAGTGTGTTCACTGCCTCAGACTGCCCTGACCAGTCGGAGTCTCAGTCCAAGTTCTGCACTTCCAGGAGACATGCTTAATTCCACAGTGGACAGTGTTACTGTGGGGAACTTGGAATCATCGAGCCCATACTTGGTCAGTCACACAAAATGCTCTAATCATAAACATTACCAATCCAGTCTGTTACCAATATCCCTTTTGACGCCAGTTCAAGCCAACTCAAACATTTTTTACGTTTATGTCACAAGTGATGATATGTGCACCAGTTCAAGTCATCAAGACTTACCCAGAGGGTTTAAATCATGAAAATTACCCATTTTTGCACAATACAGAGGTTTTCTATTTCACTCGAGTTTAGGCTTTGTGGAGACCAGTCATGTAGCTTCGCTTTGATCATTTGGTGGTAATTCCTCATCAGAAGTGAGGAATTTTTGGGTCATAATCATGGTGGAAGAAAAAATGTTGTCGCAAATCAAGAATTCTTGAAAATTCTTTCAGAATCTTCTTATAACGTTAATTTTTCATGTTTCCTTTAACCCTGGCTAAGATTCGTAGTACCAAATGCAGCAAAACATCCCCACACCATCACACTCTCACCATTATGTTTTAATGTGGAAACGATGGTTCTCCAACACGTAGGCAACATATCCATTAAAATGAGTAGGTTTTTTTAAGTCGTCGTTGAGACATTAATCCCAGACTTGGCAAGTCCTTCACTAGTGTTTTGGCAGATGTTGGGTTTGCAGAAATTTGAACACGTCTGAAACACCTGTCTTGATCGACGCCTGTATCCTTATCCATCTTGATATATGCACCATTTCCAGTCATCAATACTTTAACTGGAAGGGTCATGCACCCACAAAGGGGATATTCTGAGGTATAAGTGCTTTTAAGTCGTTGAGGCATCAATCCCGGACTTGGCAGGTCCTACACGAGTGTTTTGGTAGTTGTTGGGTTTTTAGAACCCTCTCTCAATATTTTTTTATATCTTTCACTTCCTGCCAATTCCCATCTTGTTCTACACTATGTTGGTCTCCTAAAATTGATTTAAAATGCTTCTCATTCCAGTCCTTGACTCTTGAAACGGCCTTGATAGATGCGAGTATCCTTATCCATCTTTATTAGCATTAAAGATTCTTTCAAGTCTTCCACAACATAAATTGACTAGTTGTTAAATCTGCAATTTAAATGTGTTAACAAGGTTATTTATATCAACCATGCAATGTGGTTAAATTACAAAGTCATTGGACACCAAAGACTCCATTATTTTGTTAAACATCACTTGGAAAGCGTGTGATTTCACAGAGGGCTAATAATTCGTCTTTGTGTTATATACTGGCCTCAGCAATGCACACTAATGGACAGTATGGGAAAATGGTAAAGAGTTACGGTTGCATTGTGATTCTATAATCTTGTTTTGGAAAACAGATGGATCTCAGAGGGGGAGTCGGTAGGAGCATGGGCATCATGGGGAATGGCAGAGAGGCAGCTTCTGTCTCATCCACAGCCCTGTCCTCGTCTGGCGGGGTCCCGCAGGGCCCTATGCTACAGTTCTTAACCAAGCTTCGTCGTCACGCCAGCCTGGAGGGCGCAAGTCCCTATTTCAAGATCAAGAAGTGGAAATTTGACAGCAGCCAGCGAGCTTCAAGTCTAGACATGAGAGGTCAGTCACACATCCAGAAAATGGCGGATTATTAATAAAGAAATTTCGAATGAAGGCATGCAGATAATTCAATTGAAATCTGCAGAGTTCTGTAATGTGCCACACAGCAAAAAAAGTTTCCATCTATCATTCTGCAACCGTTCAGTTTTGGAGCAGTGATGTCATAACTTCATGCATTTATTCCTCAAACTCCATGCTTTAATTCCTTGTTCTGATTATTAATATTGATTTTAAACCAAGCACCAAAGCTCTAATACAAATGGCAATTTTTATAATATTTTTTACAGTTGTCTTCCAAACCATCAGTTCAACTGGAGATGTTCTGATAAGTGATGAAACAGCGGCCAGCATTAAAGTTTTATTTAAGTCCAACCACGAATCTAATCAAATGCATGACATTTTGCACCTTTCATTGGTTCTTGGGCTAAGTTCATCTTCTCTCATGCATGTCCTGTTTGCCAGTACACATTACTATATGATCCAAATAGGCCATGATTCTTGACATATGAGAACAATTATGTTGTGTTCTTAGAAGTTTTTGAAAGATGGGAGCCAATATGATTTTCAGGCCAATTTAAATGAGGCTATACACCTCCTCATGCTAACAGTAGCTGAATCCACGGAGCCGAATGCGGAGGATGGTTTAGTGTTCCAGAGTGCGCTTAGAGGAACACGTAGACCACCTCTTTAACAGGTCTCAGCCCACTTTTTAGATAGTTTTATTGCTGCATTCACACATGCACCGAAAAAATATACTAATAAAATATATAATTTTGTGGTAAAAACCCGGCAGGTGTGGTTGCCAGGACTTTACGGTCAAATGTACAGTAGCACTGTTATTGGTTTTTCTGATTTTACAACTGTCTACTTAACATACAAACCTGTATGATTCAAGGATTTAAATTTGAATATTTGCGAATCATTTCCATCTTTTATAGCGTTTTTAGAACTGTCTAATTTTAAGAGGTGTATATAATGTAAAAATTACTGTTAATTACAATTTTTATACAGGTCATAAGTGTCTATTTTAAGGGTCTGTGTTTTATTAGCTGTCTTTTATAAAATAAATTGCTAGTTTTACAGCAAGCTGTGGTTGCCAAAACGTTACCATTAAATATACATTACCAGCATTATTAGTTTTCCAGGATTGTACAGTAAATCTCAGTTTTTACAGTTTAAAATGCACCCATGGGTTTTTTACAAAATGCAAAAATCAAGAATGTTTAAAATCATGTCTTTGGTATTAGAGATAATTTGTTAATTTTTACAACAATAAACCGCATTTTCATATCATTTTAACTGTTAAAGGTCTTATTCAGTAAAACCCATGTTTTTTTCAGTACCGGTACTAAAGTACCTTTAGGACCCTAAAAAATAGCCATAGTGCCAACTGTTCTGAAATTGGGAAAATACAGTATTTTCACAATTTTGTACAGTTTAATAATAATTTTCAGACAATGTGTGATAATATGCATGCTGTGGTTACGTCACAGCAACTAAATTGATTAAGGTATAGATCCTAAACAAATCAGCTCAGAAAATAGCTACTTTTCATCTTGAAACTATCAAAAAATATCAAAATATCATAATTTTACATTGAAATGATGCTGGTTTAATCATACTGGGACCAGGAGAATGGCTGAAATGGTAAAACTCAACTAATTACCTCAAGGAGTTTTCCTTTAAGATCCTTTTTAGCTCAACAATGACACGAGTCTGCTTTGCGTACAGAAAGTAGTGCTGGATAATGAGTTTTAATGAATGAATAAACACAAGTATTACTGTAAGTTTATTAGGACTCAATTAATAGGGAAGTAACATTGCTGTAGAAAGTACCCTTTGTGTTCTAAAGCTATGAAGCGATCCTGTTCCTTGCCTCGGGGGATGCACGGCAATATTGAATGATTCTTTGCTTTTCATTTAGCTGCTGTATTGTATATTAGCTTTAAAATGATTTAAGATCTTAATAGAGTTTTCACATTGCAGAGTTGACTTTATTTTTTATGAGCCAAGCAAGACTGGACGTGCCAAGATTCACTCTCAAGCAGATGGCTGGCTGATGCAGGGCTTTTTCAATCCAAGATGTTGACTTACATGAACCAGTCTAATATAGAATTTTTATTACATTTACTACATTTTGAGTCAAAAAAGGATTCAGATAAGTTGGTGAGGTATAAATAGATGTGCACTATTTATGCTGATTGATGACACTGGCAGCAAGCCCTGATAACTCCTCCCAAAATTAATTATTTTAAACACTGAAAATACTGAATCAAAGTTTGTGCCATTCATTAATGCACCAAAACGATTGCTGTGTCGATAAATGCTGAAATGGTAATTGCTCTAAAATGCATATGTTTTATTGTCTTCAAAGGTTCGCCTAAACGGAGGCAGTTCCAACGACAGCGTGCAGCCAGTGAAAGTATGGACCAGGAAGAACACGACCCTCAACATATCGAACTCATTCAGTACATCGCTCGCACAAAAGATGTTACTTACTGCCCGACCAGAACCAGTCCACGCCTTCTATCTCCTCCATCCACACCCCCACCCTCCCTCGGCAGGTATCTTTAATTGCCTCAACCATGCATTCGCTTTTACATCTATATCTCATTCCATGCTGGGACACTGACACCATCACATTGATCACATTGCCTTGTCATGGCATCATCAGTTAATGGCTTATTACATTAAATTGAATTGCATGGTTTCCAATGTAGGGATAGCAATAGACATGTGCATGTACTTATTTATATTTGCTTTCTTAGTATTACTGGTCTTCGTGTAGCTGTTACCGTATAGTAGTCTCCTCAAACGAACCATCAGAGTGAGTCACAGCCATCTGTGGCCTCATGGCATCATCTGTTTGAATGTCTACAAATCTGGGCTCAAAGCTTTAACAGAAAGGAAGAAATAAACAAACATACTATACTTGGAATCTCAGCAATCTGTTTCTCAGACATGCATTAATTACCATTAATGGAACCTTGGAACCCCTTTGGCACAAATGTTATTACTCTGCAAGGAAAAACAAATAAATGGTAAATAATAAATGTAGCAAAAGAAAAAAGACTGTTAAGATTTGTGAATGCGTTTGAGGACAAATGTATTAATATAAACTAAAACACCTCTTTTGCGGCAATTCCCTTCTATCAAGTCTTAGGCATTCCAGTTGCCAGTTTATAAATAAAATATTATAAAATGTCACTGATGCATCTCCTACAACATTGGCTTAATTGGACCTAACCACTTTGCCACAATAGTTTTATCACAATTCGATCTAGAAACTGACCTCTCTATTGTTTGTTCAAATATTGTTGTGTTGGGTCACAATACTGATATCGGATGAAATTAGCAAAAAAGTCTTTTTAAAATTTTCAACCTGTAAAGCTGGGTGCCAAAACAGTACAATGCATTGCTCATTCTGCGATCAAATTTACCCACTAGTTTCCTGTAAATACTTGGTCCTAATATATATTGGTTACCAAATGTTGTTTTCTATTCGATTTTTCACTTACAAAGAAACCTTGCAATACATGGCCAGATTCCTTCTCCCTTCAAAGTGCTGCAGTCATCCTGTCCCCTTTACACCCCAAAGAATCATGCTTCCACCACAATACTTCATGGTTGGGATGTCTCTTTGGATTGTGCTCAACTATCATCTTCCACTATAGATGGCAAGTGGAGTTTATACCAAAAATGTCCTACTCCGGTTCTGGATAATCTGCTGTTCCCTCTCAAGAGTTTAAGTTCTTTCTGAGAGACTAAGTCTCTCCTGGGATCCCAGGGCAGAGATGAAAGAAAAACAGAGTTCACATGTCAAGCCCAGATCTGCGATTAATTTCCCAGTTTGCAGGGTAGGGGCAGGGTACAGTCCATATACGGTACTTGTCACAGAAAAGAGAGGGTAGGAGATGTTGGCGCTAGTTCTTGTTGTCCTCGATTACATCCTGCTTATCTCGCAGCTGTGTAGCCTTGGCCTTAGCATTATGCAGCAGAGAGTGTAGTGTTTTCTGTGAGAACCTTGTGTTTATGGGTGCCTAATGCCATTACAATCCCATACCTCCCTTGGATTATCGAGATGGTCTTTGGTCATCTTCAGACAGGCTTTGACATGTGCTAGCTTGAGCTTTAGGATCTTGTGTGTGCTGCAGGGTTTTAATTGATGATGATGTAGTGTGTTATCTGTGGTATCTGTGACCCAAGATCTCTTCAGGTTACTGTGTAGTACCATGTAGTTCGAAACAAACTCCTCACATTTCTCAGGGCTAATGATACTCTACGGCGTGAGATCTTACATGGAACCCCAGTCCTGAGGAGATTGTCCCAACAGTTTTTGGCTTTTCACCAAGCTTTTTTCTAATGTCTTGTAGCCCATTCATGTGCAGGTCTTCAATTTTGTCCCTGGTGTCCATAGACAGATATGTGGTCTTAACCATAACAAAGCAGTTTGACTCTGAGTTGAATCTTGGTGAATCTACATAATCTCACTTTGACACTAGGAAAATCAGCAGTGTATTCAAATCCTTGTTTGTATCAAAGAACTGGACCACCTGCTGGAGAAAAAAAATCAATCTCTACACAATAATCACATTTTGTATCAAACGTTTCCCTAACTTTAAATATTACCTGTTCTTCAGGTTAGAGGTGGAGGTGATGGTGGAACCCAGCAGCAGCAGAGCAATGGTTCCTGGCGTGATCGGCCAAAACGCAGAGCCTCCAGAAGAATCCCTTGGATTGGGTTGTCATCAGGAGACCTTAGAACCTCAGACCTTGTACCGTGATATCTGGACTCTTCGCGCCTCCCTCGAGAGGTATGTCTCATCTGACCTAAGCAGCAACAACGATAAAGACTCTGTCCGTAGTGATGCAGAAAGTGTTTGTTCTTTGGGGGGAAAGACGGAAATGGGAGGGCTACCCAGGTACCCATCACAGGATATTGGTGATGAGATGGAGGTGGATATAGACTTACCTACAGAAGAGAATCTGGAGAAAGGTCGTAAACAGGACAGTATTGATTCTGAAAGAGGAAGTGATGGGGAGCCAGGAAATCGGAAGCTTCTCCAAATGGACAGTGGTTATGCCTCGATTGAAGCACCTTCACGCATTCCAGAGGAGCTGCGAATGTTCGGAAATGCCAACAGCAGCAGTAAAGATGGTTCTGCCTTGGAGCGAAGGCACTTCTTTAGTTCTGGCCATAAAAGTACTGTTTGCGAGAGTGTTGATACTGACATTTTTGATGAAGAACTTGAAGAAGAGCCTGCAGGAGCAAGTGGCGGAGTGGATGGAGTGCAAACCGTTGAGGCCACTATGCTGTGGTCACCGTATGGCCAGATGTTCACTCAACATGACACCCAACCCCATCCACCTGTGCTTTCTCGCCGTGACTACAGCATCGATGAGAAAACCGATGCACTTTTTAATGAGTTCTTACGGCACGACCCACAGTTTGATCAACAGGAGTCTCCATTACGCTCCAAACATCGTTCTCGTGTACACTTGCGCAAGCAGTGGCAGAGATCCAAGCAGTACAGTGACCCTGGCCAGCGCTTCCAATCATCTTTTGACCGATACCGCACTCCACTCCGGCGTGGTGAAACTGTCAACTATCCTCTAGAGACTAGCTACCACAGCACCCTTCCACGAATTATCAGTGCAGCTGATGAAGACAGCAGCGAAGGTGCTTCAAGCACCCTTGACACACCAAAGCCAGATCAGCATTCTGCTGCTGATGTGGATTCAGATAAGATTGAAAGCACGAGAACTGGGAAAGAATTTGAAGTCCTTGAGGTATCACTGTCTGCTCCAACAATGGACATTGCTGGGGAACAAACAGGGGGCCCGGAAAACTCTAGTCAAGTGTTGCCACCTCCAGAGCCACCCGATGAACATTCAAGCTATGGGCCACAGATAATCACAGAAGAGCTGAGTGAAAAGTTAGCATCTTCTTTTGAAAAGAATCTGTATTCAGATCTCCGCAGGATCAAGGAAACACCTGAGTGTGGAAGTACAGTGACAATGACCTGCACATCACCAGATCACAGTCCAGTGTAGCATGTGGCTTCCACATCTCTTTGCGGAAGAGCACATCACTGCAACTGCAGGTCTTTTTAACTTGAAATTAGCACTGATTTGGAACAAGTTTATTTGGTCATTTGAATAGTGTTGAGTACACTGTCTCGTGCTCCATGGTATAAAGACATTTCTTCCAAACACTGAGTAAAGTAATGGCAATCAAGGCTCATACCTCACTTGCTAGATGCACTAAGTCTTAAAGGAAATGTCATGGTCTGTTATTAAAGCTCTCCATTTAGCTTCTTGTCGACTTAAAAGCCAATATTTCTCTGCACTAGATAATCCACTGTGAAATTGGGTGCTATTAGATAAGAGATTGATTATATTTGTATAATGCATGAGTTATATTGCAATGCTGCCTACTTGGATGTCTGTTAGTAACAAAAAAAAAACATTTTCGTTTCCGCTATTTTAAAAGATCAACCATGATTTTGGTGACAACGGATTTCCTTTGAAGATGTGCTGGAATTGTCAGAGAATCTCAGTCACTGATCTTGACGCCCGAGTATCTGATAAACAGTAACAGTAACAGACAACGTGCAAATGTGTAACATAAACCATAATCAGTGTCTTGAATGTTCTGAAAGTCATCAAAAGATCAATTCCTCAGCATGTGTTTTACCTCCCAGTATTTGTGATTTGGGTTAAATGTGATGCCCTTAACCCTAGCTTTGTTCGCTTCTTCCCAACCAACATGCTCACAATTCAACATTGTGCGTCTTTGTTTGTTAACAGTGAATTCTGTAGAGCTATAGGTTCCCATTGATGGGTTGTTGTAATTTAAAGATCTTGTTTTTCTTATATACAATTGATTATATATAGTGAACGTTTTTCACAGGACTCACCCAAACCCACTATGTGCTACTAGACCCTGCATCCTTGGGGTAAACGGGTACAAACTAGGAACTGGCTTAAACTGGAATTTTCATGGCATCAAGTTGGGTCACTAATGCGGCTGAAAAAGTTTTATGTGCAAATTCGTTATCAAATGTGGGATGAGTGCCACCGAGTGCCTACTCCTGCCAGCTTTCATTGGTCGTTCTCCTTGCGAAAAACATTAAAGAGCTTCAAGAATTTTGATTGTTGTGAATAGGCCTTAAAGCGAGGAACTAGATGGATTTTATTTATTTATTTAAATAAATATATTTATTTATATAAAACACTATAGTAAGAAAAAAAGGCAATTTTTCAAATTCTAGTGGCGCCCAGATAAAAATGTTTACTGGAGAAATATAAAAATCTTTTTGGAATTTTGTGTCAATGTTAGGGATTTTAATCGCATGTGTTTCACAAAATGTATTCTGCGTGATCGAGGCTACATTAATCATGTGTCACATACGGGATATAAAAAAAAAGGATTTTGGTCGCAATTGGCTGCAGTCTGAATGTAGTCAAAAATTCCTTTGTAGAGAATCATTTTAAGTTGCCTGAAATCATCCAAAGAATTAATTTATGGTCAATACCAACACCCCATTCTACCCCTGCATTGACCTCACAATATATACGTCGTGTGTAGTAATAATCATTCTTGATTAGTGTGTTTTTACAGTAGAAAATGAACCGTGTACATACTGTATGGGAGTCCAAACTTATGTAGCTTCTATTGGTTGTCCAATGTTCCTTTCGCCCAATTGTGGTTACAAAAGTGGTTACATTAAAGGCATTATGGGCTATTTAGAATGAAGTGCTCAGTCAAAATAGGCTTTTATTGTCCTTTGTGAACGATGGGGCACATAGAGTGGTTTACAAAGGTGAAGATAAAGAGAGCTTCAGAAAAGCTGAAACTTGATTGTTTCCGTGTAAATGAAATGAGCTGCCCATTTCAAACGGTTAATGTGGTGCCTTCCCTTTAATGGAAAAGCTCTAGTGTGAATTGTTTGTTTTAGTTAGAAATCAAACAAATTTACTGCCGATGATTCTTAATGATGGCATCACAACAAAAGTGAGATTTAGCATTTCTTTCTGTTAAACATTGTCCCAGTAAAACTCAATGTATTTGCTCATGTACATTTAGCTAATGTTATTGTGTACATCAGTTTGCAGATGATCAGTATTAGAACATTAACAAATTTTTTTTACAAACATCACATTAATTTAACAAAACATTAATACATTTTTTAACTCTTAAAAGTCCCTGAATGCACCGGTGTGTTTGGCACAGCGTCTGTTTTTGAATTAAGTAGGAATGACTCCACTCAGCTATTGTTTATTTTTTATTTCAAATATAATGTGTAGGTTTCAAAAAGGTTATTATTTCAGATATTTTGGATATAAACGAACATTACAAGAGTTATGACACATAATTTGCATGTAAATCAAAGAGAAATCTAGGGGTGAAAAGAAGGGGTAACCCTTGGAAGTACAAGACCTGTGATATGGCTTGTGTTTTCTAAAATTCTGGCAAAAAAAAGCACAATAAGTGCTTGGAACAGTGTATACGGTGTTGTCTGATTTTTTTTGTCACATTATTTTGACCTTGTCTTTATGATTTTTTTTGTTAAAAAACAAAACCTGTTTGTTGTCTATTTTTTGATTCTACAACATTTATTTCTCTGAATTTCATTGTTGTGGACTTATTGTGTAATGTAAAGAAAGCTGGGGTTGTACTAAAAATGATATCAAGCATTGCCACAAAAAAACATTTAATTACAGCAAATCTTAAAGTAGCAAAAATGCTCAAAGTGTAATTTCTTATAAAACTATGTTTATTTTAGATGCCAACGTTAGAAAGTTCACATTAGTGGAACTGATGTACACAATAAAACCATGTAAATCGCAGATAGATATGACAAATCTGAAAAAAATTGTCTCAATTTTTATTATGAATTAGGAAAAGACCATAGCATTTACATTTATCAGTGGTATTTATCTCTGTTTAAAACGATCTTTTAAATGAGCTGCTGCTGAATATTTACACCCAACAACAGCACAACACCAACGTTTAGAAGACATAATAGACTGTAATATTCTATGTCAGAAAATAGCATACAGTAGTTATCTATCTATCTAGTGGTGGATTGGGATTTTTCAGCGTGAAGTCCCTATATATCCAATAATTTCGATACCATTCTGTAGCAATTTAAAGTATATGTTGATAAACCAGTTGCAACTTTCATAACGTTCAAATCTGATTGTGCACAGGCCAATAATTTAAAATTTAGTTTGCATTTGGGCAGACACTTTTATCCAAAGTGTCACATTTCATCAGTTCTTGCTTTCCCTGGATTTTGCCCTACCGACTGAGCCACAGGAAAGCAGTTACCAATCTAAATTTGTATTTCGTATCAGCGTACAATACTGAATACTGACTGCATTTTGAACTTGAAAAGTTTCCATGGTATTTTTAAATACTCCACCACACAAAAATCGTGCCAATATTTATTTCTTATGGGACCCCTTTGAGCTGTTGTAGCAACAGCTTGAGCGCCTCATTCAAGCCAATCATGGGGGAGAGACTCCAACGAAAGAGAGATTTCATCATTTTATATTCAGAAAAAGACACCTAGGATGCCTAAGCTCTGGCAGCATTTGCCACAAAGTTGAAGTTTTTTTGGTTTTGGTGGGTTTTTTTGGGATGAATGCAAAGAAAACTAATCCATCAAATTAATTCAGAAGCTGAACAGAAGTTTTCTATAGCTATAATTTGAATGTGTTTCCATGGAGAATAATAGTATTTGTGGGACGAGACTTTAGACTGGTACTGCATATGTAAACTAGAGAGCAACGGGCAACAGATGATAGAGGAGTTGTATATAAGCACAATGCTGGCACTAGAATATACTCTGTGTTAGATTTGACATAAATCTGCTTGGTGATATGTGCTCAATCAAATAGCCTGCACATGATGGATTACTGTTTATAAATTTGGATGTGATAAATTATTCAAAAGCTCGGACAACAAATATTTTTTGTGAATCAGAGTGAAAAGAAACTACTTGTTATTTTAGAAATTCTGATTTCTTGACTTTATAAAGTTTTTGCCATATTTCCATGGACAAAATATATTTGTATAACTGGGTATATTTCAATGAAAGAGCATATATTTCCATGTAGAAAAAAATACCTGTAAATATTCTGTTTGAAAACAGAGAGAAAGTTTGCTTTGTTTACCTGGATCTTTCTTCTAGGTCTGCTAAGCCTTGAGGGACCAACCAATCTAAACGTTTATTTTCATGTCGTTTTTTTCCAACTAGTCAATAAAGAATGATGCATTATGCAATTGCTTGAGTTCTTTTGTTTTTTTTATCTCCTGATCAAGAGGTTTTCATCTGACTGAGTCTATGTCCCAACCTGCCATTCTTCATCTTAGGTGCTGAAACGTCCCTCTGGGAACATCAAATATTCATATCAGATGAGCTTATAAATTAAAGATGACTGTAAAGTCATTATGATTCTGAATCAATAGCAACTCTAGGTAACCAGGAAGAATAGTAAAGGACCTCTATACGCTTGTGATGGCATATGAACGCTTGAATAAGACACCAGTGACAATGCTTTTTATTGATATCCCTGTGCTGCACTAAATGTTCTCCATATATAATTTAAGAGAGACTTACCCTGTGCATAACAATGTATAGTATTTGCCCATTGGCAACCAACTGGTAAAGTCCTTCCCACTAATAACTTGTAGATAACTTTAAATGTTTGATAATGGTGGATGAAAGTGCTTAATTACTCATTTGTACAGTCAGTTCCTTCCGGAACATTCACATTATGAAATTCAGTGGAGGAAGCTGATTCCCCCAGCTCAATTGTCGAGTTTGCATGGAGGCAGGCACAGCAGCATGGTTTCTGAAAAATTCTGAACCCTATTCTTAACCCTTAGAAGTCTCTGCACGCACTTGTGCTAATTGTCAGTGGAGTCTATGTTCAATACCAGCGGCGGCTGTTTTGAATTGCGTAGGAATGGCGTGACCCACCTTTTGTTTAATTTTGAATTAATATAATTTTGAAATAATATCAAGTATTGGCATGAAAAAAAAAACAATATTAAAGTTTATTTATTAGAGCTTATCGTAAACTGGTAAAAACTCAAAAACAGACTTCTAATGTTTAAACAAATTTTGTAATTTTGGTGGTAAAATGATTTGTTTCGTTATTGCAATAATCGCAAATTAGCCTGATAAGCTATAAAACTGTTGTACAGATGGTTCTGCACGTCTTGGATCAATCGCTCAGTGATTTTGTCTTTGTTGGTTGTTTTGCTCATAACTGACACCCACTTATGTATGGCATCACTTCAGAAACGCTCCGCTGACCAATTACAACCCTTTTGATCTGTTTCTACTACGTGTGGGTGATAGTAGAAAAAAATCTGGGAAAATCATGATTTTATCCCAATTTTTTTTTTATTTGGTTTGCCAAATTGTATATCTACAATAGAACGAAGCAACTGTACCCTCATAAAATATATACCCTTAGCATGTATGTTTAAGAATATTTTAATCAGGTAAAGATTTAAATCAAGTGCAATTCTGTGCTGCGGACTGGGGAAGAGCAGTGTGTCTGGCCCAGCTCTCCCTGAAGTGGCTGCCAACAAGTGCCAAGTCAGTATGGTCCACAGTACAGGGGTGAAGGTGAGTAAGATTGGTTCCTGCAACTCGGTTGTACTTTGTTGGCTACAACTTTATTGTGGATATACAACTTTGAGAAGTCTTGTAAAGCTCTGATTTGGCATATTCCTGTATGTGCTTTCTCTTGAGGTTTGTATTGCCATGTGATGTGCAAAACTTATCAATTGCAACTATTGAAAATAACATTTGTTTGCTCAGAGTCTGTCTGCAACAAGCGCAATGCGAGTGCTAACTTGGCGCATCTATGGAACTATCAAAGACATAACATGTCTTTTTAGAAATAGTGGTATGTGCTTTCATTTTGACCGTCCAAGATGAAAAGTCATATTGCCCAGCCCTAGTGTCTACACTGTGCATGTCAAGCTGCTGTGTAAACGTACATCAAGAGGTAGAGGCTAGTGAGATAATATTATGTTCCCCTCACTTTCAGTAAAATAAACTAACCCTATTGTCTCAGTTTTTGATTTTTGTAAAAACTGAGATAGATTTCAAAAATTTGGGTTGCTAAGGTAAACAGTTTGGTTGCCAGGGAGCTCACACTGGTAACATCCCTAAGTACACAGTAAAATCCTAAGAGTTAAATTAACTCTACTCGGAGTATATTTGGTCCCACTCTATATGGAGTTAAACCGACTCTGAGAAAGAGTAATTTAATAATCTATTTTCTTCATGTTTTTCCAAATCTGTATTGAAAATGCAAACTAAATATTAACTATTCAGAGAGGGACCAAGTCCACTCCAGAAAGGACAAAAATAGACTGTTTAGTTCAAATACTTATTTAAATAACTCTTCTTCAGAGTTGGTTTAACTCTATATAGAGTGGGACCAAATACACTCTGAGTAGAGTTAATTTAACTCTTAGGGTTTTACTGTGTATGGTCAGTTCAAAAGCTGACTCTGTGTTGTGAATGGAAAATTTCCCAGAATTAGCATGTCTTGGGAAAGTTTGGTGGCTGTAGCTCGAACAGTCTAGGAGGAGATCCGTTTGAAATGTTCTACAATACAGTAAGATTTTCAAGAGGGCTTAGAAGCATGAAGAGAACTGTCTGCACAATATGTCTTAATTCACTTTAAAACAAGAAGCCAAGCTGTTTTGTACACTCTCACTCATACTGCAGAATAGCTAAGAAAATCCTTCGCTTTCTCTTTGGCTCGCACTAGAATGACTGTACACTGTGAAGCCTTCTTGATGTACGTTTACACCACCCAAGGCAACAGAAAGCAATGAGCATCTCATCATCATAGTGACAACACATACGGCATCCTCTACACTATCACTTTGTATTGGTGTGCTAAGATCAACTGTCTCTTACGCAACTCAAACATGAGAGGACTTGTTATCCTTGCATAGATCCACATGTAGCCCTTTACTCCTAAATTGGATCCTTCAAGTACGGCTAGAAACGAAGCCAGAGAAACAAATGATGTCTAAAATATCTGTGCTTCATCAAACACAATATCCTATGCAATCCATTAAGTTGAAATGGCCAGTGAGTCACCAGCAATCCACAAATTAATGGAGATGAAATGTAACTCGCTCCCCAGCCCATCCCATCAACGGCACTCAGTGCAAGAACACCATCTACATTTCAATCGCCCCCCTTCCCGTCTAGAGGAAAAGAGAGCGGCAGAGATAAAAATGCGTGGGAGACACACACTGGTGACTCAGACTGGATAAGACACACTTTTATCAGAAGGTCACTTAGGCGATCCTCTCCAATTAAGCCTGGATGAAAATGTTAAAAGCTGCTTAGGATTTTTGACGTTCCAGACTTCAGAGGTGCAGGAGTTTAAGAGACGAATTTGATTTGGTTCTCATCCAAGAAAAGGCAGAACTGAGATCTGTATTGAAATAATCGTTTCTTTTTTCCATTCAATAAGAAAGCAAACGTTGAAATGCATATTCCCTACGGATGGGTTGAGTCTTCCCCCCAGACGCATGATGCTAGTGCTCTTTGCTATGCAATCCAGAACCTTCTTTTATATTCATAGCAACTGCTCCGGGCTGATTCCAGCAATTCCTTTCCTGTGAAGCTGGGTATATGCAGTGGAAAGAGAGCACTTGCCAAGAGATTGGGCTAGTGCTTATGAATGAGTCATAGGGAAAGAACCCACATGAATGGGCAGGTGCGACTGCAACAGAAGAACTGAAAGTGACAAAAAAGAAAGGGAGGGGTAGACAGAGTAAGAGATCCCTAGATGGCTGATTAGGATCCAGCTCATGCCCACACGTCCACCCACGCAGTCTCCCTCCTCCGCTTCTCCTCCGCCTCATGTGAAGATGATAAGCGTAGGGTTTCTCCACCTCTGTTGTGACATTTTTTTTCAGATTTTTGGTGGTAATATAATAAAAGAGCTGCAATGTGCAGAAAAGGCAATAGATACAATGCTTAAGAGATCATTTGCTAGGTTTTGTAAGGTGAAGTACGTTAAACTAATGAATTGAAAGCTTTGTTTTCAAATGGGAAAAAATTTCAATCATGCAGATTACTGGCTTAAAAAAACCCAGTTGGGTGAGTTTATCAAAGGGACCAATGTTTGGGAAAAGCTATTTCATCTGGCCTGACAACAGGTCAGGTCTTAGTCAAGTTAATAACACATGCCTGGTATCACGGGCTGCATTAGAAATGATACCACCTCTGCCAGATTCTAACCTACATAGGGTATGACAGAGGCAGATGAATGCCCGATTTACCAGACAAGGCCCAATCATGGCCCTAAATTTTACCTTACTGTCATGAAACTGGTAAGTAGTTCCAAGCATCTCAAGACGTTGGACGTTTGAGCCTGACCATGGACTACTTTGTAGTATGAAGTATTTTCGTTATTGAGAAGTGGAAAAGTCATGGACATAGTTGGTAATAAGTGCAGATGAACTGAATTGATGCAAAAAAATAGGGTCTCTGTCCCTCAAGGAGAAGGCCAGAAGCAGGTGTGGTTCCTGAAAGATTTCTGGTGGGTTCAGTAGATGGTTCTGCTGTTAATTCTTGGCGAGAGGTGCAGATGCTGTTGATCGTCTCAGTAGGATTTTTCATCAGTATCTCCAGTGTTGCAACCGAGTGGGTTTACCATAGATCTGGATTGCTTTAGGTCCTGTAAATCCTTCCTTGGGAGGAACAAATACTCTCAAATTACCTCTCATAACTAACATCTTCTCTCTTTAAAAGGTCCATTGCCTCCCTGACAATGCTGATCCACTCTGATGTCCATTTGAAAAGTTAGTTATCTGGACCTGATTAGAACGAGAGCCTGCATGGCAGGTTCGAACGTACAAGGCAAGCTTCCCAGAAACGCAAGTCCCACCCAAGTAAGGTGATGGGAAGGAAGGTGGGGCACTTTAACAAATTGCTAAGGTTGAAGGGATGGTTTGGTTTGTATAGGCATGTACTGAGGGTTTAATCGAAAGCACTGCAGGCACAACCCTAATAACTACTCCTGAAATGGGTTATATAAACCTGTTTATAAACTTATATACACCCCCATCTTTCAATAATCTGGTTATTAAAGAAAGTTCCTGGGTTGAAGGGTCTTGCTTTCAGTTACCACACAAAGCATGCCTCATTCCTAAACGCTTGTCACATGGAGACCCTGGTTCGACAAATCAACAGTGAATTCTTGGTGAAAAACTAGGACAGGAGTTACCAAATTCAGTCCCTGAGGGCCTATGTCCTCTAGAGACTAGCTTCAACTTGCCTTAACTCACCTGTCTGGATGTCTCTAGTATACCAAGGGTGTTTTTGATTAGAGCTGGAGCTACAATCCGAAGGACAATGGCCCACGCTGGAGGTCACTAAACTTGGTGACCCCTGGGCTAGTCGCAGCTATAGTTCCCAAAGAATATTCTCAGCAGTCGGCATGGTCGTGTCAAGCCAAATTACTGCTTTTATGCAGATGCTTCAAAACAACTTCAAAGAAATATCAGCCTAATTTAGATAAGTTGCAGTACGGACACTCCTGCATAGTTTACAAACTGATAAACGTTGGCCAGTGTGCAATGCTGGTGCAGAGTTGCCCAGTGGGACTGTGAGAATATTCCCTCAGCTTCTCAGGTGTGAACTATATTACTCTGTGGAGGAATGTACACAGAAAACTTCAGAGGAGTGACTCCTGTTTTAACTTGTGTTCTCTCTTTTAATGGGCAACATGCAGTGGGCTTGATGAGGTGGCATCTGGAGTACTGCCTCCCAAGCAAAGCTCATCAGTAATGACACCTTTTTCATAACTGTACATAGTCAAAGTAAGTCTCAAATTTGGCATACCTAAGGTTTCTACACACCAATCCAAACTGAGATTCGCACAAATCTTCAGATGGCTTCTCAGCAGGGTCGGTATGCAGAAGTCGCTATGAAAATGTGGTCGCCATCCGAGTGGCTCTTTTACGTCCTACTCACGTCATCAAAAGAGCCAGCTTCCATAGGTTGTTCTCACACGAAACTTCAAATGGAAAATTCGGATAGGTGTGTAGAGATTTCTGTCAGATTGCACCTACTACGGGCTGCCATCTATGTAAATGATAATGGGATGATAACACCCAATGCGGACAAATGGGAACTTGGTGTTCTTTGTCTTGTGCCATTGCAGTAGTAATTTGTAGAAACATCTTGTGCTATTCCAGTAATTTTATCATCCTGTGGTGTCCCTGCACCAATTCATCTCAACCTCTCTCATCCGAATTTGAGCATTATCTTGGGAACACAGAATTTTGTGTTCATACATAATAGTCTGGTTCCATAATAGTACTAGTCCCTTAGGTGACCTGGCTTCTTTTCCATCCCAATTTCTTTTACCAATCCCCTATGTTTCATTTATTATGATGCACCATTAAAGAGTGGTTTTAATATTTTTCAACATCAATGTGGCATAACATCCCTGAGGCTCACAACAGTACCTTGCGATCAGATAAAAAGAAGTGGCATTTGCACACTTTACAAGCATTACCAGCTTGTCTCACAAACAGAGTGGTATTGCTGCAAATGAATGTGAATCTATGGGGAGTAGCTAAGCAACACCACCTCTCTTTATTTATTAGACTGTGAATTCAAAAAGGGAAATAAATAAAAAAACAAACCATGCCAGGTCAGAGGCACTCAATAGGCTTCTGGGGAGCTGCTCAATTATATTGGGATACAGTTATTATCCTGTCTAGCGCAAACAGCAGCACTCATGCCCGCCACAAACCGTGTGTCTATTTAAAAGCAATTGACCTCTGATGCGCGAGTCTCCGTCAGACACTGGAAAACAAAAGAATCCAGAGCTGTGGCCTTGTTGAAAAAAAAAAGACTCAAAAGGGAGCGGATCCTGTTGTAAGTGTGACTATTCTGCTTGCCGCAGAATGACTCACAGTTGCTATAGCAACTTTACCACTCACCATTTTCTAATCGGCTATTTCAACAGCCCGGAGGAGAGAACCAGGGCTGAGTAAAATGCCACAAGCCAGAAATAATCCACATATAACACAAACTACAAAAAGAAGGGTACTCTCCCCTTATAATAGTAAACATTTTGTCAATTATATTTTCTGGGGAGTCTTTGAAAAACGCAAATTTCCAACATTTTTGCACCATTTATTTTAATAATATGTGAGCAGTAGGACTGGCAACCTGTCCAGGGTGTACACCTGCCTTTCGCACGAATTGTGCTGAAGACTGATTCTATAAATGACATCACTGACAGCTCCCTAGCAACCAAACTGTTTACCCCAGCAACCAAATTTTCTAAACTCAGATTAGTATTTGATAGAGACATGAAGGTTGGTTTATTTCATTCATAGGGACATATGGAACATTATATTTTTTCACTGACCCCTAGATAGTAACCAGGCTGTTACCATAGCAACCAATTTGGCATATCTCTATGTGATCTGAGGAAAAATGTTACGAATTGTTGACACTGTGACATTGGCTTTGAACAGCACTTTTCCAAGCAAGTTTGTGTGCAAAGTCAGTTTGTTAACTGCTGTAAAACTTGTTTAACTATATAAAATATTGGAATGAAAAAATAAACAAACATCTGGAGTTTACTCGGTTTGTAAAAAAAAAAACAAATATTTCAGGTGTAAATTAATACAACTTCTGGTGAGTGGGAGACTAAACCTCTCGACAGCACAATGGTCATGTGTTGGGTAATTATATAATTATGAACATGTAATTATCTATAGAGCTAGTCGTTGGCTGACCACACCAATGGAAAAACAATGATTCCTTGTTCTTTCAGAAATACAAACCCTAGTATTTAAGTTGCCCATGAAAGATTTTTAAAATGTTTGGCAACCAAAATGTTTCATTCACAAATTACAAAAATATCCAGTTTTCAGCTAAAAAAAAAATGATCACACATTATCAAATTATCAAACAATGAATAGAAACCGAGTGAGAGAGCCCAGGATGTAGTGATTTTGAAGAGTGTGTTTCCTGAATTGATTCCGATCCACAAGGTCCTGTTTCAATTAATGGATTTACATAAATATTTATATTTTAAAGTCTGTCAAATGCATGATTCTGAAATAGTTTCTACACAGCTCACATTTTGAACTGCATCATAGCTATCAAGATCATATTTCTAAACAGTGCTAAAGATGGATGGTCATCTTCAGGATGAGAGACGTTCCAGAAAATATTTGCGTTCAGAAAGAATCAGTATTACAGTAAACTGTTTATTTCCTCTCCTGATTCCTCATTCAGAGATGAAACAACTCTACAATAACAGGATACTACACTTACATGACAACTAATAGGTTGAATTAGAAGCCAAAATAAAATCAAATAGAGATGACATTACAGCATCTCGTAACAGTGTAATGGGCCATTTCCGGCGCTGATCACTTAAAAAAAACAATAACCATTAAACACTGCCGGGATTTCAATTATTAACATTAAACCATCAATAATAACACCTGAATGAACCAGCTGATGACTATGAAAACGGCAATATTGGAGAATAGATCTCAACTTGGAGCAGCGGAGATAGATGATAAACTGGATCACTTCACATTAACGTCACTCAAAATTACAGATAACCACAGACAATTTGCTAGATTTGTAACTTATTCTTAAGTGGGTCTTTTACAAGTGACTTAGTTGAGAACACTTAAGTAGAGATAAACAGGAAGCGGCTACTTTTTTTTCTTTTCAAAATAAAGATTTAATAATAAAAGTCTTTTTAATGGCAGATTTACATGTTAAGAACCACAACCTTGCACAGTTTAGCTCCGACCTTAACCTTTAGAAGTCTGCATGCAAAGATGTGTGTGCTAATCACACTGGCTGTTTTGAATTGATCCGAAATGACATTACCCAGCTATTGTTTAATTTTTATTTCAAATATAACATGTAGGTTTTAAAAAGAATATTAGTCCAAAACCAAAAGGTTATCTTTGGGTTTAAATGAGCATTACAAGAGTTGTGACATGGATTTGCAAAGTGATTCAAATTAAAATGTGAGAAAATGTCTTTCAGTTATTTTACATGCCACATATTTGTGCTATCAGTGCCAAGCAGTGTTGAAAAGAAGGTATAACCTTTGGAAGTACAAGACCTGTCAAATGGCTTGTGTTTTAATTTTGGCACAAAAAAGCACAATGGGACAAAAATTTGACCCTTTGCTTTTTGAATTGATTTATGAATTTCTGTTTTTGTTTTGTTTTGTTGTTTTTTTTCTATATAAAACATAAAAACTTCATTCTGAAAAATGTAATGAGCTGAATTGTATTTTTTTTAACAATTTCAGGTTTGTTGTTGAATTTCTGTGTAATGCAATGAAAACATATCTGAAAAAAAAAGAATCAGGAGCATCGGCACAAAAACAGTTTAAAGGTCATTTTTAAAAATTGTTAAGTAGTAAAAAAACACTCAAAAGGCCTCAGTCCTCTAAGCGTTAACGAAACACACCTGATGCAGCTCATTTAGTCTTCAGATCTAGATCTCTGAAATAAACTCTGCATGGCCCCAGCTCTCCAGGAATTGACACTCCTGAACTACTCCTTTTCTGCATTTACTCACCAACATTAAAGGCTCGTTCCTCTGACACTGCGCAGTGATTCAATAATAATTCCTAAAATTTGTATTTTCACAGTTTTGCTGTTCCTCGCCCAGTTTAAGTGTACGGCTGGGTTCAATCTTAGCATCTGTTTGGTTTAAGTTATCGATCAAACACTTGACTATAATCCTTAAAAATCCCTGATTTGCGCAGGTGCTTGCTCACAAGTAAATTTACATAAACAAAAAACAACTATTTAGTTTCGCCTACAACCGTGTATGCATGCATGTGTGTGTTTTATTGAGATTCAGCGTTTTCATTTTGGTGCATTCCTAATAGAACGTGTCCTTCAGCATTATCTATATATTTCCGCCAACCCTGCTGTCTTTGTAAAATACGAACGATCCATTTGAACAGTGTGCCTGGTTTCACCTTGAGAATTTCAAATTGAAGTATTTTCAAACATAGCAGCAATTTTTTGCATCCAAATCTCAAAGAAAGAAGTCTTCCTTTCACCGTTCTATGTATAAACTTGGACCAACATGGCTTTTACCTTATCGACTGGGAATAAAGCTTAAAGTGTCATCCAATCAGATGCCACTTGTTTAAGACGGAAAAGGCTGCGCTTTGGAACCAACCTTAATAAGCAAATGGAAACAAGAAAGAGAAGGATCTTTGAAAAAAGCTCTTCAGATATCTCACCAAGGACAAATCCTTGAGTCTGTGTCTTTGTGAAAACAGCATGAAGACAAGAAAAGAGACAACTTTTTCTATTTCAGCAATAAAAAAACAAGAAATGGGTGCAAGAGGCTGTTGCTAAATGCAAGCATTACTAAAAGCACTTCCTTTATTCTTCCAAAAATCTACCAATGAGATAAAAAAGTGTTTAGTTTATCCACTGAAGCATCTCAAAAGCTGCAAATGGATTGCCAGAGCAGATGTCCTCACTTCGGAGGATGAATCATTTGAAAGGACAAACTAATCACTAAACTGCTCTGAAGTCCAAGGAGAACTGATTAACATATTTAGTCTAAAAATAAACAAAAACGACTTACAGATTGAAATATTATGATTGGAAAGTGGGTAATGAGATTTTGGATGGTTCTGATGTCTTTACGCCAGCAACAAAATGGATATTTACGCATAATGCTTGTGTTTTTGTTACCTAACCACTTCCTTGCGAGCAACAGTGAGAAATGTGCCAGTTTCAGAATGAGTCATAAATCTCAAGATGATTGAGATGTGGAGCGAGGTCAAAGTTTCAAGATGAGGATTTTTATGAACAGTTGATTCATTCAGACATCATGCGTTTTATAAATAAAAGATTAGACCTTACCAGTGTCAATCAAGCATTATGTAAATATCTCGCATACATTAAGAAACATACACATGCTTGCTAAGAATACACGATAAAAATAACTCGCTGCAGAAATATGGATTTGATTCTGTTAAACCTAGTAACAAGTTAATGTGTTGTGACATCACTGACAGCTCCCTAGCAACTGAAATATTTACCCTAGCAACCAATTTTTTTAAACTCTAACTCAGCTTTAGTGTATGACAGCAAAATGAGGGTTGTTTTTTTTTACTCTACCGACCATTATATAATGTCACAGACCCCTCCATAGCAACCAAGCTGTTTACCATAGCAACCATTTTTAGATTGAGTAGCCTGAATAGCGTTTACGAACCGCTGACTCATTCAGACGTGCATTTTATCAATAAAAGATTAAACTTTACTAGTGTTAACCAAGCAGACTGAAAATATCTCTCATATATTTAAAAAAATAGACATGATTGCTAATAATACAGAATAAAAAAAAGAAAGCACTCATAAAATATGCATTTTCAGCTTGGTGCAAACACCCAATGGTAAATCCTCTCAACTGCATGGAGCTGAGCTGCTAATTTTAAAGACCAGTCTGCCCTTTTGTTTGATTAAATATTCATAAAGTTTTCTTTTCCTCCTCCAACCTTTGCCTCACATCCTGTCTTCATGTTGTGTAGTCTACTGCCGTGCCACAGTGATTAAATGATAATTTAATTCACAGAATAGTAAATATTTGCTGCATCCTTCCATAATGGCAATTATGACTCGGTATAGCGCCAACTAAAAAGAGACGAATGTCTCCTTAAAGAGTTATAATTACAACAGAGGCTCTCTAGATGGCCACAGAGCATTCTTTCTTTGAGCGTTCCACTTAAAAATGTCAGATAAGAGCTGGATATAAAACAGAAAAATCTCTCATTGTCGATAATTTCAAAAGCTACCCCCACTCAAGGACGTTAAGTTTCAGTCATTTGTTCCTATGGCAACTGTGTCTTAACCTTCTGTAATAGCTTTCAAGACATCAAGTGAAAACTAATTCATGCTTCTACATTTGTTGGGCCATAATAATTACATCTGGTAAATAACGTACGGCTGTAGATACCTGATGTAAACATTGGAGAAGTTTCAAGAGTGTCATTTCATTTCCTCCCATCCCGGACAGAATAATTCCTCCCATCCCCGACTTAAATAATTATCATACTATAGCTTCATCTGACAATGACATACTGTGTTTTTTCCTCTCTGCCAGTTTGTTACCATAGCATCATCCTTAGAAAAGTTGTTTGAATCGGTAACATCTTGTAGAACAAGCCAATTAGGTTTTATGTCATTTCACACATGGGCAAAGCAATTACAGAAAGCAGATCCCCTTTTCCTGTTGTTTAAATGTTCCAAGGTTGTTTTGTCATGAGGTCTGTGACTAATAATAGACCGTCCACAAATTTAGTTCCAAATTACATACCAGAACTTTACTAAATATTAAATTTTAGCTACCAATCTTAAATGAACATTGTCTGGTAAATGAGACATGAGTGCTAAGCTTTGAACTTTAATGGTCTTTGCCCTTGTGCCCTCTCTACTTATGTTCGCTAGCATCTAAAGGCAATTTGTGCCGCCTTTTCCTGGGTACTCTGTGCTATGATCAACACATCACGACTCACAACACCCACTCTTTGCAGGAGCAAAAGTGTAGTTCAGTTTCCAAGAGCAGGTGAAGGTGCCATGACAGTGCCACCTACTGTACAGCTGGAAATATGGACGTAGCATGCCTACCACTGGGAATGTGTCATTCTAACATATTGTATCTTCTGCTGATAAATTTCAGTTGAACTAATTGAGGACTAGTTCCAACATTTGCTATAAGGACGTTAAGTTTGAGTGAAATCGTTTGTGGAATTCTTCAGAGCTGAAATCAGTTCACACGGAGCAATGGAAGTCATATTTTAAAATGTGAACAAGCATATCAAAAGAAATCCGAAAGTTAGCATTTCTCCTCTCAGATTTGTTGTGTGACCCTGGGCATCTCCTTCTATGGATTTCAGATTGTTATCTTTACGACCTTACGAGCGACCCCTGAATATCACACATTTTGAGGTTCAAACCAACTGACCCCAACAAACTAGTTGGTAACGAACCCTTCTTTCTGGCAAAGACCAGGCAGGATAGCACTTGCTTCCCTGAGCATTGATGAGCCATTGGTTGCTGGTAAACTTACTTGGTTGAGAAACATGAGGCTTGATTGAGACATTCTGTAAAGAGGCTTTGTAGTTACCGTGAAGGACCTCCTTTCATGTCCATTTCTTGCGTTGTTCAATTGTTTCTATGGATACCCTGTTTTCATCCAGAATCAATATTGCCTATTGCAGTATGTTAGAAACACATGATAGCCTGACCATCTGTCCTCATATGACCTTTGAAGGAAGTCATACATTCTCATTCATCCCAAGAATTGACTGTTAACATTGTAAACCTTGAAACTGGTGATCAATGATAATTCCTTCTCCTGTGACCCGGTACGCATCACACCACATGATACTGGTTTAATTTCATGATCTGTTCAACGTCATCGTTTTCAAATCATGATTTCATTTATGAGAAGGTTCACTTTGATGATGAACTTTCTAAAGCCAACTATGAAAATAGCATAGATTCCTGGAAAGTTTTGTGACCGTACCACAAGCATGCTGACGCAAAGTGAACAGTCATAAAAATTCGGCATCTATACAAGTACACATTACCTTCTTCAAATAAATTTGGTAATGCCTGTTTCTGACAGAGTTGCAGTCATCATTAGCCTCCACAAAATGGCACACTCCACCTTTTTATTGACTCTTGTTCATTCAATTGGGAGCCGGTGCCCTCTTCCCAGGCACAGACCAGAGTACCTCTTAGTAGATTTGAGAGTAAACTGCTTCCTGCTGCCCTGAGGCTCTCTGCCAGACATCCTGCCAGTATGCTCCGAGTTTAGTTTAGTTTGCGTCAGAGCTCGTCCTTTGTGGAAAGATCGGCATCCCACGGCGAAACCTGTTAGGAGGGATTATCTCACCCATCGATGAACAGCTGGAGTGATTTTAGATGGCCATTAAGATGGAGGCAAGGTGTGCTGGAGTGAGGGGGTGAATGAATTAGTGTCTACATCCTGTCAATTTTCATTTAGCAATAAACAACGAGATTAGCTAATCAAAGAGAACCTTTGGGAACTGTAATGTCCTGAAACGTTGATCTCTTTGTACCGATCCCTCAATGTTTATGACAAAGTTTTCTTTTAATGGCTCTAGCACATGCATCAATTCCCAATTGAGCTTTTATTCTGCGTCACACACATGAATCAAAGCTTTAATCACATTATGCAACCAAATGAATCATGTGTTTATTCCATTCTGTTAAAACCCCATCAATCAAATCCATTAACATCGTCATCCCTTGTGTTACATAATTGCCTTAGCGGAACGATCACCTACTCTTTCGTGATAATTAAACTAAAAAAACTATAAAAAACTAAAAGCTGGCAAATGCATAAAACAGAAAACCAAACTCTAAGATTCATGGTACATTTGCTTAGCTTGTTTAGTACAAAAGAGTGGGATAATGTACTTCCATCAGAGACAGAATTAAGTATCAGTGAATCCCACTTCACACAACCGCCTCTAGATGGCAGCAATGCTAAACTACAATGTTTAAGGATAGAAAATGGGGTGTCAAAACCAAACCCAAGTACATTTTCAGTAAATATTACAGTCAGTAAATGTACATCTGTCTTATTTTCAAAGTTTTTTATTTTGAATAGACTACTAATCTTCGATAATTTCTCCATTCATTATAAAAAAAACAAACTATATGCTTTTTATGAATAAATATGTCTTTCAAATGTGTTGAAGTAAGTTTAAAAGCAGCGTTAAAAGTTTAAGCACAGCTTTTAACCACAGCCTTAGTTTTGAAAACAGAGGTGCTAAAACTTTATTTCACAGAACTTGATTTTTCTTCTTGTCAGAAACTTGGATGCATCCAGATGGCATTTAACCCTTATTCAGAACATTTACAGGAAATATTTAATTTCAGTCGCTCTTAGCGTTGAGGCAGCATCATTTTCAAAACAACATTTCTTTAACATTTGATGTGATGTCTTTATAGCTGTTGGCCTGAGAGCTAACACTCCTCCTAAAATCAGGAATTTGGCGTATCATCTGACCATTTGAGTTATTAAATAAGGTAATAGTTTAATCTTAGTCGGATGACACATAAATATAGTTGCTTCTAAATATTATTAGTAGGGATGTCCCGAGCCGATCATAAAGATCGGTATCGGGGCCGATCGAGGCATTTTTTAACTGATCGGAATCGGCTCTATGTATCGGACCGATCGAATGTTTACGTCAGCTACGTCACGCACGTGTCGCAAACTCGCATGTTAAACTCGCATGTTGTTTACTACTTGCAATACGGTGCTAAGATGTCTGCAGTGTGGAAGTATTTTAAGTTGGAAAGTGATTCTAGTCTGGTAGCTACATGCAACGTTTGCAATGCGAGCTGTTGTGTGCTGCCCCTTTAAGGACGTTGATGACGTGCTTAGAGCGTGCGTGAATCAGGAAGAAATATGAGACTCGCATGTTTGTTCTCGTGTTAAAAAAAGGTTCAAGCTCTACAAAAACCTTCATTTAATACTTATTTATTCCCAGCGTGGTAAGCTAATGTTTAAAAAAGTATATTTTGTTTATTTAAAAGGGATTTTATAGATCGCTATTTGTTGTTTATATTAGCGCCTAAGCGCCTAAATAGCGTGTTTAAGTTTTGTGTGTTGTGATGATTTACATGTCTTTATCTAATAGGTTTGTGATGATTTACATGTCTTTATCTAATAGGTTTGTGACATGTTGAAGTGTTCTTCGTAACTTAAAATGTGTAACATTTTCGTTGTTGAAGAAATAGAAATGTTTATTTACTGATTGTTATTTAATACCCCATGTAAAATATATTATTTTCTCTTTTTTTTCTAGTTTGACGCGGTGGTACTAGCAAAGCAGCCTTTAATACTACCAACTTGATAAGGCATCTTAAAACGAAACACACGACAGAATATTGCGACTTCACTGAGCTGTAAAATTGAGATTTCATATTTGAAAAAAAAAAAAAACTGTAAAGGAACAGGTTGCTTTCAGTTTTTTTTTATTGATGCACTGCTGAGCTATTTGGTTGTCAAGAGTACACACTGGATTGATTTAATAACCTGCATGCACTTAAAGTGTGGAATTAGCACAAGGAAAAGACAAGTATCGGATCGGGACTCGGTATCGGTCGATACTTAAAATTAAATGACTCGGATCGGATCGGGGGCTCAAAAAACCTGATCGGGACATCCCTAATTATTAGCCTACATTTGTCTTTTCATCATGCAGTGTGCTCACACTAGTTCATTTAATACCACCAAACGATTCGGAAACGAAACAATAAAAATACAATTTGTATAGCGCTTTTCCAGACACTCAAAGGTGCTTTACAATTTTCAGACACTTTTGGTGATAAAGTACCTTGTTTGCCCTTAACTGGCCTGGGACAGTTTGAAAGAACATGGCTGCCATTTCGCGCTCACCCCACATATCTATAAAGGGCAATGCGGGCAAAGTGGCTTGCCCTAGGCAACAAGAGCAGATTGCGGGTCAAAATCAAACCTCGAATCTTCAGGTTATAAAATTCTGACAGCAAACCTAAAAGAATAGTTTGGCATAAACATTTCTGTCCATGCACTATGCATGACATGAAGTGTCGCCAACTGTCCAAAGCCACCAAAAGTCCAAAGTGGCACCAGGATTCTCCCAGGTGTATGCCAAAAAAAAATGTTGCACAGTATTAAGTTATTTATTTCTACCATGTGACTACCACAGGGGCAGTTCAAGACTATTTGGTGCCCTGAGCATGTTGTCCCAGTCTCCTGGCGTTTTCCATTGTTTACTTCCATGTACCAATTGAAAAGCAGTCAAGGAAACACATACGCATGTGACCAATGGGTGGCCCGTATTATGTCACATGCCTGCAGACTGCATCGCCATTTTATTCATGAACTAACAAATTTTACTTTCTGAATGTTTGCCACCCCCTAAACATTGAAAGTACAGCTTTGTTGTATTTTTTTCCTCATCTGAGTGGTGGAAAATAGGTGAAAATAAAGGCCGTTCCCTTTTTTCGTTGTTATGCGTTTTGTATGTTCTTTAAATACTGTTAGGGGTTAGCCTGACGGTGGGAGGCTGGAGTGACAAAAACAACAATAAAACCTTTGCAGATGTCACAAAAAATTTGTTTTATTGGTGCAGAAATCCCAAAGAAAAAAACATTTTAAAAAAACAGACACGACAATATTTACACTATGTGCAGCTACTTGGAATTGACAATACCGCCACACACCACACTCCTACAACAACCAATGATAAATGGAAGCCTGGGAGCCCTTATATGCTGCAAGCTCCGCCCCTGGATCATACCATTTCTTATAGTGGAACTATTTACAGCTATGAGTAAAAACAGAACAAAAATGAATAAAAACAGTAAAGCACATGCAAACTCAAAATACCCTTATTCACAACACAATTCAGAAGTTAACAGAAAAATGTTGTTGTGACCCCGATGATGTCATCAGCCAAGATGGCGGAACAGCATGGCATGGTAAAGATAGAGTATAAAATTACCGGGGTTTGAACTGAACAGGTTTGGTTCTAAAAGTGAAAAACGGTAAGTGAAAGCAATGTGTTTTCCATTAAATGTTGTGTAAAATGACTGTAAGTGTTTATTTCAATGTATGGACAAAAGAAGTGTTTCTGAACTGAACATGAACACAAACATAGCACACCAAACACTTTACAGATTAAAATAAAACACATTCAAAGTGGTCACAGTTTAACCCAGTTTTTATTTCTTTAAAGGCGTGACCCACATCTGAGTTTTACATGAAGGGGACTCAGATTTCATCATTACATCGTTGTTTATTTCACGGATATGAGTTTATGAGATTATTTTTATGGATAAATAAATGGATGGATAGAGATGCACCATATATATAAAAAAAACAGGTGTAGGAGAGGAAATAAAGATAATTTGACATATTTAGTGCTTTACTTTATATTAGTACTGCTATAATTTATTATTGTTAAACTGTCCAACGTTTGGAATGTTTTTGAGGAGAGCTTTATTTTTCTATAGCTATAAAATTACCTTCCTTTAGACAAAACATTTACCGTTGAAACCCTGAATAAATGAGTGACAACTGTAAAAACATTCATAGTTCACATTCTGTGCTTTTAGGCGCCCTCCTGCCAGGATCAGGCTGTTTTCGGCTTTTGGCATCTCTTGGTGTCAGACTGTACAGTCGCAGTATGGCTTTCATCACTGCGAAGCTAGTTTACACTTTGGGTAAGCTTTCACAGTTGAGTTCGCAGCTCTGAATGTTATCGTTTTCGACGGGAGTGTGATATTCAGGAATAAAGGCTTTTGAGGACAAGGATAAAGATAAATGGAAACAATTCTTTAGCAGATTAACAACAAAATGTCCAAGAAGTAATAAATTCAGAAATCTAATCAGAAATGTTTACTTTCCATTTATTTAAACAAAATCTTATTTCTGTTACCTGTGTTTGATTGGTCATGAAATGCAACCAAGAATGCCCGAGATTACAGTCCCCTTCTGTAAAAGATAACTAACGTTTTTGAAACCCATAACATACGGCGGATGACGGAGTAGTATCAACCTTGGCGTAGGCAGCCTCAAACTTTAGAGGCGAGTTCTGTGGGTGTATTCAATTCATGTGAGAAAATCCTTGAGCAAGACCACGCCAAGGTCAGCATTGAGATATACTATACACCACACAGAGACCCCCCCTCACCTCCACCCTCCCTTTTTACAAACACAGAGCGTTTGTGTGATTCAATCATTCCCACCTCCCCCTCAGAGTACAAATAATTGAACCTGCAAAATATTATCAGAGATGCAAAGTCATACCACAGTCATGAGAGAAGGCGTGCCAGTGGAGAAAACATGCCCTGCCATAGACGATGCATCAGTCTCAAGGACCTCTTGGAACCTCAAGGCCCTCTTCTCTTGGAAATAATCTTAATGAACTGCAAAATTGGCAAATGGTGGTTTTCCATACGAAGCATCTGAGTCTCATCTGTTTGATGTTCCTGGTAATGACATCGAGAAAAATTTCGCCATTGGAATCCCCAATTCTGAAACAAATAGAGGATTGTTTATGCAACCAATAAGTGGGACCAAAATGTGACATTATACAGAAAGTATATTTTAAAAAATTAGCCAAATGCTAGGGAGCAGCACTAACATTTGTGAAATTAGAGCATGTATTTATTTCGATAACTATGGATTTAATGGTGACAGTCTGAAGCAAACATAAGCGACCTTATTAACATTTAATTTTCAAGGATGTCCGTATTACATTACAATTGCCTGAAGTCCAGAGTGAGAGGCAAAGTGAGTTTGACCTCCATAAAGTGGGGAAAAGCTGTTGTGCAATTTACAGCGCAAACCAATTTTCGTGGACTTCAATGACGGCTTTCTACAGAATGCCAAACCCCAAAGAAAAGCAAGAGTTTTAAAAAATAACTTGAAACCAAATGTTTTTGTACATACCCGTGCTTTCCTCGTGTTAAAAACCCAAAAATCAGGAACATATCAACTTAATTATCAACTTAATTTAATTAAATATATTGTATTCAATATAAATTTAATATCTGGGCAAATAACCATGTCGACAGCGTGCTGGTCATCTGGGAAGCCGTGGGGCTCACAGTGGAGTCCAAAAATAACTCAGTGTGGCTTTTTCCATATTAAACGCTGCCATTCTAACACTTGTTTGTCAGTGTCTTAGTGAAGGGGCGTGGCCTTGTGGAAAAGTGAGGTCAATGCATATACTCTATAATTTTGTTAAAGGATACAATAAATTTGTATAATTGTAAACATGCTGAGAAGGCGACTGCAAATTCAAGTATGTGAATGGGACTTTTAGCAACAATTAAAAGCTATTTTCAATAATGCATTTTTCTATAAAAAAAACAACAAATGACCCTGTTAATTGGTCTTTAAAAACTACCAAACAGATATGGAGAAAAAAAAATCTCCAATTTTTCTTAGGAAAAAGTCCCATGTTGAGGTTTACATTTATGTATTACTGAACAAAACCAAGAAAATAAAATGTATAACTATTAATTACACTGTTCCATACGATAAAACACATTGCTTTGAAGAAATTTTGTACAGTACAACTGTACATAGAGTCTTGTTGTTCAAAGTCTATTGTAAGTCTTCACAAACTCTTTATAGGGAACTCTAAGCTATTTATCACATGGAAAAGTTGTCACAAAGGCTCTCAGTAAGTGTGAGGTTTTGACTAAAACAGCAATTAAACAAATTGTGTTTTCGCAGTGGTTTTTTGGGTTGGTTAGAGACAAGATCTTACGTTATAATTAAGGTATCTTAAATTAAGGGGTTTGAAAATGGCTATTTTTGGTAAAATAAACAGCTAACCTACATTACACCGTTTTGGAATACTTATTAAGAAATGCCATGTCCTCGTGCATGGCCTAATAGAGTTTAAAATAATGTGTAAATCCACCCTCATGAATATTCAGAGCATATGGTTTATAGTTGCCTTAGGTAAGTGAGTCCAGACGTACTGAGGATGAAGTGTGGGAGTTTTCCAGACTCAAATCCGAGAACTGACTCAAGTACAAAACTGCATCAGCAACGTAACTGGCTGGAATTATCGCCCATCCCAGAAGCATAATTTACACCAGCAAAATATTTATACAGAGGCGGACCGACATCACTTACAACAGGTCCATTCACCAAACCGACGTCTGCAGACTTCTTATCATTCAAGCTGAGAATATAGTCTACTTCTCGAGAACGTTTGAGAGCATTTTCCTTTAAACTTTCCAGTACAGAAACGTGCAGCATCATCATGCATTTCTTGGCTTTTCTTCACGGTTTGGTGGTTATAACAGTTTGTGGAATACTTGGACTACACCGAGCGTCCGGTAAGTGGAAGTCAAATCAACGCGTTTTACAAAACATAATAAAAGTCATTATTATAAAAAAACAATATTAAATGAATACGTATGTATATCAATTAAATAAGCCTATGTATATCTACAGTACGTATATTAATTAAAATGTGAACGAAATGATTTTTAAAATATAAATATTAGAGATTATAATAATTAAAACGGTTGGTATGGTTACCAACAAAAAACGCGGGAAAGTTTCCGTTAGTGGCTAAAGATAGTTCACTTTTGTTTGTGTACACAAATACATAAAATATATAAAACAATTTAAAATTTGAAATGTCACATTGTTAGTACAAAATGTAGTATACTAACTATGAAATTTACATTTCTACAGTGAGTATGTTTTGTTATATGTTAACCCAATCAACCATTAACGTGATTAGAAATAAAATGGAAACATTTTCATTAATAATAAAACTGAGAAAATCTTTATTTAAAAAAAATGAAATGTTCCTATAGAAATTTACCAAACGTTTCAGAAGTACTTCACATAAACACATTTTAATAAAAGTCTAATAGTCGGAGTGTGCTTGATTCTTAATCTATTTCTGACTAGGAAAAGAGATAGATCAACGTTAGTGGTGAAATATTGTTCTTTTTGTTTGACTTCTAGCTGGCATGTGCTGGTTGCAGCAGGGTCCGGATCACCGCTGTGATATGGTACTTATGAAGGGTGTAACCAGGGAAGAGTGCTGTGCTGCTGGACGCCTGGACACTGCCTGGTCCAATACCAGTCTGTCCATCAATGAACTCAGCCTGCTGGGATTCTTGGGAATTGTTTCCTGCAGGCCGTGTAAAGGTACACTCTTTTATTTACCCACTGTTCTCAGATCTCTACAGGCAGAAGGGTTCATCCTGCTGTGCAGTGTTCCAGCTTGTTGATACCAGACTGTAGAAATCCTCTGAACAGGTCAACACCATTCTAAGCCCTCTGTTCACAGCAGAGAGCGTTTATTAATTGGAAATATTGTTGTAGATATAATATCCTGTAGTGTAGGTCAAACTGTGTGTTAGAAGAACTTATCTTAATTTAAAAAAGCATGAATATTCCATATTCTATGCAGAGTTCTACTGTCTACAACTAGTCTCAAAATTATATCATTATCTCAGATTAAACAATCATAACCAACATATAATGTATATGTTTTGTTTAAAGCACATCTAACCCTCAAGTCTACTTCAAATTATTTTATTTGTATTTTAATTTTGTGTCAACATTCAAAATCTACCCCAAGGTCAATTCCCTATATACAAATAATATTGATAAAATGGCAAATTTTGGGTCCTTTACTACTTTTTTAGTAGCCTGTGGTAAATGAAGTCTCGAAGCATTTTGCACGGCACCATATGGCTTACTTTTGTTGTGTATAGCTGTCAATACTCAGACATTACATCAGATATGTTTTTTATCCTTATACAAACAAATAAATGTTGTAAATGGTTTTTCATAATTGCCACCATTTTTTCACTGTTGTATTTACTCTTTCCCAATGCTTATTGGAAAGAAGGCTTGTTTTGCCTTTCCCTCTTGTGGACGCCTGAATTCCAGCAAGCCGCAAAGAAAAATGTATGCCACATGCTGCAGAAGTCTGGTCCTCATAATCCTCAAACACCATCAGCATAATTAGACACTTGGAGAGGGGAGAGAAACACTGCAAGTGGAAGTCTGTTATATTGTTTGTACCATGGCTTTGCTTTCCATTAAAAGTATATGGACCAGCAGACCCTACTGTGTGACCTCCCCAGTGTGTTCTCAGTCATATGCTTCAAAGCATTCCTCAAAGCTCAACTCTCACTTACCGTCTGTCCACCGCATTTTCTTACATTTCTGCCAGTTCATAAATCAAGTTCGACTGCCAATGGAACTTAGGAAACATAGAAGGGTTATGGTGGGATTTCTAGTGGAGGCAGAAGTATCTGATTTAGCCTTGAGTGATTTGGTTGACTTTACCGCAAAGGCGAAAAACAGGATATTAAAGGACTTTCAGGAATGGGAACCAGAAGTTGGGGCAAGTATGAATGGAATTATTGAAGCATCTCAAACGGTTTCTGATGTTTCTACCCTGGTCTCAAAGATCAATGGGGAAGGATCCTTGACAGAATGATGCCAATGGTTCACTCAGAATACTCAATCAGCTAACTTTTGGTAAATTTCCAGCTAAATTTCCTGGAATTGCATTTAAATAGCCATAAAACTTCATGCTATGTTAGGTTGAACCAAGCAAAGATGACCATCTAAATCATTAGATGGTAACATTGTTCATGGAGACTGGAGCAAAAGTGCCAGTTTTGGTCACAACCTTCAATAAATCTTAGTTCACAACTACAAATCCATCGTTCCAAGTCATGAGAACCTTAATTAGATTGATCTGCTGTGGTTCATGATGGTCGAAGCTAAATTGAGCATGACTGTGGGACTCAAGGAACAAGGTTGGCTATTAATGTGTCCATTTCTACAGCTCATATTGGGCGAAAGGTGGGGTACACCCTAAACAATTCACCAATCCATCAATGGGCCGCAAAAAAAAACAAAAAAAAAACAGGAAACCTAAGCAAGTTTGGGGAGAACATGCAAACTCTATCTTCTGTGCCACCATTCTGCTTGGTTGCGTCTCTAAAATGTTTTGAACAATGTAATTTTACCTGGGTGAAAAATGACCTCAGTTCTAACTTTGATCCCTACTACTGAGTAACTCTTCAACGTCTTCATTTCTCTCTTAGAGAACTGTGAGGGAGTATACTGCGGTCCTGGAAAGGTTTGCAGAATGAAGTCTGGTCGTCCTCAATGTGCTTGCTCTCCAGACTGTTCACACATCTCGACTAAACATGCTGTGTGTGGAAGCGATGGGAATACGTACAAAGACGAGTGTGCACTGCTGATGGCTCGCTGCAAAGGTCATCCTGACCTGGAGATTATGTACCAGGGAGAATGCAAAAGTATGCCACCACGTTTTTGCTTCAATTTCTATTTCCTGAGATTTTATCAAACCAAATTGAAAGCATAACATGATAAACGTCTTAACAAAGTCTCTAAGGGGACCTAAGATGAATATTGGACTCTAACAGGTGTTTGAACAGAATGTGCATATTCGTGTTTCTTTACATAACCACCCTATAAACATGATATCTAAGGTAAAGCCCACAGGCAGTCCACCTTAGTCCAAACATGGAAAAGCCAAATACATCAATACATTTTTTAACAAAGTCAATACATCTTTTAATGTTTCTGCTACTGATCATGTGCAACCTACCCCAATCTATAGACCTGTTTATCAAGGTACATCTTTCCTTAATTTTAGCATTACACTCCACACTCACCCACTGTTATTGATAAGCTACCTCGGTATGACAGAATGTGGCTGCCATTTCACGCATACAGCATTCTGCCCACTACCAAATACACCCCACCAGTCAAACAAATCGATACAGGGCAATGCAGGTGGAGTGGTTAACCCAAGGTCATCACGCCAGAATAGACCAGGCAGGGATCGAACCGCAAATTGCCATCTTCGCAATTCGCAAGACCTATATAGGCCTACCACCCAAGTACATAAACCATGCCTTATGAACAGTACATAACAATACAGCTCTGTCTCTGAATGCAAAAAGATAAAATGTAATCAATGCACGATGGCCCTTGTATACCTGTTGTAGAAATGTTAGGGTTGAACAGGTCTAAAACATTTAGTAATGTTAAGTGAGCGATGTGTACTAGACGAGCTCTCCAAAGAAGGGGCTGGGTCTAGCAAAGAACCACATGCACCTAGCCGTCATAATCACAGTGCCTCAAAATGTGTCTTAATGGAACATTTTTGACAAGGTTTTACAATATCATCAACTATTTTTCTAAATCAAAACATGGGAAGCTGGAAGGTTTTCAAAGAAAAATTGCCTGCATCTGTCTCTTTCAGAGTCCTGCTCAAATGTAGTATGTCCCGGTACGCATACATGTGTGACAGATCAGACCAACAGTGCCCACTGTGTCATGTGCCGCACTGCACCGTGCCCAATGCCCATGGTCACTGAGCAAACCATCTGCGGGAATGATAACATTACCTACATCAGCGCCTGCCACCTGCGTAGAGCAACTTGCTTTTTGGGTCGATCCATAGGCGTCCGCCATTATGGATACTGCAGAAGTATGCCATCTCTCACCTGTGACCATTTAAGGCTAATGATGAATCCAGACTAACTTCAGCCTGTTTTGATTTTCCAGATTATGAAGGAAGTGAGGAAAATTCACTCTTCTGAGGACATCACGAGCTTTGTTTCTTGTACATATTGTAATGGACTCATATATGTGAGAGATCCTGTTTGAACCGTGTAATCTGTACGTGTAACTACTAGTGTTTTATACGCATGCAAATTAAAATCAAAAAGGAAATGTGTGGTTTTAACAGGAGAACTGAACTGATGACAGTGTGCATATTGTAAATATACTGCAAGTTTCTATTTATTTGAGAAAAAGGATGCCAGGTTTGTAACTGTGTTAACACCATTTATACATACACTGGCTGCCTGTATTAGTACATGTTGGCTCTAACATTTTGGTTTCCACAAAGATTTCTCTCTGAATCAATACATTTGATATTTATATTTGAAGTTATTTCTGTTTGAACTGTTTGTCTGTTTTTTGGTGGGGAATTTGGAAGGTAGAGAAAATAAAATTGGATTGCAGCAGTCTCTCAGTTTGAAGGTCACTAGTTTGAGGCCGGTTGGTGGCCTTCCTGAGTGATAGTTCCATGCTCTTCCTGTGCATATGTGCGTTTCCTCCAGATTCTCTGGTTTCCTCCAACTGTCCAAAAATGTGGTTTTTGAGTAGTTGAAAAATCCTAATTCCTCTTAGGAATGAATGTTATTGTGGTCCTGCAAATGAACTATTGACCTTTTCAGGCTGTACCATGTGGACACTTTGCACAGAGTGAGCCGGTCACCAGAACAAATTTATGACCCTAACCTGGAATAAGAGGTTAAGGAGACAGATGGTTGATTGGTTAGTTAGCTGGGTCGTTGGGTGGTTTGTTGGTTGGTTGGTTGGTTGGATGGATGCTTGAAGTGTTGGTTGGATGGATATTTGATTTGTTGGTTGGTTGGATGGATGGATTGTTGGTTGGTTGGATATATATTAGAAATTTGGTCTGATCACGTTTCTTTGTAGGAAAGAAGACCCCATACACTGCTCAAAGTTACGTTTGGGTGGAAACTGAACCACCCACGACACAATGAAATCTCTTAAAGTTGGATGGCAAGGCTTTAACGAGGATGTTGGCACAAGAATGTACAGTGAATGTTTTTATGTCATTTAGAGAGAGTGTGAGTTGGAAAGCCTCCCAACACAAGCTCAGTTAATTTAATAATGATTCTTTTAATGCTTTTCATCCATATTTAAACACAGCACTGGTTCAATGTCCTCAAGTAGATGGTAAAACTAACATTTGTATGCATCGTACATTATTTTCGAGGCATCTATTTGGCCAAAATAAATGGTTAGGTTCCACCTGTTGGAATGGCATACTCTAATCAGTGTTTCATGTGGCGTTTTTAACTTTGGACTGAGGTTTTTTTTTTAAGTGTTATTGTATGACAGCTTTGTTTAATACTCTGTAAATTACAAAGTGTTATGTAAAATTTAACTGCCACTTTGGCCACCTGTGTGTATTTTTTTATATATACCGTATTTTTAGACTATTTTTTCAAGTGTAACCCATCTGTTCAATTAAAATTTCAATTAAAGCAAAGCTAATGTTTATATTTGTTTGGTGTGTCTTGCATCTGCTGCACAAGTTTTCGCCACGTCTACCATCCTCAATGTTGCACTTTCTTTGTGCTTTTTCAAAAGAAGAACCACAACCACTTGAAGTACCAGTCTATTTTGAAATCTTTTGCCACTTTTTCGTTAAATTTTATTAATGGCATGACTTGGATTGTCTTTCCACCGAGATCCATTTTAAGTTGCCTTGGTTAAGACATATTGCTAAATACGTGCCACTCATTCAAGTTATGGGGGTTATGGTGTTGTAATAGCAAACGGTTACACCATCTTTGATCTATTACTGTTGTAATTTTTGTTTTATTACTGATGTTTTAACTGTATTTACGAACTGTATTCAGATCATTGTCTGTGTCTTGTTCTTCCTTGTTTCATTCTGTCTCTTCTTCTCTCTCCCAGCTTCTGCCCCTCCCTGGCTGTGTCTCTCCTAATCACCTTCACACCTGTTACTGATTCTGTTGGTTGATTTCCTTTCTTTATGTTCTCTGTGTTTCTTGAGTTTGTCATTGGTTCATTATGCGGCTACACTTGTATATTTTGTAGTTATATGGTTTACAGTTATTCCTTTAAATACTCTGTTAGAGTTTGTTTTATGTTTTTCCAGTTATTGCTCCTGTGGCTAAGTCTTAGTTAGTAACTTTTAGTTAGTAGTTGTGCTTTCGTAGGATGACTTTGAGTTCCAAGAAAGTCACCACTAAAAAACTTATTATTGTTATTATTATTATTAAATGTGACAGAATACACAACCACCCAAAAAAATAGTCAAAATGCTTAGAACAAATATATGTGTCACATTGATGATCATTAGCACCTGTTTGGTATATCTGGTGCTTCATGCACCTGACTATAATCCAACAAGATCCCTGACTTTGTGCAAGTGTTGCCGTAGGTAAAAGCTAGTCTTTGTTTGCTCACTTTGCCTTTTGTAAATGTATATAAACGTAAATATTCAATATTTATAAAATAATAATATTTATTAAAAATAACAATATATTGTTGCACAGTATATTGCAATACAAAATTGTCACAACTGGTATTCTCAAGCTACTGGGAGATTTTTTCTAGACGCTGCAAGTTTCTTGCAGTGATTGTGATTCTAGTTACTTCTGAAACTTCTTTACATTGTATTCTTGTTTTATGCAAAATATACTTGAAGACATTTATCCTTTACTAACATTTTCCACAAGAAAGGTTATAATATTAGCTCCCTCCATCACTTAGAGTAAAAAAATGACTTAACATCAAGATTAACACAGCCCCCTAGTGGATGGATGGTATAAAAAGCTCTTATATAAATCAAACTAAACCCTAGCCTTCTTAGCTTTGTGGTCCATTTTTCCAATCATAATTTGTATATAAACGATAGTTGGTTAAAATAGTGTTGTAAAATATTGGGATGCATTTCATATCGTAGACATAAAATCGAGGTATGTATCGTCACACCCCTTTTATATACCGTATTTTTCGGCTCATAAGACGCACTTTTTCTTCCCCAAAACTGAGGGGGAAAAGTTGGTGCGTCTTATGAAGCGAATGCAAACCGCCGCGAAGTCCGGTAACGGCCGTATGAGAGGTGTAAGAGCTCCGGAGCTCCGGAGCTAGGCCGAAGCCGCGGCCATATTTGTTTACCAAGCGCTGCGCGCTGACGTCATCGCCCATCTCTGCCATTGCGCGGACGTAACGAAAACGGGGGGAAAAACTACATTTCCCACAATGCCTTTGGCATCCGCATCCATACTTACGTCACGAGCGAAACTACAGAGATCAGCTGACTCTCGCATTTGAGTGATCTCTCACGCTACAAACCCGTTTTCTCACGCTAAAATACATTTCAAGATGTGAAATGGGCACAGCTCATAGTTTGTCTGCTATGTTTTTTGAGCCTGACAATAAGATGATGATCGATAAGCATCGTCTTCAGTCTGTGAGGGTTTTATTTCCGCTAAGCATTCACTTGGACAGTTTCACAATCTTGGACAGTTTGATCCTTTATTAATGGAGTTGTTTGGGTTTCATAAGCTGACAAAAATCAAAAGGATTTATATTAGAACAAAAAGCATACGCTTGTTTCCAGCGCTCGCTCTCTCTCTCTCTCGCGCGCGCGCACGCGCTCGCGTGAGGTAAACAAAACGCTCTCAATGACTGAAGCTCTTCTTTAATAAACTCAAACTCAAATCATCTCTCAACGGTACATCTCACACATGTACATACGAGATAACAAACGTAAGTAACATGTTCTGCAATTAGGGAGTGTTTGATTACAGGGGGGCTTGACTAAAAAAGTTTGAGAACCACTGTATTATTACTAATGTGGGGGCAATCTTACTATATATTATTAGTAATGTAGTGACAATGTTACTGGCTATTATTAGTAATGTAGTGACAATGTTACTGGCTATTATTAGTAATGTAGTGACAATGTTACTGGCTATTATTAGTAATGTAGTGACAATGTTACTGGCTATTATTAGTAATGTAGTGACAATGTTGCACTGGAACAGTGATGGTGATAACGAATGGTGGACTTTAGAGTGATGAGTGGGGGCAAAGAAAAACATTACAGCCTTTTTTTTGTTACTTTTACTGTTTACTGTCTGTTCATGTTACATGTTTGGCTGTTAACTTTTACACAGTTGATATAAAATATTTTACAACAGTATTTGGTTCAGAATCTTTTTTTTCTGGATTTTCCTCTTTAAAAATTGGGTGCGTCTTATGTGCCGGTGCGTCTTATGAGCCGAAAAATACGGTATATGCTTTCAGAAATATAAATTGTTTTATTATAATTTTAGAAAAATCACTAGACAACAAAATACTGCTTTCGGACCCATTGGTGTCTCTCAGCACTATTAAACTTTACAAAAAATGCTTTAAATAGTTAAAGTATTTTCTCATTTATTTCCTTTTAGCTGGCTGTCTTTGAGGTGAGCTATACAATGGCTGTAGTGAGCAATACTAGGCTTATTGACTCATTTTCCTGTCTAAAAAGCTTGTTTTCCCCCTCTTTGAGAGGCTCCCCTAAAACCTGACTGCACACGGCATCTGGTTTAACTTTGAGAGATGTTTATATTCTGATCCAGGCCACTTTTATTACATTGGAGCTGGATTTAATTGTTTGCTCTAACAGGCCATAACAATTCCATAAAAAATGTATTGTTTTGCCATCTCACTTGTCTCCATGTCTGAAGAAATAAATGCTATTCCGTTCAGTCTAGAATGTTCCGCAGTAATTCACTGACCTGATTTAATTTTCTTGTTATGACAGAACAAGGTCATCAGGTGTTCAACGTCTGAAACGGTGTTTGTTTTTCTGTCCAAATAAGAAACAAAATGCCACTTGTTTTGGGTGTTTGCGCTCGGAAGAAATTAAGGCAATGTTCTTGTTTTGTCTGACTTGGGAATATTCCCAAAACTAATGACTTCACAGCTTTTGTGTTTCAAATGTCACTGGCGTAATCACATCACTTGTCTTTTGAGTAGCGCCTTTCATTTTGCTCATTGTGTGAGCACTTACATGCAGGTTTTCAGAGTTAAGGAAGTGCTATCCTGAGGGGCATCGAAAATAGCATGAAAAACAAATAAGTCAGGACCTGCTTTTAAAATCCATTAAGCATTGCATCCACCAATTCCCAGATAACTACAGGAAAAGGACACAATGTTAGACGGCAAAAACAGTTTAGAAAGGCTTTACACCATGTCTTGACCAGACACGATGAGATAAGCCTTTAATGACGAGCAATTTGTCCATCACTAGATACCACATGCTTTTGCTTGAGCAATTCAGAAGAACACGCTGGGGATGTACTTGCAATTAAATTTAGCCTGCAATCAACTTCATTACTGATTCATCTTCATGAGGTGCACATTCACACCATGCGTATACCCCAGGGATCCCAGATTCTTTTGGTTTTTTAACTATCTGTGTGTTCCTTATAGTAGAAGTCAATGTTTTCTTGTAATGTGACTCATGCATGCTGAAGTTACGTATGTTCGAAATGAGGTGGAGGGTACGTAAACAAAAACATTTTAGACTGAATTCTTCCTGTAAATCAACCAAAACCACATCCTAAAGGTGAACGGGTGCAAGCAATTTCATTTCGCTTCGAGGAAATTAGATTAAGACAACAGTATGCATAGGAAATTATGCAACCTCCGAGCGTCTCGGGTGAGTGCAATGTACAGCAAACCGAGCAGAGATGGTATCTCACTACATCTCACTGTGTGGTCTAAAACATCACATTAGACCTGAGGACAGGATTTAGTGTCACTGAAAATAACAGACGCATATTCTACAGCATATTGAGCAACATTAGTTTCTTGAAAAAGTGGATGTTTTTGTTCTGAGAAGGTAATGAGGCAGAAATACCAAAAGCACGCTATTTTGAACGAACCTGTACTTCATATTTAAATGTTTTGTACATAGGAAAGATGTTTCAAAAATGTGTTCTTATGTCATTATTCCTTGTTTTCTTCTCATTCACTGTTCCCTGGTGGTGGAATTCTCTTCCAGTCCCAATCCGAAAAGTGGTTAAAAATCAGACAAATAAACCCTAAAGCACCTAATTAATCTCAAATTACCTGGAAGCTCTTTTGCGAGCGTTTCTTATGATTAATTGACCTGGTTAAAAAGTATTTGCTTTGGACAAAAATAGAACGTCCACGTATAGAGAAATGTTTTGCTCTGTTACGTATGAGAGCCATAGATGCCCGATCCTCTTATCTGTTTAATCTAAAACATTACTGGTCTAACATTTTGAATGTGCTGAAGCCTAACCACATCCAATTGACCAATCTGTACTGGTTAATTTTTCCCAACGGGCAACTTAAAATCTAACTTCATCATGCTGTTGTGCCACCAACGATGGATATTTTCAGTATTGCAGGCTACAACAATTAACACACAACTATGTGTAATCCAAAAGGTTTGGCACTTGTAAGCCATCTACTTTGTGCCATTTGCATAGTAAGGGCTTTATTCTGACATTTTGCTTCAAGCGTTGCCTCATTGTGCTCCATGAAACAGCCACACCATTTTTTCAGAAATTTGTGTTGGTCTACTTGACCGCGATTTGGTTTCAACAGATTCCCTCACTTCCACGTTTGAACACTGCTGATTGGTAGTCCCAGTTTATTTTAATATTCCTTTCATGCTTTGTACTGTTCACTTTTCCTGTAAAAAAAAAAAGCTGTCCTTTTGCTTAACCCATCGCTAAGAATTCAGTGTGTATCGCTAGATGAAAGAGGCAAGGGTCAATCAGAATCCCAGAAACCTTTTATGCATAAACAGAGATTTTGGTGAGGTGAGGTGGGCCCAGTTTAACCATTTGTTGCTTTTTTAAAATCAAATGTATTATATCAGCATTGCAGATATAGTAGGTTAAATTCATCAGAAAAGCCACACAGTTCTCTTTAAACTCAGATCATTCTCCACAATACACTTACATATAAAAACAACACGGTCAACAAGTAAACCAAAGAAAAAAAATAATGTGGATTACTTTCTGATTTTAATCTCCAGACAGAAAACGATCTGTTACCCTGAGACAGACGCGAAGGAGTGTCAGTGGGTACAATGGCTGAGTTAATGAGCGCAAACATAGCAGCGTCTGTGCTGCTGGATTCCTCCAGTCATGGCTCCCACACTCCGAGACAAAACCCACTACTCAAACACTTCATGAACTGAACAACCTTGTTGACAGAAATAAGACTTAGGCATTCTATCAGGATGCACAAAAGTGGGGGTGTTTTCTCATTATTGTGGGTGTTGCTGCTCATTATTGCTGTTAAAGGCCATTTCCTGGCGTAAAGAACATTATTGAGCTGCCAACTATTTTTAAACCCCCTGGCACTCCAGTAAATTACTGTTAATTATTCTAAGAAATAAACTGAAATAATGAAATTACTTGGAAAAAAACCCAGTGTATCTTCTACTTTCTTTCAAAAGAATTCCACTCATATCCAGCTTAAATAGGAGAACATTTTATTAATTTGACAACGTGCCTTAAAGCTCACAGAACATAGTGGAAATTTTAATGCAATGCTTTTAACTACTGTTTTAAATCTTGATTTACGCTAATGACACTCTGGAATGTTTTTTACACAAGTAAATCCCCAGTGAAATTATAAACAGGGCATCAGAGGCCAATTTCTCATCAGTTTACAATAAAATGTTGAGTCTAAATTATAATTATGATCTGAGAACTTGTATTAAACTTTTAAGAGGAGATCAAAGACTTGTGATGGTTAACAAAAAAAAAAAAAAACATGAGATTTAATGCCCTAAAATTGTATTGTATTGAATTGGATTGTATTGTTTTGTATTGTAAAGTCTGGGGCCCTTTTTACTACTTTGTAATTTGCTCTAATATGATAATGATACTTTTTTTAGTACATTTTTAGTACATTACAGTATTTTTAGCATTACAAACCTGAAATTGTACAAAAAATACAATTCAGCGTAATACATTGTCATTTTATAACAAAAAAATAAATAAATTCATAAATCCGCCTAAAAAGCAAAGACAAGGTAAAACAATGTAAAAATTGGCGAACTGATGCACTGCCCTAAGCACTTTTGTGTCTGTGCTTTTTTGTGCAGAAAAACGCAAGCCATATCACAAGTACTGTACTTTCTGGGGTTACTTCTCAATTCTCAAAATTTGTACATTTCATCAAGTATTCAACTAATGGCTAGAAGGATAACATTTGTGGAGAATCTAATTGCTTGATCGATGATAATGGCGTAGGGAGTACTTGCACCTTGGTCAGGATACTTGAGATATTTCCAACCATAACAATAACCAACTGATTGTATAACTATCTGTCTTGTCTTTAACTGACAATCAGAACAGTGTAGTTTTTGTGAATTTACAAGAATAAATAATCATAAATTTTAATTTTATGCCATTTTTTTCCCACAATACTGTATATAGTACATAAATGGTCTTCTTGGAGTTAGTAAATGGCTCATATGTAAGCTAAACATCTTGCCTGGTGCACAGCTGCAGCTTTCAATAGACTTCAGAAATGTTAAACATGTTTAAAATGTTGCTAATTATTCCTTTTTCGTGGGTTCTAGTGCCTGAAACAACCACACTTTACTCCTGTTGTATTAGGTCACAACCTTATGTGAAGTTAAGGTCAGCGGAGTTGACAGAGAGCTGTGATTGGCTGAGCAGTAGTTTAGTAGAAACTCCTTGTTCCCTGCATGAGGTACTCATCCTATCTCTACTATTGTCAGCTTTTGTTTTGATGTTTAAATGTTGTGTCTTTTAAAAGACTTTTAAATTATAGTTATGGGATAATGTCAACATAACAATTTATTCATTCAAATCTAAATATGGTGTAAAATAATGTGTTGCCTAGGAATTCAAAAGACCACCAAATGCACAAGGTGTAGTTTAAAACCACATTTGTCCAATTGCGCCCCCTGCTGTATGACTACAATCGATGAATTATGTTGTGAAATAATGCTGTGATGCTAAGGCAAAAACGCCATTTTTTACAGTCTTAACTAAACACAGAAATATATTCGTGTCATTATAGTTATAGACAAAAATGCAAACCTCATTATGCCACTGTTAACGTACAGGCTTTACTCCAACAAGACCAAGAAGTACTAAACAAATGCTACAATGCTAATTAGCTTTGAGGAGGTTAGCGAGTAGATTTTAACATCATATAAATTGTGTCACCATTTAAAGTGGATTAAATTGATATTCTGTTACTTTTAAATGTGAATGGTTTGCCGAATTTAATGTTTAAAGAAAACCAGAGGAATCAGTCAATGGCCAGTGTTCCCATTTCTATGGAAGCAAGTTAACATTTAACAATGGCTAAAAAAGTCGACATTTCAAGTTAGAAAAATTGAGATAAAAATGTCAATATGTTGAGATTAAACAGTTAAAACACAATCAAAGAAGTCACAAAGCGTAAGTCCACACAGCAAAAGCTCACTAGTGTTTATGAAGGGATGTTGCAGGCTGGCTACACACAGAGGTTTATGCAGAATTATTAATATTCTTATTACTAAATTAATATCAGTATCAAACAAGAGTGTCCGATATCAGTATCAAACACGGAGTCTAAACTAAGTGAGTCTGAATAGTGCTGGATCTATGCAAATGAAAGAGTTGTTGAATTGGTGATAGGCCCCAAGTGGTATTTAGGTTTTGGAAGCAATAAAATTAACTTAAGACAGTGCTAGAGAAGTGAATATTAAAGTTAGAGGCAGAGAAGAGATTTAATATATGAACAATATGCTAAGATGGCAAATAAACCGTGGACTCTCGCTTTGGTGGAGTGATCCTGCCCCAAGTGGAGGGGTTCAAGTATCTCATTGCATCTGTAACTTCACTCTTTGGCTGAAGACACATGAACCAACACATACTCCACAGGTCTTGTACACAATACCTTCTCCCCTTTTTAAACAGAACTCTAAATATCACAAAGTGTACTTTTAACTCTGAAAGAGACCAAAGCAAGCACACCCTCGAGTCCCAAGAGACATGCTTGCTTGTTTGTTGATCTTCCACCAGACATACATCCACTATGCACACTCCTCCAAAAACATCCCTCATTACAGGAATAAGTGAACAATGAGCACCTTGACGAGGACGAATTCAAAGTCAGTAAGATCAATGTCTTTAAAGTATGAAGTGTAATGTCTCTATAGTACATTCCTCTAGAGTGAAGGAAATCTATCTATCTATCTATCTAATCCATCCATCCAACCATCCATCCATGCCATTGCCTGCCTGTCTGTCTGTCAACCCCTTCTCTTTTGACTAGTGGCCAGTTGATGAATTGCACCTAAAGCAAGAAAAATAAATTCTACCGGTCTGCAGATAAGTTAAGCCCCACCCACTGAACGTGCAGCCCCACCCATGTCTCGTCTTATTCGTAGAGTGAAGTCGAGCCAAACCACAGCGATCGCCCCTACATGGCAGGCTGCAGAATGATTTCCGCTTATCCCTTCTACCCTCTGTAGAAATTGGATTCTCGTTCATTGCCCTCTTGGAAATGGAAAGTTGCTGCTTGTTTAAAACCCAATCAGATTTCATGAAATAATTTATATTATACACGAATCATTTCTATGTCGGGTTGATAAATTAATTATGTACCTTTTTATGCGCGTTTTCTTGACGAAATGAGGGAAGAATATCAGAAAATGATATTAATCAGAGAAAACAATATTCAAGATTAATGACTATTTTTCGAAAAATAACTCGGAAAATAAGCAAACACGTCAGCAACGCCCCCAAACGTGATGACGCATAAACACCCGGCTGTTTACGTGCGCGCACTCAAGCGAGCTACGAGGAACAAGTAGAGGACGACGAGGCTTCACAGAGGTCTGTTTTCCCAGCACCGACTCTGTTGAAAAAGACCCGATATTTTCCAGCGTGCGGTTTAAAAAAGGCACAACAATGAGAAGAAAGCTTTTTGGGGCTATTTTAGCCTTATGTGTCGGCTGGTTTCAAGCCGAAGCTCACACAGGTAAGGGCGTCTCGTTTTTCTGTTGGTTCGTTTTTACAGGCCGTCCGTTGATCTGAACGCGACACAGACGACAACCCGAGTTTTACACGAGTTTTATTATAATACCAAGCCAAAAGTACTGACCGGCATCGTTTATAAGGATTTTTATGGTAAGAAATCGTCGGTTAGCTTTCGCACACGAGCCTATGGAGAAACCGGCCACGCGCATCGGCAGGCTATGAAGCAACAGCTGATTTTAAAAGCTGCTTTTTACAGTCGTGTAAGCGGTGTTTTACCTTTAATTAAACTTAAAATGGGTTAACATTTATTTTAAAATATTTTATGTACTATGAGTTTAACAAGTAACACAGATATTAACCCTGGTTATTTTGTAGCAATGCAAGTCACTTATTTTATATGATGAAGCTATTTGCATAGTTGTCTAACATTAACTTAATTATTACACGAAGCCATCACTCTGGCTAAAATATTAATTTATGTTTTCGAAGCAGGTAATGTTGAACCTGACAGGCTTAAAAGCCGGTACAGACTAGTTTGGGAGGCCTGCTGTCTTTTAGTAAACAAGAGCACTTTGTAATTATATATTTTTTTAAAGCAACCTCAAAGTGGACTTTATTTTATTCTCGTTCATTAACAGCTGAGCCTGTGCTTGGTGTAATGTTCCAGTACTGAAAACTCCACAGAAATCCTTCTAGCAAAAAGCTTTTGCTTGATGGAGAAGCTCATCACACTGTGGTCTGGGATTTTGTTTTTCAATTCATTTCCAGCCCACTAGGATTATTAATGTTTTTCATAATTAATGGAATTGCCAGTGGAGCTATTGGTGATTGTTTACAGCCTGCATTCATCATTTGCTCAGTCCTCCAGCAGTAGCCAGAAAGCAGGGTCCACAAATCCAACATAATCTGCTTCGCAGTTGTAAATAAAGTGCTAGGGGAGATTTTCTACTTGTACACTTTAATGCGTCTTAAAAACAGCAAAGTTTCTCCTTTTGTTTCTTGGTATTGCATGCAAGTACCATGCCTCAATATGGCTGAAATAAAAAACTAGATACAACAAAAAAAAATTTGGTTTTCTCCATCTTTACCAAGGCACTGTACAATTCCCGGGATGTAGTCTATTACATACATAAGTGTTTGTGTTTACAATTTTAAGAGCTCCCTCATAAAGACATTTTAGAAAATGAGAACTTATATTCGTCAGCAAATTCAAAGCTTGTCTGTGATTATTATTTGTCCCCAAAACACTGTTGGGAAATGCATGGCTGTACACTTTTGACAACTCGATGAGTTGATAGTTGAACGCACTTCTTTTTTTAACTCAATGCCATCAAGGTCTGTGCACATCTGGATGATAATTGCATGAATAGAAAAGATTGATGCAATGATTCTCCTTGCCTGAAGATGATGTTTGAGGTACAGCAGATGCACTCCGTGCCACATGTCTGCTGAGAGGAAGCCAAAGAGCACATAGTAAAATTCATGGATGTCGAGCGGTTTATGCTTTTGGTGGCTGATCACGGGGAGCTATTGGGAAAAAAAATAAAGTGGACAAAAGTGTGGATTTGTGGCACATTATTTCTTTCCATTTTCCTTTTAAAAGTCACTTTGAAAATGTGGGCATCAAAGGAGCCAGCTCTCACTGGTCGTTCTCCTTGCGAAAAAATGCATCCGATTAAAGCGGTTCGCAATTCTTTTTTTGGACTCCTCTCGATTGGTCAGATGTGTGATGTCCCATGTTTTTCAATAGAGAAAATTCTGATCAGTGTGTAGAGGCCATTACTTGATTGGTTTACTTACTTGCCACATTTTTCGGTGGGAGTTAAACCAAAATAAATGTTGACTATTAATTATCTACGTTGAGGAGAAATATGAACAATATGCCAGAATGACTCTCATGAAAAGTGTATTGTGACAGTTTTTTTTTATTTTTTTTAAATCCATTAATCTTTCGTCTGTGCGTCTGAATTTTTGTTATATTACCTTGCTGTATTTCAATTATGTGCTCACTGCTTAGTTAACTTTTAAAGTGGTTGTTTGGAAACCAATTAGTTTTAGATCTTTTGATTTCTATTACCTGATTAAAAAAATAAAATGCTTTTAAATGGATTTAAAATGCTTTTTTTTGCCACCAGTTTAAAAGAAAGTTATCTTTTCTGATGTTAGTCCCAACATTGTCCCTATTGGTCACCAGCTCCATCTTTAAAGGATGTATGCACCCGTCTGAATTTTCTGTCCGAAGTCATGTGCGAGAAGATGCCTTGATTAAAAACCATGTGCATCAACAGGAGCTCACCCATCTAAGTGGTGCTAAAAACAAAAGTTGGATCTGCCAAGGAGAACACCAATGAAAGTTAATCTTTTTGTTGACGTGAGAAGGATGCACAAGAGACAACAGCCACACATCCCAGTTGCACTCTTCCCACATTTTCACAGCTACTGTGCACAGGAAAAAGAAGAAATTAAAGAAAAAATGGAAAAATCACAGGTGTCAAGGAGTTTAAACTGTTGGTGGCTGATCAAACGCCATCTTCAGGCAGGCAGCATCATTGCATCGATATTTCTTCAACCCAGAGGAAGAGCAACTTGCTGTGACGCTGTCCGAATATTTGTGGGAAACTCAATTGAGATCGGAGTGTAGGGGACTTGAGTGCCTTTTCATGGGCAACATTAAAAACAAAATGAATGCTTTCTGCTCTTTGTTCCACTTGTGATGTGTTTGCACACATGAAAGAGTACTCAAATACTATTCAAGTAAATCAAGTTAGTGATGTTCAGTGCGTGTGAACTTGTTCATAGTTCATGTAAATAAAAGCAAGTGGTCAAGTGATTCGTTTTTTTTGAGGTTGAAGGTTGAAGTCGGTGTTAAATGACTTGAAAGTATTCAGGGAAACTAAACTGTAGTCAATCCTTTCTTAGTTAAGCTGCTACTCTTGGAATATGGATTAATTTCTTCAAATTGTTTTTTATCCTCGCTTCATGTGATTAACCATATAATCCTAAGGCTGTCTATATTCTTTCTGCCTAATAACTTGCATTAGTCTGGTGCAAAGCTGAACTTATTGACCTGTTTACAAGTTAATTATTTAGTTGTGACAGACTTTGCACCAACTCTTGCTTGAACATCTCTTTTCTGCATGTTTGGAGGTATTACGTTTTGAAGTGTTTGCTCAGTATTTCTTTATAATTATGGTAAAATTAACTTTGTGTATATACAAGTGTTCCATGATAATCTTTGGAAATTGTTTATAGACTGTTTTCGGGTTTCAACAACGTTTATCCTCCAAATGAGCATTTAGGTGACCTTTTGTGATGGTAAAATGGCCGAAGCCTGTTTCCAAAAGGGCACATGTTATTTCAGTCCTGAAGAATGCATAGAGTCTCATTGCTCTGACCAATGTGGATTGTGGATCTTTACTGGTTTGAGTACCTCTAGGCCAACGCACAAAAACATTCCTTCCTATCCAAAGAGAGCAAAGTCATCGTCCTGTTTCAAAACATGTGCTACACTCCAGGAAGAGAACACTGGTTTGGCGCTGATCTCAAAGTGTTCTTGTCATTGATGTGGAGGCTTGTTATTCAAGCTGCTCCCCACGTACTTCCAGGGTGTGTATTGTTCCTATGTGATCACAAGAATTCCACTAAAATGCTCCATGGGGCTTTAGCACGGTACAACCCTTGTTTACTACCCCTCCCCTTAAGTACACGCTCTCTGTGAGATCCTGTGTACCCTGGTTTGACTCTTAGTTCATTGTATTCATTTATTCTGCCATATTTCATAATCACTTTAGTTTTGAATCTCACAAAAATGTAAAAGTATGAAAAAAAATTGGGATTTTTTTTGGCGATTGGTTATTGCTATTACTGTATGTATTGTTTTACATGATTTAAAGTCATAGTTCTATAAATGGTGCATTTCTGAAACCATATATAGATGCTATCCATCCATACGACGTTAATATATAGAAATCCAAGTAATTGGTTTAAAAAAAAATAATTACTGGTGTTTTCCCCCTATGTTTATGGTGTGGGGGTATTAATTACATAAAGGTTTACAATGTGATGTACGTGCCAGTCTTAAATGTGCCGGATGCCCCTTTATGAAACGGTAGGGGAAACCCTGATCCAATTGTTGTTGAGCATTAATTAATCAAAACGCTTCGAAAAAATGGTTAGTTCTTCATTTATAGTTTAGGAGGTTCCTTTGCCATGACTGAGGTCATCTCATTGATTTTTTTTTTCTTTCATTTTTTGAGCTTTCCAGTTGAAATGGTTTCTGTATTTGCCACCTGTACTATCTGCAATAGTATTATAACTGTGAAAAATTGGTTAGAGTAATATATCGGTCTAACAGACATAAGCTGGTATTATATTAAATCAAAATTCAAAATGAATTTACAAATCATAGGAACTTCATATAAGTGGTCGTCAGATATTGTAATAATGACATGATTTTCTTTTTTAAGCCTCTCCATTCTCACTCAATTTATTGCTTTAACTTTACATGACATTTTCATTTCATCCCTCATCTTTGGATGTGGTAAGCTTTGGTTTCAATGCATGATTACTATTTCTTTTTTTAAGAGTTTTGGTATCTTGAAGGCTCTTCATGATGTCCAAAATTCAGTTTTGTTTCTTTGCTTTTTGTCTTCCATTCTAACCTTTCTTTCTTCTTCTCCTCTGCTGTTCTTTTCTTCTTCACCTGCTAATCATTTATCATATCATCTAAATGAACGGTCAAACCCAAATCTAATTTCGCTCGTCAAATATCCAGCGGGCTTCATAAAGTCGCCACTGTCACAGATGAAGCTCATTGAAGATAATGCAGAGCTGGATTGTGAGGTCATAGGCAATCCAATCCCCGAAGTTCAGTGGTGGTTTATCGAGGGAGAAGACCCAGATGAAATCCTCACTCAGCTTTATGATGGTGCGAGGGATGATCGTGTGCGTATCAACGCCACCTATATTGACCATGCCACCAGCTCCCTCATGCTCACCAACCTGACACTCAACGACACTGGTGTTTATGAGTGCCGGGCTTCAAATGACCCGGATCGCAATGACCGCTGGACCCCACCTAGAGTCAAGTGGATTCGCTCCCAAGCGAATGTTATAGTGTTTGAACGTGAGTGGTACCAAGCGGCTCCTGTAACGTAGAGGAAGAAGTCCTGTAGCTTCAGTCTTTCCCTAACCTTGCCTCTACCACCTTTTCCTTTGATCAGCAAGACAAATCTAGGGGCCATCACTGCCAAGAGCTTGTGAAACACATTCAAAGGTTTTAACAAAAAGCCATTTATGTTGTGAACACTTTCAACAGACTTGATTCATGCACTTTTATGGAACTAAAAAGATTTTGTTTGAAACTGAAATGTTTTTCAGAAGCTCTTCTAGTCAGTTGTTGGTTGAACTTTATTCCCTCTTCACGCCCCTTCATAAACCGCACGATCAGTATTTCCGTGTAGCCCACAACCTAAATGCCCCTACAACTCTCCCTAGGTAGAGTTCGATACGTCTAGTACACATTGTGGTGAACATCTGGAGGAGTTCTTACTCTTAAGCCAGTGTTTTAAGTCACAATGAATCTAGAGGTTGGTAGATGCGTTTGCAAGAATGCACAACAGTGGTGACAGTAATTCTAATTAGTTATACCGTTTGTAATGCAAGGTTCTGTACCCTTTCCCAGGTGCGACCATCATGACTGAACCAAATGTGGTGAGCAACGTGACCTCAGCAACTCTCAGCTGCAACCTCACCAACCCCTCATCTCCCATCAAAGGCCACTTTTGGACCAGGAATGGTGTGATCATCAAGGACTCGCAGTCTGCAAAGCCAGATGCATATGCTGAACACCAGTATGTTCGTCATTCTCAGTTTAAGTATAGGACAAAATCCGTTTACATGGAATTTGGCTAGCCAGATTTAGTGTTAAACCGTTCATTTGCAGGAGTGTTTTTTTTTTTTTTGAGCACAGCTCTTTGAGCTGTAGCAGGGCCATTAAGAGCCTCTGGCTCTCCACTTACACTGACCTTAATTCTCATTGGGGCTGCTGGGTTGGAAAAATATCCATAGGCATGCACTGGAAATGCTGTTTACTCCATGGTTCATTTCTGTTATACGCTTTGATTTCTGCCATAACAAGCTGTTGTATGAAGATCTCCCCATAGCATTGGCATTTTATAGATGGTTATTTTTTTTATATATATATTGTTTAGGTAATTTTCCTCATTTACTCTTCTCACCAGCATTGAAAAGGTTGACTACCACTATTCAGGATTATATACATGTGTCTTCCAAACTGAACCTGAAGCTAATGCGACCATTGAAGTTAAAGGTAAGACTGTTTGTCATCTTTCGGTCTTGATTACAAGTCTGGAGTACATTTGTGAGCTTTTTGCCCATTGTTATGCTCTTCCTGTTAGTGGCTCCTCATGTAACAGCGCCCAAACACTCTGAAAATGCTAATGAGAAGGACAAGGCTGTCCTGACTTGTGTGAGCCATGGATATCCTCTACCAACTGACTGGTTCTGGTTCAAATCTTCTGAAGGGGATGATAAGGTACCCTTTTGAAGGCTTTGCAGAAATGCCATGCGACTATTTTAAAGATTCGGTCAAGTTGCAGATATTTGTGAACTCAAGGACTGTAGTTTTTGTGGACTTGATGAGTGTAATAGTATTATGGTCATATATTCAAAGGGATGTTTTGAAGGCCATTTCAGAAGGGGATGGGTTAAAACAGCTATTATCGAACTAGATTATAAAAGTTTGAAATTATGTACTAATTATCAAGATACAATGTACATCTAGGAATTTCCTGCATGTTTTTAGAGAAATTCCTTGAACTTTGTGTCCCCTCAACCCACAGGACCCCATCGTCAATGGATCCGACAAGTACGAGATCAAGAACACTCCTAACAAGACCACACTGTATGTCAAAGACCTTGACATTAACCAGGACATGGGCACCTACCACTGCCAGGGCACCAACGACATGGGCTCCGCCATTGATAAGATTGAGCTGCGTGTACGGAGTCAGCTGGCTGCTCTGTGGCCTTTCCTGGGCATAGTAGTGGAAGTCATCATCCTCATCACGATCATCTTCATCTACGAGAAGAGGAGAAAGCCTGACGAGATCAATGATGGTACGACACAATTGCTGCTTCATCAAATTCTCACGTTTTTTGGGGGGGGGGATGTATATTGATCAGTGGGTGTAATTGTCCTCCTCTGTTGAGTCCTTTTTCAGTTTGAGTTGGTATGGTAATTTTATTGGCTGTAGTGTGTGGCTGTGCCCTAGCTGAGTTGATTTATCATTTACGTTGTTTATTTCTCTGTTCGCTGCTGCTTTTACGTTGTGGTAAGTGCTCCAAACTGCATGTCAGACTGAAGTGGATTTGCTTCTAAGGCTGCTTTTAGGGGTGGGGGCTGAAAAGTCCAATGCTTTCACTGGCGTTTGGAGCCAAGGCCCTTGAATCAAAGTAGAGCCCAAAGTTACTTAGTTCTTCTTGAGCCAGTGAAAGTGTTAAGCTGAGTCTGACATCTTGCAGTTCAGAATGGGTTTTAAATGTCATGGTTTTATGCGGAGTAGCCAAGATGCCATTTCAGCCGGATGGTGTTCTAAATATTGCCTTGCATGCTCTCTGCATCATCTCACCGCATGATCTCTTACCAGTGGCTTCCTCTGCATCTCATTGGGTTTGAGAAGCAGCACTCCAATGAATTAGGGTCATGAGATCGAACCTAAACTTGTGGTAACCAGGGGTGTGAGAAAAGGTCTTGATGCAGCTTGAATCAATGTATATTGTTGGTTGTTCCAACATACAACTGATTGGATTGGTTGATGTGGATACACTGCTAATATTTATGGCTGAGCCCTATATGTACCCCATAGCGCTTGAAACCGAGGGCTTAGTGGAAAATTAAAATCATGTTGCTTCTAAGAAGCTGTGTACACCACCCAAAAGCTTCTAAAAGATCACCAAATTGATCTCTTCAGGTAGTTTTTAAACATAATTGAACAAAAATGAACTTAGGCTAAACTAGCAACAAAAGTTTAGTTTGACACATGATGGGTTTTCGCCGTTTTAAAACCTTTAAATGACCTTTACATGCATTTGTGGCTTTCTTTGGATGTGCCCTTAGTTCAAAAGAATTGGGTAGGGGTGTAATGGTTCACGGGCGCTATTGAGTGACGCACAGTAGAGCTGGATGGTTAGCTGTGAGAAATGGCAACAGCGAAAGAGAAACCAGAGCTTGAAGACCCTCCCACCTCACTACAGTCTCCTGTTTGGGAACACGTTGGCTTCTCTGTTAAAATACATAACGGGGATAGACGAGTGGATAAATTTAAAGTTGTATGCCGACATTGTTCCACGGAGATCTAACATTTTCTACTGCTGGAGATATTGTCACTGCAACCAGATCTGGGCTCTCTTCAGAAAATGTGAATAGCTTAATCTAGTTAGTTTTGTTCATTTATAAGCTGAAGCTGTTGCTAGTGTTAAGTTTCCAGGTCCTAACTAGTTGCAGTATTTCAGTTTTTATTAAAAAAATGTGTATTTCTTTATAGAGTGCAATTTATTTAAAATATCACCCAAATGTGTCACTTTTATATATTTTCTGCAAGAATTCTATTGTGTATTGACAGCTTTTCAAAATAAAGATTTTGTAAGTTCTTATTGTTTTGTACCGAACATTAACCAAACTGAACTCTCCAAGACACTGTACCGAACCGAATACGATTTTAGCGTACCGTTACACCCCTAGAATTGGGACACCCCTACTGACGATGTACCTGGAGATAATGGGTTGTTTGCGATCACATGATAAGAATAAGCTAAACTATTGATTCCCAGTTGGATATTACGCACTCAAAATCTAATCAAAGTCGGGGTTTAAAAAGTCTGCCAAAAACCTTAAATTTAGTTTGTTTTATTTAACTCTTCATATCTGAAGGGCCAGTTTATACAAACAAATTATTTTAAAATTAGCTTGCTGTGGTGATCTAATAATGCAGTGCGTATCGTATCATGGACATAATCTTACACCCCTAGCTTTTACCGTTATCAGCGACTATGGTTCTATTAACATCTGGTAACCGCTTTTATCTGCCCTCTAACTCGACCTTTTTATTTGAAAATGTTTGTTAGGTGTCTCTTGCATCTGATAACCTTTTCAAGTTGTGTCTTAAAGTCTGAAGCACAACCTTCTCAGCAGTTCAATTCTTATAAATTACAATTAATATTACTTTTTGTTTTAAGCCCCGTCAGAAACTTTGTACAGCAGTGGATAAAGATCTTATGAATACATTGTACATAATGTTTATATTTTCTTGGGTGGCCTTCCAAGAGCCATCTTCCCCGTCGAAAGCCCCTTAAAGATGGTCATTGATATTCTGATCCCAATCAATACTAGAAATATTCCCATGGATATTTTTTTTTTTGCCCAATTATCCACCCCTAAATCTTTAGTTACAAAGTAAATGTTAAATATGTTTGGATTGTGTGATTTATTTTGTTGACTAATGTATCCCTTACTTTGACTCATTTAACGCTGCCATTTTGTTTTACCCAAATGAACCTTTAGTGTGTTGTTCATGGAAAGCATGCTTAAATTGGCCTAAATATGCCAACCTAACTTTTCTGACCTTGCAAGCATCTTTTAATGACATTCCCTCATCAAAAGCATGCCTCAAGTTGTATTGAGAATCACTGACAGCTCCCTAGCAACCAAACTGTTTACCCTAGCAACCAAATTTTTGGCACTGATAACATCATCCAAATTGATTTATTGATAAACCCCCAGCTCAAGCCTTCTGTGCATTGTTCTCAGGTGGGTTGTGCTTTAAACAAACGACACCGAATGGGAAACAAATGTAGAAATCTTTTTTAATGAAGCATCAAACTGCATGCTCAGTGGAAATGCTTTATTCTGCATGGGTCATATATACTTCTGCTCTATCTACTAATGCTCACAAAGAGCATCTATAAGCATTTCCAGTCCACGAGCCTCATTCATTAGGTGCAGTGCTTTAAAACCAGGGTTTCAGAATTCTGAGGCCTTCAGACTACAGATAAGATGTCTGTTGATTGAAATCTTGTGGAATTAGTCTAACGCTTTTCTTTTTTCTTCCATGTCTGGCTGCTTCTCTAGACGATGACTCAGGATCCGCACCACTGTAAGTGTTTTGTAGATTGCTGTTGACGAGCAGCTTTATCAAGTCAAACAGGAATCTGACATCTGCTGCGTTTTTCAGGAAGAGCAACTCTGCGACAAACCACAAAGACAAAAACGTCCGGCAGAGGAACTCCAACTGAGAGCTGAGCAAAGGTGAATTATTCATCGAAATGAAGTAATGCAAAGGGTTTGCGTTAAATAATAATCAATAGCACATCTATGTGTTCCATTAGGTGTTCCTATGACTACTGTTGAAGAAAAGAGGATCATGGAGTTTCGCACAGATTTTAGTGCTCCCTAACCTTTTGCTTGAGTATTAACATGATTGCTCCCGTGCAACTTTTATTCCTTTCTGTAAGTGATGTGCTCCCTGGAGACTCTCAATGTAGTGTCGGGGGATGAATTGCATGATTGTATTGCTGTAGAAAGTGTGTTACGTGGAATATTTTAATGTGCAAATAAATATTTGGTCCTCCCTGGCTTCCATCAAGCTAGCAAAGTTGGATATGCTCAAATACACTTTTTTTTCCTCTGTACGCCTTAATGTCTAGACTGTTTTTTTTTTTGTAGAAATAATGACGTTCATACTTTAGGACCAAGTGTAATCCGTTACAAGCTGACTCAGATCTTTATCACACATTTTTATTCTTTAATGATCTTCTATAGACATTGTAACACTTTGTGAAGTATAGTGTGCCATTTCCAAGTTGAGAGATGCTTGATGTTCAAGAGCTTAAATTATTTTGCAGTAGGAAACTAATTAAATGTTACCATGTACTGACTTGCACAATCGAAATAAAAGAAATTGATTTTAACACGATTTTGTATTGTAACTGCTCTTCTTTTGGTCACCAGACGGGGGCGCTGCCGACTCATGTTTGGCTTTTGTTACAGGGAGAGGTTCTACGTGACAAAGTGCACAGTAGACAGGAAGCTGCGTCAGAATCCAAACGACTGGTTGTAGACTTTATTTCGAGAGTTTGGAACATTTAGTGAAACAGTTAATATTCAAACGTTTAATTAATCAATATATTAAATAAAATAACCATTTATTTCCTTTGGCTCAGAGAATGTAAATCAACAAACTGACTCGTAAAAAAATTCCCCCATGTCAATCAGTTACACATCTTCATAATTTGACATGTTTTAAAAACAAAAAAACCTTACTATGATGGTTGGACAATTATCCAAAAACTAATCAATCGACATTCAGAACCTATAATCGTTTACATTTTTTTTTTTTTACCTATTTTTATTTTATTTTTTTATTTCCGTTTAAAAGCGCTACTCGTTGTCACGTGACCCCGCTCCGTTTCTTTCGATTATTTTAATAAGTAATGAACTCTACATTCAAAAAATCTCTTACTTGTATTATTTGAGCATATAAGTGGACTGATTGGAAAAAGTAAACAGTTTTTAATAATACTTTATTAATCGTAATCGAATAAAAATTTTTCAATTAATTGAGATTTATATTTCCAACCAAATTGCCCAGCACTGCTCACTAGCATTAAAAACCGAGTGAACATAAGAACAAAAACTGATTTGTTGGTCTCCCATTAAAAATGCCTACCCTCACATCTCACATGCCAATAATGCTAGCAAGCAATAAATGCTATTCTGTATGTGTTTTGTGAGGATTTTATCAATATTCTAATCTTAAATTTGCAATGATGATAATAGTATGTAGAACACTTTGCTTCGTAATAAAATCTGTTTTATACAATCTAGGATCAACTTCTGAAGAATCCTGCCCGGTGGCAGAACTAGTAAACAACCATCGACAGTGTTGACTATGGTGTTCACAGGTGGACGGATTTCACCCTTTATTACTCTCTGAAAACCAAACACCTCATTCTTCAAGAAACGGCAGGTTGGTTGTTGATGTGGTAGCACTGGATTACTGGTAGATTTCATTAGACCAACTTACTTCAAAGCATTGGTTCTGTGATCCCAAAGTCTTAAAAATTTAAAGAGTGCAGCATTCCTGTGATTTTTCTGAGAATTTTTGATGTATTAGTCAGTTAATCCATAGATGTGTCTGCATGCACTAACAACTATTGTTTAATGAGAAAATGCACTTTCAGTTCTATTTTACAGACCCTAAATAGGTGCCATCAGTTCCATCTAGTGGTGAAAAGAAGGGATAACCCTTGGAAGTACAATACTGTTTATATGGCTTGTATTTTTCAAAGTTCTGGGACAAAAAATACATGGGTTTAGGAGAAGTTTGTCTATTTTTTGTGATACAATTTCTCCTAATGTTTTTACTTTGTTTTTAGGGGATGATTTTTTTATTTTATTTTTTTTTTTTGTTAACACTTTGATTGAGAACTTTTTGGTTTCAATTTGTTTTAGATTTTGGTGTTAAAACTAAATTTTATACTCAATTATATCTCAGTTTGATGTGTAATATCAGGATTGTAGTAGAAATATTGTTATGTAAAAAAAAGTGTACTAAAAAATGTATTCGAGCGAATTCTAAAGTAGTAAAAAGGTTCAACAGGTTAATTATGCGCACATTGAAATATAGTGTGTGGATCTCTTTAGGCCACACCCCCTCTTCACACAAATACACATCACCTGAAATGCATTAAAAACAATGAGCCGTCACATTAATGCAGCTTGCCGTTGGAAATTTTAGCTTGCAGCGAAAATAATCACTTGCTAATAACTGTGCTTAATTGAAATAGAAAATATTGATCTTTTCCTACTTTTACTTGATCAATAATCCTGTCAAATGTATTCAAATATTTGCAAAACTTTTGTGTAGATGCTTCACAGAAAGATGAGCATATAGTGCTGATTAGCTCTAGTAGGAAAATTAGTGGTGTAACGATACGCTCTGTGCACATTACGATACGTACCTTGATATATGTCTACGCTACGATATACATCACAATATTTTAGGCTATTTTTAACCAACTATTACAGCAAATTATCATTGGTAAAAAATTGGATTTTAGAAGTTTTGAATAAACAAGGTTAAGGCAGCTAGGTTTGAGTTGTATGACAGCATTTAATACCATCCATTCACTATAGGGGGCAGTTTTAATATTTGCATTGAGTCATCTTTTTTACTCTTAATGATGGAGAGAGCTAATTTCATAATCTTTTCCATTTAAAACGTGAGTAAAGGATAATTGTCTAGTAAATGTTACATAAAACGAAGAGAAGGTAAAGAAGTTTCAGAAGTGACTAGAATAACACCAAGAAGAAAAAGCCCTTCAGCTCCTAGACGATATTTCCCAGTAGCTCCACAATGCGCATCAAGAACTCTAAAGAACATTCTTTTTTGGGATAGAATTCAGTTAAAAAAAGTTTAAAAAACATTTTACTGTCTAATTAGGATTGTGTTGTACGTCAATCAATTAAAGTAACATTTAAAAGTTTAAAATTTTAAAAGTTTTTATTCAATTTTACCGCTCAAGATTTTAATTGATGATCGTGTTCAAATGGCTCTTTTAACGAGCATCTTTAACATGATTCGTTTGGAAGTTAATGCTATAGTTGCCACCTTGATTTTATAATCGTGTGCCACTGTTCCAGGGTCAGTTTGGTTGCTAGTGTAAACTTTGGCAAGTGAAGGAAATCCCGAATAAGTGCCACTAGGTGAAAATTGCGACCCTACCCCAGTTTCTGAGTGAAGTGTACCTGGCAACCCAGGGCACTTGATGCGTTACCGGGTGAGGAGAGGGAGTGAACGTGTGTATCCATGGCAACGCGACTGGTGTAGTTGTATGGTGACTCCGGGACGCGCATGTAATAAGCGCTTTCGCAATCTGGCTGCGTCAGGATTCACCTCCGAACCCCGTCATGGACGAAGCGGAGGACGGCGAGGAAGACCACAAAGAGACGCGCAAGGGCGACAACCCGGACTCTTCCTCCAAGATGAAGAGCGTGACGCCAGGAGGGGGAGCAACGGCATCGGCGAGCAAGCTCTCCAACCAGCAGGACTTCGCCTCCTCCGGCTCATGTGGACACAGCTTGGAATCCAGCGCGCTCCTGCTCGGTCACAGAGATGCTCCCCGGAGCGGCGCTGAGGGCGAGGACGCCACCGGAATGAGATGCGTTATCAACGGAGACTGCCGACGAGACGACAGCGTGTGCGCAGCGCTCTCCAAGCAGACAGGTGGAGGAGGCTTCCCAGCTTCTGCATGTCCCTCCAGCATGGACGGCTCGGGCGCCGCGGTTCCTCCCGCTGACAAGAAGGAACCCCGGGTTTCCTTCTCCAACGCCCCGCCGGCGCACGCGCCCAGCCCGAGCCAAGCGAGCAATTCCGTCAGCTTCCCAAAGTGTGAGGACGGTCAGATCACGGCGGACGATGGGGAAGCCAGGGACAATCAGACTTACATGCAGCGCCAGTTCAGCGCCATGCTCCAGCCCGGGGTCAACAAATTCTCCCTGCGGATGTTCGGGAGCCAGAAGGCGGTGGAGAAGGAGCAGGAGCGGGTCAAATCCGCGGGCAACTGGATCATTCATCCCTACAGTGATTTCAGGTGAGGCATGGTGGAGGCGCGACTGGAGACTCCTTACATTCCTGCAAATGCACAGGGGTCACTGATGAAGGCTCATACAGGTGCTTTTGTTCACTATATATCAAATATAAAGTTGATCATTTTGTAAATCATACAATGCCGAGTAAGCAAACAAAAGAAAAATGATTTTAAAATCAATATTTGGTGTCACTACATTTTCCTTTCAAACCAGCATCAACCAGATTTTCTAGGTTGGAACCCAGAAATTAACTAAAACAGTGACAGCTGAGTAAGAGGCTTAAAACATGGGCGAGGACCAGCCAAACTCTGCTACCAAGGTGAAGTTGAAAAAAGCAAAGCAACAAGACACAAGGTAGCTTTTCAGCCTCAACAAGGTCTCTCGAAAAGAAAGTTTACGCAACAAACGCACGAGTGATTGTCTGGAGCAGCAGTGAAGTGTGGTGGTGGTTCCTTGAATGTTTGGGGTTGCATTTCTGCATTTAAGTTTATTGTGCAGCAGGACAATGACCCCAAACATGCAGCCGCCAAAAATATTCCAAGATGTTTGGAAGAATCAACCAACACGGTTCCTTTAAGAACTGTGTGCAAGTCTACCCGGAAGACTTGCTGCTGTTTTGAAGGCAACGAGTGACAGATTTCCTTTTTATTCATTGAGGGGTAAATTATTCTCATTTTTGAAGCGCAAAGATCAAAAGGTTCCTGGTACAATCTGATTCCATAATCTATGATAAGATATGCTAAAAGTGAGGTCGATGCATCTGAAGAATGACAGAAAAGTTTCCAAAATCCAATAACTCAACCTATTAACTCTATGGGAGTTGGAGAACGAGTATATTTCATAAAAGTGGAGATATCTTCTCAGAGATTTGACTCCAGGCACCAAGGCTAATAGAACTAGATGTTTTCAGTCCATTTGGTAGAAAGATCTTGATAGTAGCTGTCCATCGTCAGCGTAAAGCCCCCTGCAGCAATGGCTGACATCTAATTTCCCAGAAAGCTGCAACTGGTGGAAGTAGAACTTGTGATCTTTTAATCTAGAGTTGGTTAAACAGAGGGTGAGACATGTCACTGAGCTCATAAATTGGGTGACCTCCTTCTTCGCCATTTCTATGATTAAGGCCTTTGACGTCTCCAGAATGGCCAACATGGCACCCAGCTTTACCACCCAGCATGCCATATCCGCCATCTCCCTGGAGGACTGCACGCCAGGGGCAATCCTTCTCCATGAGTCGGGTTTTGATATTGACTCGGTGGCTTGTTGTAGAGGGCAACCTTTTACTCCTATTTTACTCAAATTGGTGACAGAATTTTTTTATTTTCTTTAGCCGCTTCTTCCCTTGTGGAATCTCCAGTGCACTTTGGGTTAAAGATGGGGATCCTGGACAGGTCGTCAGTCCAACAGAGGGCAGCACACCGATATTTTTCTCTGATATTTTGCCCCCTAGCCCAAACATCTCCAAATTTAGACGTGGCTACCCAGGGACATCTCCCTACATTTGACCCAAGTTGGGGGTGTTTTTCCCCAACTGCTGTTCCTCCTCTGTAACCACAGTCAGTAGTTTGCCTCCTCTGCAAGCCTTGCCCCTGTTCCTGTGGGCCTAAGGAACTGGAGGGCTGACCTGTCCACAATGCCTCTACACCCAAACTCCACCGGATGGATAGATGTTGCCAGGTCTGTGTACTTGAGCCACTTTAGCTCATGTGCAGCTGGTATACCCTCTTCCCACGGGATGGTCAAGGACTTCCTAATTTATAGTACTCGTTTAAACTGAAGTTTGGTCTTGTGGTGGAAACCAGAATACCTGAGCAAACCTACGCAAGCATGGAGAGAACGGCACCTGAAAGGCCACAGTACTATCCACTGCACCACCACGCTTGCCCTTCTTTTCAAGTTCCACTTCCATTTTCCAACCTCTCGCTTAATGCAGGATTCTTACATCCTTGGATATCCTACGATTCTCTTGGTGTAGGCCAGCTAGCATGATATTAGTGTTTGTTTGGTTTTGTGACTTCAAATGTAGCACCCTTGGGTGAGCCTTGTGCATAGCCCGATGGGATATTCCTCAGGACAAATGGGAATTTCTCCTCCCCAATCTTTAAGGTTTTCCAGGGCAGGTAACAGATTGCATGTGACCAATGACAACACAATTGTAATGGCCCCTCCTTCTACCAGTCATTCGTTTTCTCCTGAAAACCCTCCCAGTTGGTCCATCTCCCTGCTTGGCCATTGCATGCCGTGGTTCCTCCGATTGTCTGTTGCCTTTTTCTATCACCAGCTCTCTCTTTTATGCCACCGGGAAGTCCAAACCCTGACCCTTCCATACTGTACCTGTTTGGACACATCTCCAAAGTGCCGACTTTGCCCTTTGAACAATTTTTGATGAAGTCCACTTCCTTCCTGCTGCTTCTCAGGGGGCCACTGTTTAAATGAATGCATCCTTAGATGCTGTAAGGGTCATGACAAGCTGTCTTTCAGTGCTTTTAACTCTTTGTCTTGTCAACTGACGAGTGAAATTAACCCTCAGAACCTACTGTGCCAGGTGGAAGTGACCACTTCTGCATTTCTTTAAAACAGTCTTTTCTTGGATTTCCCAGGATTAATAAAGGGCTTTTCAGTTAACCTAAGCCATCCTCTTTAAGAGTAAACCCAAAGACTCTGATAATTGTCAGTTATATCTACCATTATATCAGAGATTTAAAGTGGTATAAACGCAGGACAGAGAATCTTTTAGAGAAAATGCCACAAAATGGAACCCAAACCTGACATGGGATGCCCTGTTCATGTATGCGGCTTGGTGTTTGCTGTGAATAGTCAGTTTTCCTCTGTGGTTTGTGGTTAATGATCTCCCAGGACATGGATCTCAAGTTTCTTAAATATACTCACAAACAGGAGGATTTAAATTCTTGTCTGATGAGAACACTTACAGGGTCACGGCACCAATTTAGCACTTGGATGAGAAATTATACATTTAAACACTGTTTTACAAAAAAATCACCTGCTTAGTCTCTGAAGACAAACACTGAACACATGCAACAGGAAACGATTTCCACCAACAATAACACGTTAGTTGCGAGGTGAGAAACACGCTGCAAAATTAATTTAGAAATTAGTTGAATAACGAGAGACATGATTGATAAAAGAAGAAAATAAATCTGATTCCAATTATTTAATCCAAAAGATTAATAAGTATATGTATACTTTTTATGACTAAACAAATGTGTGAAATAATGAAATTGGTGGATAAATGCAAATGGTCCTTGTGATGACCTTGCATAGTAGCTATTATTTATTGGTACAATATTTCACACTATTGATCTGAGCCAACATGCAGTATATCAGCTTGTTTTATTGCACCCATCGCTCTCTTCTTGTGAGCGTGTCTGTGCTGTGTGTTTGCCGAGGCCTGGGTTATTTATAGGGTGTATCCCTGTCTCTCTAAACGTACAAGCACTGAATCTCATGGCTGGGAGTCACTTGCTACACAAAACATGGCACATTAGTGTGATTGGATTATGAAAATCTATAGACCCTAAAAGCATTCTAAATTAATTTGTCTGAAGTCAACGTGTCAATTAATTCCCTTAATTAGTCAGTTTTGAGACACTTAAATAGATTATTTATCTCAATTCATGATTTTTTTATGCCATGGTAATATTATTTTTTTAATTGAGCTATTGTTAGGACCACCCGCAAACCTAAGTGATCTATAGGTTGCAGGGGGTGGTACTCCGGAGATGCAGATCAAATTGAGGCCAATCAGGTAACACCATTTTGTTTGATAGATGGAATGAGCTAAAATACCCAAACTCTGATATGGGGATTAGATATGGATCAATTAGTCATTTTATGAACATGTTTCACCACATATTCACTCTCCATTTAGGTTCTACTGGGATTTCACAATGCTCATGTTCATGGTGGGGAACTTGATCATCATTCCCGTGGGCATCACCTTCTTTAAAGAAGAAACCACCACTCCGTGGATTATCTTCAATGTCGTTTCTGACACGTTCTTCCTCATGGACCTTGTCCTGAATTTCAGGACGGGCATTGTGTACGAAGACAACACAGAGATAATACTGGATCCAGAGAAGATCAAGAAGAAGTACCTGAAGACATGGTTCGTGGTGGACTTTGTCTCCTCCATCCCAGTGGATTATATCTTTCTCATCGTAGAGAGAGGCATTGACTCTGAGGTTTATAAGACAGCCAGGGCTTTGAGGATTGTGCGTTTCACCAAAATCCTCAGTTTACTGCGGCTTCTCAGACTGTCCAGATTGATTCGGTACATCCATCAATGGGAAGAGGTAAGACGTGCTCTATAGTTTCAGTGTAAAAGGAAGGCATTGGGCTGATCATTGTCTCCAACAAACACTTTGTGCTTCAAAGTTGGTGTCACTGGTTTAAGAAGTAAACAAAACTTTAAAGGCGCTTTCCCACTGGAGTTTCAGGTCTGGACCAGGGGCGCCAACTGATACAATGAAGGGTGTCTTTCCATGTTTTACACCACACTGGTCTTTTGGCCTCTATTGAAAGTCTTGCCATTGTTTTTGTGGCCTCACTTTATCCTATAAATAAGATGAGCAGCAGCTTTTGTTTTCACCAAATCTCCAAAAGTGCCTACCAACGTTGAATACAGTAGTGTCTAAAGATGATGAATACAAAAAACTAAAATTAAATGAATCTTAACGAAGTGTATATGTGTGTTTGCAACCACCTCACTTCCTCTTCCCGTGGCGCTTATATAGGGTGTGGCTCAGATCCAAAATTAATTAAAAGTTAAGTATCCAAACAAAGATTAAAATAGATGCAAATATAAAAGCAATAAAAACAATTTGTCCAATATAAATGGATACAACACTCCATATGTCCAATCCACAATGCAGTTCTTTTTATATTGATGGAAGGAATGTAAGCCATTTTGGAGTTAGAAGTTTGTTGATTTGAAGCATTTTGTGGCAAATGTTTATTAAGTGATGTTTGAATAACAAGTTTCAGGAGGAGTAATCAGGGCATGCCAACAATACAATGTTCTCAATACAACCAGGCCCTGGTGGTGAACTTGTTAAATAAATAGTATATTTTTGATGTTATTAGAATCACATTAAGATCTTTAACCCTTAGAAGTCCCTACACGCACTGGTGCGTGTGACCATTTCATCTGTTTTGAATTACGTACGAATAACACAATCCACCTATTGTTTAATTTTGACATATAATGTGTAGGTTTCTTAAAGGTTATTAGTTTTGCTATTCTGTGTTTAATTAAACATTTCAAGAGTTATGCATAGTTTGCCAGTTTCATATTTAAAATTGATGAGCTGTGTGATCTGAAATGTTTCAATTTCTTTTGTGCTATAAGTGCTATCTGGTGGTGAAAAGAAGGGATAATCATTTGACCCAGAAGACATGTCATAAGGGCTTTTTCCTCAAAATTCCTGCAACAAAGCATAATGGAACACAAAGTGCTTGGAACAGTGTATAATGTTTCGGAGAGAAAGTGACACAATTTTCATGTTGTTTTTGTTATAAAACATAAAGCAGTTCTTTGTCATTTTTTGTGATTTTTGCAGTAAAAAAAAAGACAAAATGTACTACTCGGAATTGAAATTTTGTACAATTTCAGGTTTGTTGTGGAATTGTGGAAAAATGATATCAAGCACTGGCACAAAAACTGTTTTAAAGGTAATTTATCAGAGCAAATTGTAAAGTAGTAAAAAACGGACCTCTAAGGGTTAAAGCAGAAAGTAATAGAACAGAACACCTTTTTAAATCAATTTATCATTTATATATTTATTAAATTTTCAAACCAAAAGCACATTTAAAAAAAACTGATTAGATTAGCTAAATGCTATTCGAACCATGCCTTAAAGGTTTGCTTACCTGTTATTCTCACTTTATTTCTTCGTTGCTGAGTAAGCCAGAATGTGTTTTTTTAATTGATTTCCAATTTCCTCTTCGAAGTGATTTTTTTTAAAGCGCCTAATTATTTGTGCAAGCTTTTTAAAGTAGCTGCATAATTAACCAACAGAAGTAACTGTTGTAAATAAACAAAAAACAGTTGAGCTTGATAAAATCAAACCCACATTTCCTTGGGTTTCTTGGAGAGCCAGCTGTTCATGGTGACCACAGTGTGTGACTTTCCTGGGGTGAAGCTGACTGGTGATTCAGTTTTATGTGTTCTTTTCTCCACTAAATGGGACAATTATGTTCCTGATTACATAGTGGTAATGCGAGCCAGCCATGGCCTTCAATTACCAAATCAACCTTGCCCAGCGGTGCCACATCCATTCCACTCTGTTATGATTTCTGATTATTACTAAGGCAGGGGACTTTGTAAAGATACAATGTGATGCATGTTTAAGGGAACTCAGCATAGCAAACCTGTAAGACATGGTCAAAAACTGGTTCAAGTATATCTCTGTTGCAATATACAACTTTGCAATGGTAATTTTATTTCAAAAGTGAGAAAAAAAGAAACATTTTTCCCAGCCTTTGCAAAGTTTTACCTTAACATCATCATGATTTGCAGATTAATGGGAAAATATGCATTTGGCCCCAAAACAAAACAGGATTCATTTTGATAGAATATCAATCACAACAGTTGGAGGTTTGAGCATCCCATAGAAATGTGCAGATCCTCTCCGTCTCATCATGATTTTTCTTGGAAATACGATCTGTAAACTGGTTAGACCCCTTATATGCTGCTTCTTGAGCCATTCCAATGTTGACTTGACCATTTCTTTTGACCCATTGTCATGCTGGAATACCCATCCATCACCGCTTCCTAGATTGGAGGTTCTCACCCATACTCGATTCTGTTGAGGAGCTGCAGTTTTCTTTTCTCTTAAAAAACATCCCCCAAAGCATAATGTTTCCACCACCATGTTTCAACACGAAGATTGTGTTTTTGGCTTAGAGACTACCTTCACCTGGTTATCCACTGAATCATTCTAAAGTTTGGTAAATGTAGTCAGCCCTGCTATCATAGGAGCCGGACCTTGTGGGTAACGCAGGCGTTCAGCTGATTTCTCCAAAGTGTCTACCAATTGTTTTCTTGGTGACTAAAGCCAGCCTGCCCTGAGATTACTGAAATATCCTCCAGTCTAGTTCTGAGTTGAATGATCAATGAGATAGGATCTTGTTTGCGGCCCCAGACAGAGAGAGATTTAAAGTTATTTTGTGTTTTGTCATTTTAGACAATTCTTTGGACTTGTCCACGGTGGAGATTTTGAACTCTGAAATGTTAATGAGGGGGTTTTCCCTTTAGCTCCTGAGCTAAGATCACATCCTTTGAGCTACTGCTTCTTTAGTTAAAAAAACAAACCACTCCAACTTTAGAACATGAGCCAGGCTAGTGTATCAGCCTTGTTGCCTTCTATCACTTTTTTGGCCTGTATGCTATTTGTGGTAGGTGTGACAAGTCTTGTTTCTGGTAAGGGAAGAGAGTGTTGACACTGTCTCGCACAGCTACTGAAGGCATTATCCTGGACGAGGTCCAATAGCTGTCCCCTTCACTTTGTAACCACAAACAAACTGCACACACTGTCTCCTAGAAACACATTCTATGCTTTAGTTTTTCAGAGGACTGCCAGGAAGAACATGGTATCAGCTTAATACTTTCATCATTCAGATATATTCCTATCATCTTGACTCAAGAGTCACCGATATTGAATTTAATCTGACTGGATGAAGTTTTCATGATGTACTGTTCTCATTACACAAAGCTTTGGCAACCTGGCGCGATGTGTGCCCTTCCATTTATGAATAAAAAGGTCATGAATTACATAATTTTTTTAGAGGGGTTAGGACTTAATGCCTGATATGAGATTAACTCTGCAAATAATTGTTTGTCCTTCAAAGGTCTTGATAAGATAGGTCCTTACTTTGCTTACTTTATCATCCACTGGAAAGCTTCTCTTTTATGCTTTTTTAACATGTAATACTTAAAGACTAAAGCAGTTTTAAATAATAATGTGCTTAACGCAGGGTTCAAAAGCATCTTTAATAAGTTTAACACAAAATGATTTGAATTGAATGAACTCTGCCCCAGAGTTAATGTAACACTATGTGAGTTGTCTAAACACTGCCCCAGTGTTAACGTAACACTATGTGAGTTGAACGCTGCCCCAGTGTTAATGTATAACTGTGTGTTGAGCAAACACCGCCCAAGTGTTAATTAAACGGTGAGTTGAAAACCTGCACTGACCTAGTGTTATTTCAACACTATGTGAGTTGACGAAACGCTGCCCCAGTGTTGATGTAACACTATGTGAGTTGTCTAAACACTGCCCCAGTGTTAACGTAACACTATGTGAGTTGAACGCTGCCCCAGTGTTAATGTATCACTGTGTGTTGAGCAAACACCGCCCAAGTGTTAATTAAACTGTGAGTTGAAAACCTGCACTGACCTAGTGTTATTTCAACACTATGTGAGTTGAGGAAAACTGCCTAGTGTTGATGTAACACTATGTGAGTTGTCTAAACACTGCCCCAGTGTTAACGTAACACTATGTGAGTTGAACGCTGCCCCAGTGTTAATGTATCACTGTGTGTTGAGCAAACACCGCCCAAGTGTTAATTAAACTGTGAGTTGAAAACCTGCACTGACCTAGTGTTATTTCAACACTATGTGAGTTGACGAAACACTGCCTAGTGTTGATGTAACACTTTGTGAGTTGTCTAAACACTGCCCCAGTGTTAACGTAACACTATGTGAGTTGAACGCTGCCCCAGTGTTAATGTATCACTGTGTGTTGAGCAAACACCACCCAAGTGTTAATTAAACACTGTGTGAGTTGACTAAACACTTCCTCAGTGTTATGTTAATACTATGTGAGTTGACTAAACACTGCCTAGTTGACTAAACACTGCCTATCAGTCACTGTCCCAGTGTTATTGTAACACTGTGTGAGTTGATCTGCATACTGATATTTGGTTTAGGCAGAATTGATATCAGTCATTTCGTTCAACCCTCAGCAGCAATGCCAAATGTTTTTATTTAATGCCTAAAAAGTTAATGCATACAAATATGTGACAGCACATCCCGTGTGCATGGGCCTTAATCCTGCTCTTATCTTGCTTGACTGTTAGATCTTCCATATGACATACGACCTGGCCAGTGCAGTGATGCGCATTTTCAATCTGATTGGCATGATGCTGCTGCTCTGCCATTGGGACGGGTGTCTGCAGTTCCTGGTACCAATGCTGCAGGACTTTCCTTCGGACTGCTGGGTGTCCCTTAACAAGATGGTGGTAAGTTTTTTTGAGGATCTGTTAAATGCTACAAGATCTCAATCTTTAACTGCTACAAAGAAGAGAATTTTTGTGTCCTCAGACAATGCCTCGACATTTCACACAATATGCAAAAAAAAACTCCAACAGTTCCCTTGATGTCATTTCACAGCTTTAATCACATGGTCACAAAGGGGAGCCAACTCTGTCACCTGCTTCTTCACACGTTCTCAAGTCACCATCGTCCATCTGTTCTAGAAGTTCTCCCTGCTGTTTAGTCTCATCTTAGATAAGATGCTGTTTGGACATAAGCAGATGTTTACTTGAAACTGACTGAAGGATTGCTCTGTAAAAAGATTTTAGATTTAATACAGCCCTGACACTGTGTTGTGTATAACATCATATTTAACTCCCAGCATAAATAATCGAGTCTATAATATTTAAGATTTAGCAAAGGACTTACATTTGTGCATCATCTCAGGTGCTCTTAAAGTGTGCCTTTAGGATTGTCCCTGCTATGCGGTCACCTGTAAGAGATCATGTGACTTGGGGACAGGATTTTCATTGGTGTCTGTTACCTCAGTAGTTTTGAAGTGCAGTCATTCTAGTCGCTGCCAATACTTAGCAATCAAGGTCAGCAGCTTTGGAAAGGCAGATTGCTTGAAATGAAAGACGCAGCGTTAAACGATCTGTCTCATTATTTCAAGTGTCCGCCTGGTCTCTCAATAGGCTCCTCTTTGTGTGGTAATGAAGCCTGCGAGTCAGTTATTCAGTAGAGGTGCAGTAAATGTTGGATCTTTGACAAACTACACCTTCCTTGATTTGGTCAATTCTTTTAGAGTATACCATAGACATATGAGCATTTAGGATCCAAGTTGTGCCAGTTTTGATTCAGTTTAAAGCAAACTAAGATTTACAACCCTTGGACAAAATGCAGATCAATTTCACACATAAATCACATTACTATTACAACTTTATTTGATAAAATGAGCTAAGCTGCAATTTGGCTGCCAGTGTTTCCTGGATCAATGGACCGAATTACACCCTTTGATCCTTTTTGATCCTGCTGTGCCCTGTGATCCATGACCTAACATCGTCAAATCCATCTCCACATGCTTAAATACCCGAATAAAGTGTATGGTATTTACCATGTACCAGTTTAAAAGACGGCGGTGTTAAACACTGGGTAAAACATACTGCATCCCTTTGCATAAAAATCTCAGAGATAAGTGCTCAACTGCATCTCCCCTAATGAGTTCTAATCTTTCATTTAGCTCATTGAAAATCATGCTGGAAGCGCTATGATCCATGTTTGAGTAAAGAGATTACGCACCATTACTTCTTTTCTGATAAATGTTAGGAAACAGTTTGTTTATCCATATAATTAGAGCATGTGTTGGATTGCAAATGCTCCGTGGGTATAGGATTCTCACATCTATTTGCATACTCCTCCTTCCGCTAAGCCACTGTGTGTTAACAGCTTTACTGTGCAATTCAAACCCAGAAAAATTATAATTGTGATGCATTTGTTTCGAGTTTAAACAAAGAAATGCTTACATTTTTCGAGCGCACGTCAAGGGCATTGGAATGTTTACCTAGTTCCAATATTGTTTCTTTGGTAAAGAAGATGAAAAACAGATGTGTACTGCAGATGTGACATATCATCCTGACACACTGCTTGCCTTCCGCACAGCCAAACCAAGCAGTTCAGACTGCAGACAGTGTCGTCTGGCACCTGTTGTTTCTTCGGGTTTGGAGTAATTTCTCTACGTCTTAATAACAGCGCGCAATCTAAAGACGACTTTTCCTAAAAGAAATCTCTAAAGGTGATTATCATCTTAAACATTCAAAAAACAATGTTTCTAAAAAGTTAACTTACATCTCAGAACATATAGAAGCTTAATGTTTTTTATAGATCATAATTATCTATTGATTCTTGCCAAGTTTGTTGAACTTCAGGAATTAACCCATTAAACTTATAGTTACTTTTGGCGTTCCTCAGGGCTCAGTCTTAGGCCCGTTGCTTTTTGTCCTTAATTTTTTGGGGTATTGTAAAAAGTAATAGTTTTATTAATTTAATTCTATTTGTAATTTGTAATATATTTATTTTACTTATTCAGACAAGAATTATTTTCTTAGGAATTTTACATTTTCTTATTTCTGTGGACGTCAGCTTTAAAACCACATACTTCTCAAAGAGTTTATCATTAAATTGATAAATAAACGCTTGGTGTATGCTTCATTATTTACATTATTAAAATTAACGAAAATCATTCTCAACATTAAAACAGATTTTTTTTTGCTGTAAAATGTTAAAAATTCACAGGAACTCGAATGTTTTGATAACAACCCTGTTCAATGGTCAGAAATTGTCTTCCAACTCTTCTTTTCTAGCGAGATTATTATTTCATTAATTTCATTCTTGAGCCGTTTCCTTCAGACGTCTGCAGCACATTTCAGGTGAAAGGCAGGGTACACCCTGGATAGAACGCTAGTTCGTCACAGGGCAACACGCACGTTCAAGTATTTTAAGAATTAAACTTATTAACCTGCTCCATGTTCCACGGACGAAACCCATGCAAGGATGGCAAAGACATGCAAACTGGTGGAAGGCCACTGGCTGGCCTCGATCCAGCAACCTTCTTATTTAGAGCTTTTTCCTCTGCGCCACCTCTAGGAGCTCTAAGTTCGGTCATTTTCCAGCCTCCCTTTCCAGGCGCCCAACCCCCCTTAGAAAATAATCTTTTAAAAAACAGAATCTAAAAGACCTAATCCACTAATGATTGCACGTCTTTAGTCTGTTTTCATTATCAACTCTCCCCTGGGTCATCGTTCAAACTCAAACGTGGCCTTCGTTGACTTTGAATAGGGATTTTCATAACCTTGTCCAAACTGCGCTTGTCTTGAATGCAAATCAGGGTAAGCACGTATCACAGGGACCCATGAGGTCAGTCTTGAAAAATCAGTTGCACGAAGAGAGACGACGAGTCTTTGAGTAGCAGTTTCATGAAGATGCTCATCAGGGGAGAAAAAAATGTTCTAGCAGGAGCTTGAACAGTTAGCTGTGTGCTGGCTTTAAATCACGGAAAGGAAATGGAATAACGAATCTGCCACAGGTTCATAGCACACGTAGGCGTCAATTGCAAATGACTTCAGAAGTTGATATTTACGAGAAAATAGATACAATAACCTTCTCCTAAGTGAAGAGCTGTTCGGTCGGAGCATATGTAGCCCTGATTAAGTAATCAAAGCCGCTCTTTCTTTTTCTCTCTATCTCTTTCTCACCTCACAAATTGCAGAATGACTCCTGGAGTGAGCTGTACTCCTTTGCCCTGTTCAAGGCCATGAGCCATATGCTGTGTATAGGGTACGGACGCCAGGCTCCAGAGAGCATGTCTGATATCTGGTTGACCATGCTGAGTATGATTGTGGGAGCCACCTGCTACGCCATGTTCATTGGACATGCTACCGCCCTCATCCAGTCATTGGACTCTTCCCGGCGCCAGTACCAGGAGAAGGTGGGTACTGCACTCCAGACACACACACGCACTGAAGCACCTGCAGATGACCTTCTTATGTGTCACTGTTTGTTTGATCTTGTCAGATCAAAGTCAGTATCTATCGTCTGTTTGAGAGGATGAAACTGCTCAGGGCAGCTTTCCCAATGGTTGACGATTCTGGGTGTTCTCCACAATCTGGCCTTCCTCTCATCTGATCAGTTGTCAGTCTCTCCCGAAGCTGTAATTCACTCTGCTTTGATTATTAATCCCAGCATCTGGTGGTTGTTTTTACCAGTAACTGTGGCGTGCAACCTTTCCGCAACAAACAATTTGCTCTGATATATTGTTATCTCTGTTTCCATGGAGCACGTCTTGACCTGATTGGCCAACACTTGCACATTCATGTTTTTGATAAGCGAAAATGTAAGGTTACATTTTTTTTCCCCAAAATACTACTGTACAACACGAATTCTAAATATTGACAGTGTTTTATTTAACTATAACATTAATAAATGCACAGATAAGCTTGTCAACGTTTTAGGTAGCAGATGTCTCTCTGATGCACGTTTTGACAAAAGGAGAGATAATGGATAAAAAAAGAAACTGATTTTATTCCCAACCTTTAATTGACGAATAAAAGTCAAATGTGTCTATGGGTGCCTCTAGTTCGTTTAATTTGGTCTGGACCAAGAGGAACAACCGATACAGTGTTGTAATTTTCTGCAGATTTAGTTGCCATCCACACCACACTGACTGCTCAGAACTGCACTAGTTGAAAACACAGCCATGTGACATCATACAGGCCACTCATTGGTCATTGTACTTGTTTCTTTGGATACCTTTTGATTGGTTAGAAGTAACATAAAAGTAAAGAACGCCTGATGCCTTGGATAATGTGCTCAAAGTAGACAGACAATTTGAGGAAAAAGGATTTGTTTGATGAAAACTCATACATAACTGAAAATAAAACGTTGACATTTAATTTCATAGCTATTAGATGGTAGGTAGTAACTGTTGAGTACACCCTGGCACTGAGCATCTCCTGATAATCCTCAAAGCTGCCTTAAGAAGCAGATTCCAGCATGCTATCTCCATGCCAAATGTAATTATGAAATTTTAACTAAAAATATTCAAGGTAGCGTTTAATTTTTCTGCTTCTAGATGCTCTCCGAACATTAATTCGGCACTGGACGTGATGCGTGTTAAAGATGATTGGACCATGCCCATGTTACAAGTATTGGATTTTGTTGAAAAAATGTGATCCCTGATGGTGATTCGCAACACTTAAATAGAATCTTTGGAACACCTATTGTACTTTCCGATTTGTCATGTTGGATTTCCTGTGTTTATGAAAGATGTCTAAGAGGAATACTTAACAAAAGGAGAAGAATCATGCTAGTCTTCATTAGGCATTTTATAATACTGCCCAAAAGACAAATGCATTATGACAATATTTGAAGCACTGACATAATGCAGAATCCCAAGGGGACTGTATGGTGCTCATCAAATCTCGCCTCAGGCGGCAGACTTTCCTCTTCATTAATCCCAAGCAACAGGGCTGCTTTCTGTCAAAAACAAAAGCCACTTTGGCAGAAAGAAAGCAGAAAGTACTAAAGATGGCAACCAAAGGTAAGGGTCTAACGGAGGTTTGATTTGCAAGAATAAACACAATGATATTTTAGTGAGAAAATACACCAAATTTTAGTCAATCTCAAGACGAATAAGACCTAACTGTGGGAGAGGAAGCTGTAGAGTGCTGCGTTGGTGGCTTCGGAGTGTTTGCATTTCATGAATAGCTGTAGGATATTTACAACCTGTGAATACTAGATATGCTTTCCAGCTCTTTAAGGCACCTTTCAAGTGAAAGCTAGAGTAGCTGAACAATCCCTTCTGCATAGGTGAACAATTTTCTACCCTGCCAATGCCCCAGTGTTGAACCCCATTGACCATGTCCTTGCCCTTCTATCTGGAAACCGATAGACTTCAACACAACAGATGATCGGGATGTTACATAAAAGCATTAAATTGCATACATTTGACTTTAAAGCACCTTTCTAGGCCCAACCTCCAACAAATGCTCATATGGTCTCGGATTAGTTTCTGACAACATGACTGCACTCTAGGGAATTGTGGTTGAACTGAGAGCCAGCTCTTGCTACAGGCAAACTGGGCAGGTGCCTAGGGTACTACGTGCTGACTGGTATGCAGCAGGGAGCCAGAATCAAATATGTTTATTAAAGAATATATATTGTAGATTTATCATTTATAGTAAAGATTTCCGATTTAATTCCAACTTAGAAGTATCTTAATGGTATTATTTGTGTATCAGAAAGAAGAACTGCAGTAATTGGGGGATTTTCATGAAAGATCAATGTAAAGATTATTTAAATAATATTAACCTCTTTTATTCTATATCCATCTCTTGCTTTGGCCAACCCAACAACCTTAATAATGGACATTGTATTTCACCACTTCTTTTTTGTTATTGTTGAGAATTTCACAAAATTTAAAGCTTTTTTGCCTCGAGGCATTGGACTTTGTGTAAAATGCTCAACCGTGGGGATAAAAGCTCTGCATGTTGTATTCTGTTTAGAATAAAAGCCATTGTAAGCATATTGAAAAAATGCACTTTCACATGCTTTTTAATAAATAACACATGTGTTCTAATATAAGAATATGAGTAATATAAGAATAAAATCCCAAATTTGTTTGAAAATAAAATAAAATCCCATCCACAGACAGTCTCCACTTTGTTCCGTATGCTGGAACGTATAATAACCGGTTAATAAATTTCTTTTAGGAGAGTGTTTATAAAAGTATTAACATTTATTCATTGAGTAACTGGTTTTTAGTAGTAGACTCTTGGGTTGGCTACATTCATTCCCATTCATTGCCATCATAATCCTGGTTGGCATTAGGTACCTTTGATTTAAACGCCTCCGCTGATAGATTGTACCATATGGTATGAAAGCTTGATACGGATCCCAGGATTCCAGCTTCTTATGTGACCATAATGACCTTGGTGCTCTGGCAGATGGTCATGGGGAAATGCATCATCTCTTCATGTCACTGACTTAACATGAGTGACGTCCTGTTAAAAGCAACTTGAGAAAATTTGTGGGCACCCTGTCAATTCGAGGGCATACGGTTAGCTAACAATCTGAAGCTCGAGCTTATTTAAGTTCCGTCAGTATCTAAAAATGTACAAATGCAAGACTTCACGTAGCCTGGGTCTTAAGTTAACTGTGTGTGAATGTCGTTTCAGTGATATCGAATGGAGATAAGATTATAATCTCTGCAACATTACGCAATATCGCTTCACTTTGATAACATCTCTTAGGAAGATTACACAGGTTAATCTGACCATATACTTCAGGTCACCAGATGTGTGGACTAGTGTCTGTTGTTCAAAGCTAAGCTAATGTTAGCTGCTTCCCGAAACAGCCTTTGCTAACACTGCTAGCATTTAAAAAAATTGCATTGAGTTCAACAGATAACAGTTTTCTAAGCCATAGCTTCTGACAAACGAGACCTAACATAGAAGATTCCTGAAGTGTTTAGCGCAATAAAGTCCTTGGCTGTATATAATAAATTTCTCTGAAATATCTCGTTTACTCCAAGGCTCATTAAATGAACTTAAAAGAGAAGACAAAGTGCAAATAAAAATTTAAATTAAATTTCTAAATCTAACTTGATCTTGAGTTTATTTTCTCTCTCTCTTCAAATGTAGAAAATCGATAATTTATTATTTGCAAGGAACATTATTTTAATTAATAATGGTATTTTTTTATTATATTTATATATAAATCATCATTATTATTATTAAAATAATTAATTAATAAAAATAATGGTTAACTCACAATGTAAACAAGCATTTGTTTTGCACAATGTGTTGTACCTATTTTTAAAAATCAATTATGTAAATCAATTAGTCTGTAAGCCTTTCGGTGTAAATGAGTCTTGTTACAGATGTGTCATTGTTGGTGGTAATTACCGTTGTTTTACCCCCACGCTGATGAAATGCAAGGTGAACGAAATGTCACGCTGGGATCCCCCCGTTGTTTCTGTCAGGCTGTGCGGTCCTATAAATCCATCATCCAAACATTATTAATTAATGCAGCGATAAATTAGGGTTTGGATCAGATTATCGAAACAAAAGGTTCCATGGCATGGGTTTATGGAAGGGATTTCGACTCTGAGCTAATTAAAGACCACACTTCCTATGATTTCCATGTCTCACTGCCAAAGGGAGGATGAGTAATAGCTTGCATGACTACTCAGACATGTCATGTCTGTCATATAGAGCATTCGTGTGCTTCAGACTTAGAATCTTTATTTCTAATGAATTCTTGTCATCCGAGAAAAGCTTGTATAACTGATGCTATCTACAGACTACTCTCAATGTTTTCAAGTTTGATCATTCACAAAGAAAGAATTTAGCTCTGACATCTCAGGATGGAAACCCATCTTTGTAAAAGCCCTCATGAAAAAAATAGCGTCTTTGTTGCATTTAGTAAAAAAGATACTTTGATTTATATTACCCACTTTATTTTGTGTTTTAATGGACGTTACAAACAGGTTATCAAGCCAATTTTATAGAAAGAGATCCCCTTTTTATTGGAAAAGTTTTTTTTATCCATATCGCTACTTTTTAAAGGTGAATATGCAATTGTTATTTTAAGTGGTAAAATAAAAAAGGTGTGATGTATGATAATATGGAAAATAAAAATGTTAAAACATCACTTAAACATTATATAATGTTCATATTTTATCACAAATATGAGAGAAAAAGACACACTTAATGGCAATCCCAATCAAATGATGATTGATTGCAACAGTATCATAATATTCCCTTTGGTATGCTAAATTCTCCGGTCGCTTTACAATGCTTGATGCCCACTGTTTTATGTGATGTATCTGACTGTGAGGTTACAATCGCACAAGTTCTTCAGCAAAAATACTTAATAAAAAAAAGTAAGCCAAGAAGCAACTTGTGTTTATGTTTAATGATTAGCATTTGGGCTGAAGAAGCAATGTTTTCTGTTTGTTGAGCTCTTCATGTCCAGATCAGTCGAGGCACAGTGTACCTCTTGAGCCTTTCAAACGCTCAGTGATCCACTGCTGCTGACAACATTTTGTGTCTCTCAGTCCAGCTTTAGATGCCGCAATCCAGAAATCAGGCTTTTTTGCATAAAAAAATGATGGAATACGTCTATGGAAAAGCTAAAATAATCTAGTAATCCTAGTTGAGTGAATCTGAAAAAGTTTGCTGCTGCCCTAAAAATGGAATTATAAGCCTAACTGTGCGGTGATATGAAGTTAAACACCTGCCAGCCAATCAGAATCCAGTATCCAGACAAACCATGACCGTAGTACCCATAAATATAAACGATATTTTTTCCATTGTAAAGTGATAATTAGGGAGACTTCTTACAGCTTCCCTTCCCTACAATAGCCTATAATTCAGACAGCATCTGTCACAGACAAGTGCAACTGCTCCCAGTTAGAAGCCGAAGGATCGACCCAAGCCTTGTCAAGCCACACGTATGTCACCACTCACATACCGGCAGTCATTATCCACATGCCTTTGCCTTCACAACAACATCCATCTTGGCGGTAGGTCACCAAGGAGCACCACCCTTCCCCCATGTCATTATCCTGCTGCGTGCACGACCCACTATAGCTTAGTTATACTGGTATAAGAGGACAGAGAGGCCACAGAAGGATCATTCACATTTAACACTGCTTCAGATTTCTTGTGACAGGAGGTTGAGATCTGGCACACTCTTGTTCTGTAAATAGTCATCCTTCTTGGTAATGAGTGTTTGATGGAATGTGAGATCTTGACATCAAAATAACCTTAACCTTAGCGTGACCTCATATGTCAGTCTTCATGTGTGTCCATGTTCTGTTCCCTTCGTCGTGAGTTGATGTATTGCTGCATCTCCTGCAGAAACAGGAAATCAAAGTTTGGCATTGATAGGAACACTCCTCAGTCCTTCCCAGAGAAAGATTACTGCAGGGATGCGTCACAAGCTTTTTGCATTGAAACCAGTCTGCATCAGAAACATTGTAAATGAGCAAAATCTCAAACTGAAATTTGTTGGATCTTAAAATCATTTCATGTGGTAAAAGCGTCTATTACCAAATCAGCTCCATTCATTCATTCATTAAGTCATTTTCCAACCACAGGGGTACACTCTGGACAGGTCGCCAGTCCATCACAGGAATCAGCTCCAATAGATTTCAATTCAAACCCTGCTGCACACGACTGGTAGCACACTATAGATAAGTTGTACAGGAAAAGCCAGGTTCCTGTAGGATTTTGTGCTGGTTAGGCCAGTTGGGGGGCTTTCGAACTAGACAAGACATGTAGGTCTTGACATTAAATACACCAAACATTGACTTACTTAAATACAAATACAGATATATAAAGACAACTAAATTCAAGCCTTAACTGCAATGATCTAAACACGAATAAATAAGTATCTAAATACAAACTTTTTTGGTAAAAGTTTCTTCCATGATGCCAGGGCAGTGGAACTAAAAACTTGATGGTTTTTATGGTCGCTGAGGCTTCAGCCACACATCAGCGGAGGAATGGAGTAATTGGCAGCACCATTCTGTCTCCTCTCAAGCAGTAAGCTATTATGTGCTGAATGGCAGTAATCATATCATCTGGGTGATTGCTGAATACTGGTGTTGGACTAAGAGAGGAGGTGGAAAGTACAGAAGTACGGTGTTCTCGCACCACTGTAATTGTATATATACAGAACTGTGAGATCTAGGCAGCTGAAACACATTAGGTGGTGCTATAGAGCCATTTTGCCACACCCACTTTTCAAATCCACATCATGCGTACATTTTTAGCAGTCGTGGCAGGTGTGCAAATTCGGTGTCTTTTTTAAAATCACATTTAGTCCCTTGAAATTGTGTGGAAAACCACGAAACAATAATATCCGTAGCTATAACCGTAGAGTTCAAGCCTAATTACCATTCTAAAAATCTTCTCCGTTAAAGATAAAAAGTGGCTTGTGCTAACTTTATTCATCAATTAAATTTGAAAGTAAAATGTGCTTAAGTATGGATTTAAAACGTAGAAAATCACATAAAACTACCCAGTTGAAGAAGCAGAAGAAAATGTAATTTTCCTGGTGGTTCATATTTGTTGAGTTTTCCCACCAAAGCATTGGTGGTACCAATTGGTGATACCCCTCTGGGAAATGCAGTTAACGGATAACAAAATCGAGGGATGTGGTATAAATTGGAGCTTTAACCTGTTAAACATAGCCCCTGATCTAATCAATCACTTATTGTTCTACTGGGTTAAAAGTAAAAATGCTAGTAAAACATTCTGCAATAACACAAAATGTAATTTCTCATAAAGATGCACAAAGCCTTTAAAGGAAAAATGTCCTGTCACACAAACCAGGAGCACCCCGTGTTGTAGAGTTTATCACTACATGCTGTTTCTACAAATTAAACATACTTATTTGTGCATTTAAGAATATGCCAGCGTCATACTCTTTGAAGTCATTCATCATAAATAACTTCTCTTGATGTTTCCTAAAATAGAGGAATGCCTATACAAGAAAACAAGCCTAGTGATTAATTATTTACCTCCATCAGTAAGCAGGGATCCCTGTCAGCATATCACGTCACCACAAAAGAGGCCATGTGGGTGACCTAAAGCATGACATGCCATTTTTCTTGCTTTATTTTGTTTTATCTTGTGTCATTCCAGTACAAGCAAGTTGAGCAGTACATGTCTTTCCACAAACTTCCTGCTGACTTCCGGCAGAAGATCCATGATTATTATGAGCACAGATATCAAGGAAAGATGTTCGATGAGGAGAGCATTTTGGAAGAACTGAATGAGCCTTTGCGAGAGGTATGAGATTGCAACTAATGTCCCTATAATCAATTGGTCCCTCAGTACAGTAACACCTGTGCCTTCAGGAAATAGTCAACTTTAATTGCCGGAAGCTGGTGGCATCCATGCCGCTCTTCGCCAATGCCGATCCCAACTTTGTGACAGCGATGTTAACCAAGCTTCGCTTTGAGGTCTTCCAGCCAGGAGATTACATCATTCGAGAAGGAACCATCGGCAAGAAGATGTACTTCATTCAGCATGGCGTCGTCAGTGTGTTGACCAAAGGAAACATTGGCATGAAGCTCTCTGATGGCTCCTACTTTGGGGGTAAGAGTTCACCTGTTCATTTAATAACATTTACAAAAGACAAACTATCATATTTCTACTAATGAGTCATTTTATGAAATTAAATGGAAAAATCCCAGCAGTTTCCTATGCGATATATGGTAATATCACTGACATTTAAACATGACTCCTCAGTTTCTCCCTCCAGCGAGCTATGACCCATTTAAGATGGCATCCCCTGCTTTGTTGACCCAGAAAAACCCAGTCTTTAGTCTAGAGTAGATTTGGAGCAAGGATCAGTAGGCTGAGAATATTCCAGGGGCCAGCAGCAATAAAGGGCTAAAACCGATGGACTACCAATGGTGACAATAACTGCTACCAAGCTTTTGTTTTGTTCTCCTCCTCGAACCGACTATCAAATTGTCAACAAATTAGTTTCAGATCATCCTCTGATCATGCTAAAACTTAGAGGACCAACTAAAAGTTATGAAATTCAAGCTGATTCGACGAGGCGTTTATGAATGGGGCGTGGACAATTATGACTTAATGCTCACCAAAATGGTGATAAGGCTACATCTCAATGATTCTTTAATATTTCCACACCAAACTTGGTGGATACTATAATAACCATCATCTGAAGCTGCCTGCACATTGCCCTCTAAGGGTCAGGAGATACAACTGTTGGCTTTTGCCTTAATGCATCAACATATCTTTACAAAAGTTTGCTTGTATGTTTGCCAACGTCCTGAAGGCAAACAAGAATAATTATGGTAGCACCACCTTGTGGTCAAAATATCATTTAATAAAATGGAAGTTACTTTTGCTAACGTTAACATATGCTATGTTCAGCACAGTGTCCTCTAATGGTCAGGGGATATAAAATTTTCTTATTGTCTTTTATTAGTTCAAACAGTTTATAATAGTCATATAGTTGGGTCGTTAGGTGATCAAAACTTCTGGTCCGCCATAATAATTAAGGATGAAAACTTACATTTTCGTTCTCCTCTCAGACTGTGTAAGTCCAAGTCTTACCAAGTTTGAATCAGAACATCCTCTGACCTTGCTGGCAAAAAATTAATTTAGTGTCTAGACAGTTTAACATTATGATGTATTTAACAGCTACATGGTAATTCTAATTTGTGGATAAACAGGCGTCAAGAAGTTTTAGTTTCTTGAGGTTTGGTCATGTATTACTGCTTGCAGTTATATTTATATTCTGTATTTCTGTATATTCTAATCAATTTAAGTGAACACAATGGTTTTGAGTGCAAAAATTCATTAAGCTTATATCAGACATGCTTCTTAGCAGTTTACGCTAATGAGAAATCATGGCTTATCTACACAGTAGCACTTTAAAGGTCTTAATTAATACAAAAGAACATGGGATCAGCTGTTAATCAACATTTAATGAGTATTTTTCTAATATTTCAAGCTTTTTGATCCTCAATATAAATTTGATTTTAGTCCATGACTGTCAGACATTGCAGCTTTGCTTGGAAGCCAAATTTAGGGAGGTTGTGAAAATGTGTTTTTTTTTTTTTTTTTTGCTGAAAGTCACGTTACAGTTTAATATTAGAGCGAATCTGACTTTCATAAGTTATAGTGGAATACTGCAGTGTACACGTCAACATCTGTCACTGAATAATGTAATGAAGTCTGTCGTTTTGAAGTGGGAACTGTGCCTTCTAATTGAAATAATTCTAATTCATAATTTAGTACAAAATGTCTTTGGGATAATTTTTAACCCAGTCCCAGGGCCTCAGTTTCCGAAAAGTGTATTCACAGAAAGTTCATACATTTCGCCCAGATCTTAAATTTTGAGCAGAAAAAAATAGTTATTTAGCATAGTGTTAAAAAGGGCCTTGAATTAAAGCATTGATTTTTTTTTGGGGACAGCCATCGTCCACTTAAATCCTTATATTTGATTTACAATCAATGACAGTCATGAGAACCTTAAATGAAATGGAGCCGTGCCAACATTTGCTTTGAAGTGTGGTTGCATGTTCAGCTGTGAAGATCTCTAAAGCTGTGAATCCTTTTAGTCAGAGTGTGTGTCGATAGAGGCCCTTAGTCAGTGACAGGGTCTTCACTCCTGAGAAGACAAGCCTTTATCCTTGCTCTCACAGAGGAATCGGGAGAACAAAAAAAAATTTCCTTTTCAGATTTCACCTCTATCTGCAGTTATTTTGCACAACAATGGAGATGACATTTTTTCACAAATTAGGATGGTTCTGATAAAAGTGGTTTTTAAAAATCAGTAGAATATTTCAGAAAAACATTGTATCCACCCCACCTCTCTCTGATTGGAGATACAATAGTGAAAGCATCCTTTTAAAAACAAATGTTACTCACTTGGAGATGAAGCTGGATCACAAACAGTGAGTACAGACCCATTTCCATGAGTCAACCACCAAACCAAATGTGTGTTTTAGCTCCTTCCACAGTGTCCTCAACAGTTCAGTTGCTGGAAGTATTTGAACGCAGTTCTTTGGAGCCAAGCACATCACACAGACTTTTGAAGCCATGGCTACTCACATGTTAAATGAATGCAAATTAATATTCATAAGATGAGACTAGCGGCTGGTGATACATGATGGATGAGTTATTGACAATGAGCGAGAAGGTTCTTCAGCACTTCTGACATCACGATCTGTAAACTAGATCTGGGTGATGTGGCCTCCCAAAAAAAAATCCCAGAATTCACGATTTACATAGATTTTTTTCACCCCTATTGAAAATCAATCTGCAGATAACAAAAAAATGTTCAAAACACACTATAAAATGTTGTGATAATAATATTATTAGAAATAATAATGATGTAATATTATTAAATTATTCATTTTGGTCTAATTGTTATTGTTTTAAATTAAATTGAAACACAAAAATACAATGTGTCCATTTTTTTTTCTTAATAATAATGAATGGATGGGTGTCACTTAAAGGCGTCCTCGAGGACACTGGAGACGGGTTGTGCGCATTTTTTTTTTCAATACTTTCCTGTGCGTTTAGGGCTTGTACAATACTTAAGGTCTTTTACAATACTTTATGTGTGATTCTGTGGCAAACGGGCAGGTTAATCCAACTGGGTTGCAAGATCTACACCTGTCACAGCTCAGAGGGTGAGCGCTCATTCTTGCGGAAGGCGCAGCACATTGATGCACACCACAGAGTCGAGTTAATCGATAAAATTGATTCCTCGCCCAGCCTTACAGTAAACTATTCATTTTCAATTAAAGGCACCCCCCCCCCATCAAGCAGACCCACAGTTCACAGAAATAATGTTTGAGTTCCTTCAAACCGCAGACTTCTCCATCAGCTCATCCAAGCATCAAAATCCAATAAACTTGTGACTCCTACAGAAGTTGAACCTCATCTGGTGGACTTTTTTCAGAGATCTGTCTACTGACCCGAGGAAGAAGGACTGCTAGTGTTCGGGCAGACACTTACTGCCGACTTTACTCGCTCTCTGTGGACAACTTCAACGAAGTCTTAGAAGAGTATCCAATGATGCGGAGAGCATTTGAAACAGTTGCCATTGATCGCCTTGATCGAATAGGTAAGCCTTGCATTTATGTAGTTTTAGTCCAAAATAAGCCCCGAATAGAATTATTTGGCACACTTGAGTCTTCGGTGCACAGAATTTGATACAAGTAAGCCACCTGCCCTCCTCACCCTTTTAAGACTTGAGAGGATGTTCACCATCCTTGTTGCTTATCTGCCAAGGTCAATGTGTTCTGATGTCATTCCCGGTCACATGATCATCTCGGTTGTTTACACTGGGGCCATGCCACTACCCCACTCACTGCTGTTGCCATGGTAGCCTGATTCCATAAATGATCAGTTCAGCACATGAAGGAGTTCAGACCACAGATACTTTGTTAACACAGTCTAAATAACAGTGAGCTAGTGACATTGTTTAACAGCAGTGGCAGTTGAGAATGTCAGAGGTAACATACGTTTGTTGGGTAAACAAGAAAACATTTTAAAAACAAATCCATATCCATCTAAAACTTACAGGGTTTAAGCTTCTTAGGACAGGGAAGAGCATGTTTATCTTAATCCAGTCTCCACCTGATTGCTGTATAACTGTGTGGTTTTAGGAAACAGCTTGGAGAAATTGCATGTTCTAACCACAAGTGATGGTTCATAGTGTTAACTGTGTGTGCGCCATCTACACTGGAGAGGGAGGTGAGAGAAATTGAAGGAGAATTGAGGGCCCTGACAGCAGGAGCTGTGCGAAGGATGTCATTCTAACTGCAAATTGTCTTGCCAGCAGCAGGGTGCGAGTGATAGGCACGCGCCTTGTCGCGAGTTAGTGTTAGCAGTGCGGTGACGCGGCACAATGAGACAAGTGCCAGACTTTAAGCTTCCACCTCACTGGAAGGCTCAGCAGGATGTTTCTGTTCACATGGAGCCTCTATTCCCTTTCTATTACATTAAACAGGAAAAAAATAGTCTGTATGACTTGCACATTTCTAGCTGAATGAACATACTTTGCGAGTACACACTTCTTCCATCGGCCGTTTATTGTGAACCATGGCGACTTGAAAAATCAGTGATCGGTAGCCATTCGCTAAGCATCGCGATCATATCAATCCATCTTGTTGCCGGTCTGCCTCATTGTCTCGAGCCCTCCATGATGTCTTTCTCAAGGGAGTGTGTCCGAAGTAGATGACCTGTAATTTGATGACAAACGATGTTGATCCGCAGAGATGCGTTGGCTGTCCAAGGTATGCACTACACATGTAGAATTCGGCCGAGTATAGCAAGGATACAAAAGGCAACTATCCCAGGATAGGCTCCATGTCTAGATAGTGATCTAGTCTGCAGACCCACAGAATGAGTTCCACAGAGACTTGTGCACCTTCAAGTGGCTCTCTTTCGGGACATGTTTAGAACCCTCATTTCGTAAGATATTGTCATCACATTTGGAATGTGGCTTGGTAGGGTGTCATTCTTTGATTATCTTTTATTTTCAGGCTAATTGCTCAACTAGATTGGGTGAACCAACCCTAGACATCCTCAATAATTGTAAACTGTTCTATTTTAGGCAAGAAGAACTCCATCCTGATGCACAAAGTACAGCATGATCTTAACTCTGGTGTTTTTAACAACCGTGAGAATGAAATGATCCAGGAGATTGTGAAGTACGATCGGGAAATGGTACAACTGGTAAAACAAGGGGATGTGCAAAGGCCAAGAGCCATGTCCATGACTGCTACAACACACGGGAGTATGTTTGTTCCGTCCAGTCAACCATCTACAAGTTCTGCCATTGCTAGCCTTCAGCAGGCTGTCGCCATGAGCTTCTGTCCCCAGATGGGCAACTCTCTAGTTGGCTCTGGAGCTGTTCAATCTCCCCGCATGGTCAGACGCTTCCAGGTTGTCCAGAGTCAGACACCCCCAGGCTCCCAGTACTCCACTTTAGCCCGTGCCTCTGCCCTCATAAACACACCTATCCATAGCCCTCTGGCAACTAGTGGTCGAACATTCCAGTATGGCTCAAGCCCCCCTGGTGCACCCTCAGGATCCCAGATATCCCTTGTACAGCCAAATGTCCCCAGTCCTACACATCGACCTGCTGTCCCCAGGAACACTCTAAATCAGGAAGCCCGTGCCCTGTCCGCCTCTCAGCCATCTTTACCTCACGACATAGTCCAGGCCATTGCTCCAAGCCCGGTTCAATCAACAAGAGTCTCATCCACTTCGATAGGTCCCCCCCAGATCCTACCAAGAGGAAGCATCCCACCAAGAATGGCACTGCCACATCAAATGTCTGTAGGTGCATTTCCACCTGCCTCCCTTCCCCAGATGAGACCTAACTTGGATTCGGGACTTCCAAAGAAGGACTCGATAGACAGTCTCCCAGAAACTGATCACCACATCAGATCTAGATTATCATCAAATTTGTGACCAAAACAGAGTTGGCAATACAGTGACTTCTTCTTCAGCAACATCTGCTTGCGAATACTCCTCTTTAGATCAGAATGTACGTGGTACGACTGGGCATGTGCAAATAAGACTTGATCGAGCAAACATGTCTGTATTATTCTTAACACCAATGGGACATTATGAAATGACACCAATGTAGCTTCCTCCCTCACACTTTGCCTCTTTGAACTGTTTTCTCTATTGTAGCTGTTCAGAAAACAATTGTATCCACTGCATTTTATAAACTGTTGTCCAAATGATCAAATATATGTCTGAATACCAGGACTTGGCATTTTATGACAGATCACACATAGGTAATCTCTTCCTCTCAGCATGAAGTGTCAACACAATAGATATTACACCTACAGTTCGATGCACATTAGAATTACAAAATAAAAGTGTATTTGAAGACTGGTGTTGGAAACGGTTTTGACTCAAGATGCAGAGCTGTTCTCAGTATACAATAGGGGTGTAACGGTACGCTAAAATCGTATTCGGTTCAGTACAGTGTCTTGGAGAGTTCGGTTCGGTACAAAACAATAAGCTGCAAATACACAGTAGAATTCTTGCATAAAATAAATAAAAGTGACACATTTGGGTGATATTTTAAATAAATTACACTCTTTATTAAGAAAAACACATTTTTTTTTAAATAAAAAATGAAATACTGCAACTAGTTAGGATAGGGATTACCTATCCACATTTTCTGAAGAGAGCATAGATCTGGTTGCAGTGACAATATCTCCAGCAGTAGAAAATGTTAGATGTGTTGCCTGCCCGATCTCCGTGGAACAATGTCGGCATACAACTTTAAATTTATCCACTCGTCTATCCCCGTTATGTCTTTTAACAGAGAAGCCAAAGTGTTCTCAAACACGAGACCGTAGTGAGGTGAGAGGGTCTTCAAGCTCTGGCTTCTCCTTCGCTTTTGATATGATTCTCGCGCTCGTGCTCGTCAGTCAATAGCGTCCGTGCGGAAACTCGCCTAGGAACATTGTTCCGCTGCGCTTAATATCGCGCTAATAATACATTTATATCATTTAATAAAAATACAGAATACTGAAACGGTACGCAAGTGTCCCGAACCGAACAGGCCGTACCGAAACGGTTCAATACGTACCGTGAACCGTTACACCCCTAGTATACAAATATTTTAAGATCGGAACCAGGCCTCGTTAAATTGTGGAAATAAATCAGACCAGTGCCAAAGTGACTCTGAAAAAATCCATCTGAAATCAATGACGTTCGCAACAAATGGTTGACTGTGGAGGAGGTCAATGTCCCATTTTCTTCCTCATCTCGCTCAAAATGTGGTTATTTAACGGTAAGCTAATTTAGCTTACAGCAAATTTCACATACATCCATCTTTTCCATTTCGCACCACACTTTGGCGACCATGTTGCCAAAGTAAACCCACAAATATGGGCCACATTAGAAAGAAAGTGTAAGTCAAACAGATGGTCAAAAATTGGATCTAGGCATGAAATTGGGATTTTGCCTACAGTCTAAGGAAGGATAATACTTGATCAGAGACAAAACTGCACTTGCGTGGACAAGATTTCTCCTTTTATATTTTTCTGTGCACTTTTTCACCCCAGCACAGTGTATTAGACTAGATCCATTACAAATAAGCAAATCAAAATATCCCTAAGTAGGGTTCATGAGAGTTCTGCTTCCTGGCTTCAGATTGTACAATAGGTTCAACGATTTTATATTTTAGCTCTTAAAAAACTTGTTTGGAAGATAATATCAAACAATATTTAGAGTTTTACCTATGAACTCAAGTATTGAGGCAGATCATCAGGGTGTGTTGTTATGAGGGAAAACATTGGCGCTGATAACCACCATGTCCTGAAATGCGCAGAGGAGTATCAGGTGTCGACGTGTTTCCCCAATATCTGTTGTTTTGAAGAGCTGAATAACACTCTCCATGGCTACCTAATGAGATCTGATGTCCTCCCGCTCTTTGAATCGTTGAAAACCTATTAATATTCTGCTCTTTCTGACCATTCCACAGCCTGAAACGCACGAAGCTCTGCGATAGCTGGTCCTTTTCATTCCTCACATTACCGAGACAAAGGGAAGAGTAATTGAATCATTTGTGTTCTTGTAAAAATGAATGCGCAGAAGGCTGAAAATAGTACCAAGTTCGTCTAGACGGTGAATGTGTTTCCCTTGTGAAATATAACATGATGATTCCCTGTGGACACTCCTGATTTAAAAGGAGTCTTACATCTGCAGTTAAACAGATTTGGTTCAATATGCCAAGTGTTACATGCCAAAATAAATTTGAAGCAATAAAGTTTACAGGTTGTACATGATAAAGGATTCTTGTCTCAGTTGAGTGCAACATTTGTTTGTATGAAAGAAGGGAGTTGACTGTGGATTTTAAGCATTTCAACATTTATGTGTTTCCCACTTTTATCCAAAACAACAGATTTCAAAGAAAGAAGTTCAAGGGTTCGCCACCATGCTCTACTAATCTACAGGCAAGTATCCGATTAATGGTAGTATCAGAAATCCAAAATCCCTACCATTGTCAAGACCAAAGAGACGTCCAATGATGTTTAGGACAGAATTGTATCTCTGCACGAAGCAAAAATTAGCTACAAGACTCAAGCGGCTTGTTGAGCCATCAATCTTCCACACTCCACCTCACAGAGTTTATATGATCATGAGAGTGGTTAAAAAGGTCAGCCCAGAACTAGGCAAGAAGGTCTTTTGAAGGGTCAGTCACCAAGAAAACAATTGGTAGCATCACAGGAAGCAATAAACTTCTGAAAGACTCAAAAGTGACATGGGTGAAAGTGTTGTGAGATCAACTCAACTCGCAATGTTTGGAGGAGTAATGCAGCATATTAAACCAAAAACACCATCTTCACTGTCAAACATGGTGGTGGAAACCTGATACTTTGTGTTCTTTAATTTCTTCTTCTTTCCTATGTAAAGTCGCTATGAAAATGTGGGATGAGCCCCACCGAGTGGCTTTTTTACGTCTTTTGCAATTCCATCAAAAGAACCAGTTTTCATTTGCCGTTCTCTTTGCGAAATACCAATTTCGGTAGAACCACTCGTGATGCCGCCCGTGGTTTTCAATTGATGCATCGAAAACTCATTCTTTAGAGGATTTGGGCTTGGATTGGCTTTTACAACAAAAAAGGAGAGAGATAAGGTTCAAGTTGCCACACAGCCGCCTTGAAATATTTGTAAAATTTCTTTCAATGGGTTTTAGTAATGGTTGTACTCACTTCCTGTATGAGCTTGGTTTATTCCTTCCAGTTCCGTTTGGGGAAATCATAGCGAATGACAAAGAAATACACAATTCCAACATAAAAACCAAAAGAAGAAGAAAGACACAGAGCGGAGGGCACACAGCATAAAACAATGGAGGCCGTTGAAATATTGGTATTTTTATGCTCTATATTTGTTGGTTTATAGCCGATTTTCCTTCCAATAAAGCCTGCTTTTATAACATTGCCAAAAGGGTACACAAATACCACTAATGGGTACCAAATGTGATGGAAAAGTCCTCAAAAGGACCCTGGGAGGAGCCGAGTAGTGATCTACCATTGGTGGAGCGAATGGTGAGACAGAATCTCTCCTGAAATGTGAGAAAACCTGGTAGCAGCTACAATAAAGGTCTCACCCTGTAAAGTGTAATGGACCAAAGAAGACTTTTGAAGGTCGAATCCTTACATTACTATATGCACACCTTTTTAACCTTTTCAAATGCATTTTTCTGAAATTTTTTGTTACTCACTGCTGAAATGTATGGAGCGATCATTTCCTTGTCTGTGGTCGAAGAATTAATACATTTTTTCACGTTCACAGAAATATTTCACCATCAGAAGTTGAATTTCCAAAACAATTCTTTAGTTTCCAGTTGGGAGAATCCACGAACCCAATGTCAGAATATGACTGAGACCAAAAAATTGGGGATAAACATCAATATAATGATACAAAAAGATAATTTTTGTCATTCGAACGTAGAGAAATAACGTTGGAAATAATCTTGTAAACTTACTATCTAATCCCAGGCTGGCGTTGATCTCTAATTTGGGCTCGACTCCCGTGATTACCCCTTCAATCACTGCAGAGCTGCTAGATATCGCTCCGTGCTTGAGTGTTCTCTTTAAGGAACTTCAGCCAAACTTCAAGTCTCTGTTGCGAGGCCAAATTTCATTGAAAAAGATTTGTAATCAATAAAAAGCATTTCATTAGCATGTATAAGGAACTGATTTACATGATTGGAAAGTGCTTCCGCATGTTGGTCACTGACTTCTGGATGTCACTAGAAAGTTGAACTGAGAGGAGCTTTCACCCAATCACTTGATTTTGGCGAATTTTGTGGTAAAATCATGATGTGAAGACCTCCACTACCTCTCTTCTGAAAACATAGCACGGGATAAAGCATTTATAATTTAACTAAAGTAAAATGATCTTAGGGGTGCAACGAAACACTCACGATACGATAAATACCTCTATATTGTCTACAGTACGATATGCATCACAATATTTCCAAAACTGTTTATATAACATAAAAAAGGTTTTTAAAAAGTTTTGAGACTACAAATTTAAGCCAGCTAGGGTTTATTTTAAGAGCAATTGATGCTCTCCATCCACTAAAGGGCAGTGTTTGCATATTTACATTGTCACTTTTTTTTTGAGAGAGGCAATTTTACAACCTTTCTCATTAAAAATGTGAGTAAAGGATAATGGTCTCTTGTAAATGTTAAATAAAACAAAAAAAGAAGTTTCAGAAGTGACTAGAATCACCATCACACCAAGAAGCAAGCTCCACGATACGTATTGTGATAATTTTGTGTTGCAAAATATTAAACCCCAAATTACAATGTACTTAAAATCCTGTTCGTTGAATAAAAAGGGCTTTGCTTTGCTTTCTAGGGGAGGATTTCAAAACTTGATTTTATAATAAAACAAAAAATTCTGAATTTTTGAAACTTTTGCCTAATTGTATTTTTTGTACAATTTCAGGTTTGTTGTGGAATTATTGTGTGATGTAATTTGAAATATTTACAGAAAATAGAAGCTGGGGATTATAGCAAAAAAAATAAGACATCAACCATTGCATCAAAAAAAAAAGCCCCAGACTGTAAAAAAAGAAGAGAATTTAGAACAAAAAACTAAATCTCAAACAGTTGCCATTCATCAACTTTGCTGAACAATAATAGAATCTTCTTCTGACTCTGGGTCAGAACCACATGTACATCTCTATAGCTGCTTTTGCTAATATTTCCACTAACCATTGCGTCAAAAGATGCTCCAGTTGTTGTCCCGAGTACATCAGCGTTGGTGGGCGGAGGGATGAACCAGGTATTTTTAATAAAGTACAAGCACAGATCAACATGTAATCATTTTATGAACCTTAAAGGAGACGATTACAAAATATTTGTGCATTATTTCCATTTTCCACTGCACGGTACGGCACAGCTCAGCTCAGTTCGGCCTACTTGCTTTTCCACCGGCTTCAGCATCATGTCACAGGGGGTGTGTTTTAGCTTGAGTATTTTCACGGCACGCCCTCCATGTCGTAATAAATAGAGCAACATGAGATCAGGAAGAAAAACCTGACCGCATCGGAGTATAAATGGGAAAATAACAATTGACCGCGAAAGCACCGGACTCTTCGCTTCTTTAGATTATGGGCGTTTTACACGGCTTTCAACAACGAGTTATTAGAAGTTCCGAGCAGCTTGTGCTAACTCGCATGATTCAATGGCAAGCAATGACGACTCTGGTCCAATCAGTGATCAGTCATTTCTAGAACCTCCTTGAAGCCAGTTCCTGAAATGGTGTCGATTAAAACGGTCGTTGAAAAAAAGTAGTTAAAATTTCTAAAAAGTCCACCGTGTCGTGCAGTGGAAAAAAACAGCAAAAAGCACAACGTTAGATTCAACGAAATCATTGCAACTGAGCTTCAGTCTCCCCTGAATGAAACAAGCTTTAAAATAAAAAACCGGGGACAGGCTTTGGAATTTCTTGAAAATCCGTAGACCTGGAGAGGAAAAGTATTGACTTTATTCTCGTTAAATTCCACAAGGGCAGCCCAAGGTCACACACGTCAACAACGTAACTCTTAAGGATGCCATTATCAAAAATATCCCGACGCTGAGAACCCAAAAGCCGCCAGCGGAGAAAATATCATGTCCAAGACGAAATGTCAGTGAGGGCTTTGAAATCGATGCAAGGAGCCGGAATCCTGTGGTTAATCAGGCTTACGTCAGCACTCAGGAGTGAAGGAGCGGATGAGAAACCCGTCGAGAAAGGCTTCACGCTCCCCATCCAGACAAGAACACAGTCTGCGTTGGATCCATGAGGGGGGGTCCTGCTGCTTGCCTCAGTCAGAACTCTGCTCCAGTGCTTGAGTGATGGCTTTATGATAATGTGACATGACAGAAAGACACTCTCACTTATCAAGCCACGCAGCCTCAGCCAAACGCGTTTTCAGTCGATAAAAAGCAGTAATGAGTCCCGGTGAAAGCTCAAGTCACCGTTCACTTCTCAGCTGAAAAAATACAATGAACGCTTCACCTCTTCCAGGTCGAATTGTCCTGCAAGAGATACATGAGATGAGATGAACATATGGAAGGGAAAACCTGAGTATTTTCATTGGCTGCTGTTTTCGATAAGGTCAACAAAGCACAATTGAGCTCTACGTGATCAAGATATATTAAACATATCATCCGTTTCATTTGCACTCTGAAGAATGAAATGAATCCCGAAGGAGATATAAACTTAGATAAAAGTGTGCAGAGAATTGTGGGTGGCCTGCTGGCCGTCAGCTTGTGTGGGAGATGAAAAGCAGAGCAGAGGAAATCAGGCCTGAGGGACACACAGTCCTCAGGGACACAATTTCATTAGAGGAAACCAGAGGAGTCCTGGAAGAATACAGAGCGCATTTTGCTCTACGTGTCAGAAGCAAGACCAGGAGCACAACATTGAGCACGTTCATTATAGAAATAAATCCACTAGGGGTGTAACGGTACGCTAAAATCGTATTCGGTTCGGTACAGTGTCTTGGAGAGTTCCGTTCGGATCATTCGGTTCGGTACAAAACAATAAGAACTTACATATTCTTTATTTTGAAAAGCTGCTAATACACAGTAGAATTCTTGCATAAAATAAATAAAAGTGACACATTTGGGTGATATTTTAAATAAATTACACTCTTTATTAAGAAAAACACATTTTTTTTAAATAAAAAATGAAATACTGAAACTAGTTAGGATAGATTACCTATCCACATTTTCTGAAGAGAGCATAGATCTGGTTATAATATCTCCAGCAGTAGAAAATGTTAGATGTGTTGCCTGCCCGATCTCCGTGGAACAATGTCGGCATACAACTTTAAATTTATCCACTCGTCTATCCCCGTTATGTATTTTGACACAGAAGCCAAAGTGTTCCCAAACAGGAGACCGTAGTGAGGTGGGAGGGTCTTCAAGCTCTGGCTTCTCTTTCGCTTTTGATATGATTCCATTTTCCTACTCGCGCTCGTCAGTCAATAGCGTCCGTGCGAAAACTCGCCTAGGAACATTGTTCCACTGCGCTTAATATCGCGCTAATAATACATTTATATCATTTAATAAAAATACCGAATACCGAAACGGTACGCAAGTGTCCCGAACCGAACAGGCCGTACCGAAACGGTTCAATACATACTGTGAACCGTTACACCCCTAAAATCCACTCTTAGTTAAATGCTTATTTAATCTCATTTCAAAGTTCAGGCCAATAATTGCAACCGGAGATCTGAACCGGGTGTTAAAATATACACATATAATATCACATATACCAAAAAAAAAAAACATGCTAGCAAAATGTATCATTATCTAAAAAATATTGTAAATAATTTACAGTCGAATCATGCTAGTTTATCTACTCTCAGGTAGATGTACTATTTAATTAATTAAACATGCCAAATGTGCTATTTTCTATCAAGCTAATGCCATAAAACATGTTAGAAAATGTTACAGCTATATATTCATTTGGCAAATCTTGTAAAACATGCCAGGAGTGCAAATATGCACTCTAGCAAATTGCTAAATTGTTGTTAGCAATTGGCTAATTAGCTGCAGGATTTCCATTTACGCTGCAAACGCTGATACGTGCTACTTAAAACATGTTTGCTAGAGATATAAGCGTAAAGCGAGTTTTATGTGCTAATGTACATCCAGCTAATATTACAGTTGTATATAAACCTAGCAAATTTTGTAAAACATGCAATCAATTAATTAAATGAATTAGCAAATTGCTAAATAGACATTAGCAATTGGCTAATTAGCTGTTTAAACATGTTACGTTTCCATTAATGCTGCCAACTCAGCTTAGATACATTCTCACTTGATAACACGTTTGCTAAAGTTAAAACCTTAGAATATTACAGTTCATTTTCAAAATGTTTTATGTTAACGATAAACTAAATTCAGAGTTAAATCAGGCTAGTTTAATCACTCTGCTCGAATAAAATGTACTTTATCTAACTTGAAATTGAAGAAACGGTCCAATATGGGCTAATGTATTTGAAGCCAATACCATTAAACGTTATTAACAAAATAGTAGTTACATATAAAAAAGCAAATCTTTTAAAACATGCAGGCAATGTAATTAAACATGCTAGGTTTCCCATTAGAGCTGCTAATCCAGCTCAGATAAAATGCAAATTGATAAAACATGTCTGCTATAGTTATAAACTTACTACAGTAAATGTAAAAAAAGATGCTGTAACATAATCGCAATGTTATTTGAAATCAACAAACTAATTCATAGGTGAAAAGATGCTAATTTGTCTTTGACTTTCATTTTCCATTCCAATAAGCATACAAAAAATATTTTGCAAGCAAAATACGTGCTTAGGACAAAAAAATACTGTACTTTGACAATAATAAATATTTAAAACATGCCAACAATGTGGTTCAAAATAAGAGTCATATTAGCAACAAGCTAATTCTTCATTATGCAAAATCTTACAGAGAATATTACCCGTTAAATAAACAGTAAAGCCACGTATATGATGCTAACACAAAACCCAAAACTGATGTTGAGAACATGCTAGCTAAACATAATATATTGATAACATAGATTAACATGGTAGCAATGAGCACACTAGCAAAGCACTAAATATTAGCAACAAGCTAATGACCGCTGAAACATGCCTAATATTGCTGAATATATTCACATTTTAAAATGTCGAAACTCTAACCTTAAAAACATGTAGCTAAAGGTTCGATATGGATAATATAGATACGCATAGTAGCAATATGCATGCTAGCAAAGCACTAAATATTAGCAACAAGCTATTTTAATGCCAAATCTTGCAAAATCTGCCCACAAACATGTTAAATCACACAAGAAACTAATATTGTGAAGTGCCTTAGAATTCCCGCTTTAAACCTGCATCATTAAGAGCCGTGTAAGTGGGTTACAGTGATTTATCCCATTTTAACTCATAGCTAAACTTGCTAGTACCATGCATTAAATAACGGCACAATTCTGTGTTTGGACTGTTTGGCTAAAAATGTGCCCATGATTCCGTCTGGTGAGTATTATGTAACGAGATTAATCCGTTCATTGCATTAATCGCACTCAGTAAAATTAAATCTATCTTGCTGATGAACATAGACAGGCATATGCGTTTCAGACAGACTCCATGTAATTATGCAACAGTTAAAGCACGAAAAGCTGTTAGACAGGGGCAAAGGTGCATGAGAAAGTGATCTCTACGGTTAAACTCACCTGGTTTAGGAACTGTGGACAAAACACGTGCCATTTCTATTTGTTTTAAAGTCTTTATGGAGGATCCAGGTCTACGGGAGCAAACATTACAGTTAATGGATGAAACAGATTGTAAATAAGTGGTGAGTTTCTTTGAGCTGTGCAATGGGACTCACTGAGGTTTTGTGATGTACTTGTGCAAGAGGAACAAGGACAGCTCTTTTAGAATGGGCTGACTGTGCAGAGCCACAAACTGCTCACGGCACACCTGAGGGTCAACAAAGAGCACGCCGTCAATCATTCCACACATTTCAATGCTATCTCTTGCTCGTTTTCCCTTGTCAATTTTTATTCTCTTGTTAGAACTTTCCCATTTTAAGAGGACCACAAAGCATGTCAGGGAAAGACTAGCATACAAAGGAGCACTTGATGAAGTGAAGGATGGAAAGAAGATAAAAGAGCCTCAATTCAGAAGCTGAAGTTATTAAGATTTGGATGAAACGTAAAGGAAGGTGACGACAAAGCGTTCAAATTCTGATTTAATTTGTAGTGAAACGAAGGTAAAGCAAAGTCGATAAATCAACTAAATGGCAACCTTCCAAAAAAAGAGGATGAGCGCTACGACCATCAGGGAATGAAGTAATCCACGCTGACAGAGTTGCTTATTGAACATATGGTGAACTCTCACACAAACATCTGGACGTTAAGCTAACACGCTCCAGCTAATCAGTCGACGCTGGTGAAGAACAAAAGGAACACATACCTGGTTCATGATGTCTACGTTTGTTGCATGTGTCCAGTAACAATCATGGACGGACACAAAAGTGAGACCAGCCCTGCGGAGTAGCATAAAGACAGGAAAAACACTCTGCTATTAAAAATAGAATTACATTCAGAAATTGCAAGAAATGTACATTAAGACTAGTAGAAAGAAGAAAAAACATACCTTTTTTATTACAAATGCTTACACAAACAAGAGTTCTAGGCAATATCACCCTAAACAACAAAGCTGCTTGAAAGTTTGTGAACCCCTCGCCTCAGATGTATTGTACCAGTGAATTTCAAACTTTTTATTCAAAGATCCATAAATTATGGTCTCCTTCTAACTTCTGGAAGCTTGGATCTTTGCAAGCACCACAGTCTCTGAGTAAATCATGCTTTGTGTTGGATTTGGGCAAAACTAATAAATAGTTTTCATTGACGACTTTTCTTCTCTTTGAATCTCGGTTTGATCTACTCCATACAGTTAGCGTGTTACGTTTATAAAAAATTAGCAACTTTGATTACTGAAGCGGCCGATGACGTCAGACGCACGAAAATCATATATTATATAAATGTCAAAAACTGCCCTCTGGAACAAAAAAAAGCAAAACCCAAATCTAGTTAAACTCTTTCTAGATATGCGGTAAGCAAGATTACTTAAAATTAGCAAAATGTTTAGCTGACAAATACTGATGGATCTTGTCATTCATTCATTTTCCTGCCCACTTATTCCCTTTTGGGTGGTGACAGCACGTCGAGAGCCGGGGGTACACCCTGGACAGGTGTACTCTCAAAACAAGTGTTTTCAAGCTGATTAGAAAGAAAACCTGTTTTAAGATTCTTTTTCACAAGCATTTGTTTTAAATTTTGTCTGATTTTAACTCTATTTAAGCATTTCTTTCTTGTTCTGATTGCTTTAAATAAAATGATGAATTTCTTGTTTTAAGATTCTAGTTTTAAGTTTAGTGGCAAAATCAAACGTTTTACAAAGTAAGTTTCTTAACTCATCAGAAAAAGCATTTTTTATTCTTAAAAAAAGTTTTTTTTTCTCAAAATAAGCTAAAGAATCTATACCCGACAAGTCTAAATGGATAATTCTTCCTAAAATAAGAAAATCAAGATTTCTTTAGCTAAATGTAAGCATTTTTCAGCTTTGCTTAGATTTCTGTTTTTGCGGCGCAGAATTGTTATTATTTTTTTTTTCAGAAACATTTAGACACTATAGGCTACAATATCCTTATAACACCTCCATTTCTGAAGTGGTGGCCTGAACTTCTGCTCTGAATCTGAACCAGAGTCTGGACTTTGGTAAACCCTACACCTCTTTGATTGGGTTTGATCATTTGGCTCATTAACTTGAATCTATGAAGTTTAGTAAACCATGGCTTCAAGTTACTTTATTCACATTTTGTTGAGATTTGTAAAACAAAAGTTTCTCAAAACACTTAAAAATAAAGCATTCGATGGATTTGCAACACATCGCATTTTATAAATGGATCTGGAGTTCAAATACAGCAGTTATATTCATAAAGTTTTTGCCTTATTACAAAAATCTGTCAAAACAAACAAACGGCAAGATCGTTTTGCCTTTATCTACAAGTGAAAATCTTCCCGGACAAGCCCACCTTTGGTGTCACTCATCATCTCACATTGGATAGTAGTGAAACGTATAAAAAGGTTTGGATCAAATAAAACTTCATGCGATCAGAAAGCCAACTGTTTCCCAAAGTTACTTTATTTCTTAGAACTTTTGAGAGGATCCTAAAATACACTTTCAACGAAGATTATTGTCGTTGAAAATGTTCCAATGTCTAATGTGAGAAATGATGGAACAAATATTCAAAAGTATTCAAAACTATGCTTTTTCAATCCCTTTAAGACCTCTACACACCGATCGCAATCTTCATCATTGCATAATATTCCCTCGACCGAGACGAAGAGCATCCTGCTGAGAAGCCGTCCGAAGATTCATGTGAAACTCTATTTGGATCGGTGTGTAAAGCCTCTAGAGGGTGGACTTCCTCTGCCATGAAGAAAGCAATGAAGTGCTCTAAACATTAAAACTACGCTTGCAGAGAGACATTTAGTTTTCTGTCATTTTTTGCCTAATTTCAAATTGAACATGCCCAGACAAGGACATTCCTTTCTGATACATGCCTGAATTTTCCTGGACGAGACACCACTTGCCTTTTAAAAATGCTAGTAATTCATTTAAAAGCAGAACTCAATAATGACAGAGTGCCTCACCGGTGGCAATGTAGTGCTGTCAGCATCATGTGGGTGGAGTCCAGTGAGTGGATGAAGTTCGGAGGGAAGGCATTTTTCTGCTTCATGCTGTTGGGTTTCCTAAAAGTATAAAAGAGCAGCTCAGGGTTGGTGAGAAGCACGTATGGGTAATTAAGGCCACAGTCTCCACCATCTCCACACTGTACATACACCTGTAACACCAGGCGCCATGCATCATTGAACAGGTAGGTCAGTCTTAATTAAAATCAAAGGCCCACATTGAGAACGGAGCACCTGGTGGTGTGCGGATTTGGCTGGAGATATTTCATTAACTGCTTTATGTAGTGCCGAGTGACAAAAGTGTGCATCATAAGGTCAAGATGTTCAAATTTCATCAGGAGTGTTATGAAACACATCCTTCTCCTCAGCGATACGGTTGAATTACCTCAGAGTGTTGTGCGTAGGATCTCAAGGACCTTGGTGATGGAGTGAATGCATTTCTTGAGGTTATTAAATGCTTTTTCTGACAAAGGGAAGATCTTGACCTTGAGATGTTAACTTCCACGGCATCCTGGGCATCTCCATAAGATGGTTGTGCTTCCATTTTTGTTCAATTTATGGATCACCTACAGTATTTTGACTGATCTGTAAAGCTTCGCTGATCCTGTAGCCCTAACCTTTTTTTGTGTAACAAAATTATTTTGTGATATTTTTCTTCCATGGGGAACCATTGCAGACAGCATGAAACAGGAAAGGATTTTCGTTGTTATGTAATGCCCTCTTAAAGTCACGGGTGTGCTTGACACCTCTTAAATGACTCTTTAGACTCTCCCGTGGTTGAACGTCTGACTCCATCTTGAACGCAATCATTGGCGCACATTTATATTTTTTATAGTATAGTACAGTACTGTATCTAATACAAATTGTTGATTCTGAAAATAAAATACATTTATCGTCATCTAAGTTTTGATGTACATTATTCGTCTAAAAAAATATTATCACAAAAAAAATTCCAATATTTCGTTTATTGAGAATGACCAAACAAAGCTTATAGTGCTTTTGGAAAAAAACCCCGAAGAAAACCAATCTAACAATGACCTCAAAACAGCTATTTGGAGTCAGGTTTTTGTGGACCTGGAGTCTTGTAAGGATAGTAAGTTTGGAGACGTTAAATATTGACTTGTAGAAACCCAATTTACCAAATTGTATCCCAATTATCTTTTGGAGTACAGTGGCTAAAAGTTGTGCACAAACTGATGTTGATGGAATAGTTGTCAAAGTAGAATTCTAGGTTACTCTGGAAGAGAAACTGATATCATACAAAGGTCTACATGCCAATATGAGTAATATAAACCAACCCCCAAGTCTTTACGATTTTCCTTAGCAGAGATAGTTATACGCCACATTGGTTGCTATGGTAAACAGTCAGGTTGCTATCGAGTGTTCAATAACATTCACATTGTCACTATAAGTTATAAAAACCAAAACCTGAGATAGAGTACAGAAAAATTTGGTTGCTAGGGTAAACAGTTCAGCTGTCAGTGATGTCAAAAGTTTATGTTATTACTGTGATAAACATAAAAAAACGTTTCTGGAAGATGTTTCCACTTGAGGATATAAATCTTGCCTTTACCTATTTACTATAAGTCAATGGTAAATTTTAACCCCTTCTAGCACCTGGGGTTCAAATACCTTTGCACAGTGGTTGGTTTGTTCTCGCATGGACCGATGACCTCCACAAGAGTTGTCCATTTGAAGTTTCTATGAGGTACAGTTCGACAAAGTTCGACAATTTGACCCCATGTTAAGTAAATAGAAAATTTCCCAGAATTCTCTGCAATTTGCCAGAAATCCTTTAGTAGTACCAGCCTGAAAAGACCTTTGGATATCTTGGTAAGATTTCGTAGCTGTAGCTTGAACTGTCTAGGAAGGTTTAGAATGTTCTGTCCGAAGCGATAAACAAATAACAAAATGTTGGTTTTGACGAGTCAATATAACAAATAAGACGCTATACTTACTAGTTCTAAGTACCCTAAGTGACTATATCTTCAAATTAAGAAAGTTTCTTACATTTTCCCAAGTGACATTGCACTGGAGATTCTTTTACTCAGAGAGCATCAGGATGGAGGTCTCAAAAGACCAGCTACTGACAACTAATTCCATAGTTTCCTCTGGTTTTCTCTATAATGAGGGTCTAATTAAGCAATGGACTGTTCAGCATGGGTGAGAACCCAGAGAATTCCCTTCCAAACTAGTCTCAACAGAGCTTTGGGTTCCTACTTTAAAAAGGACAGATGTGTAGGATCAGCTTGAGAGCTATTTCAAGAGCTATAGGTGTGACATTGACACTAAAATGTAAACACAAGACCAAATCTTACAGCCAGAGAGTGATGAGAAATCATGGCGGTGGCTGTCCGTCTTTCTGTGATTACTCTTTGGCCAACTTTGAGGAAAAGCCCGCCCTATCCTACGCTAAAGTGTTTCTTGAGATAGTCGATACTGGTATGGTGGTGTAGAGGAGCCAGTGATAGGAAAGTACAAGTGAGGCCCATTGTAAGTGCTTCCTAATCGTGTCCTTGTGGCTTTTAAGGGAGGGTCACGAGATAGTTCCCCTGTGAGGCTTCTCCAAATGGTATTAGTCAAGCAAGGACTGAATCTCTGAAACTATTATAAAACAACAGATGCTTACAAAGGGATGGAGCATTTGGACCGTCTGTGGAGAAGGCAGATGTGTAGTCGACTACAGGAACATATGGTAATAAAGTACATGACTTAACACATATTTATGATTGAATATTTGGAATAAGCAAAAAGACTGTTGGCACATTCAGAAATTATGTGCAAAAGGGATTTTAAAAAGAGCGTCCCTGAAAAAAAACAACAAAGTTAACTAAAAAAAAAGAGCCAGAGCATGCTTAATACACACAACGGGGTGCTAGTTTGAATTCATTGTTCATTCTGGGTAGCTCTCTATTCAGTAAATGACACCCAAGGTCCAGAGCGATGACATTTCGACATTAAATGCCACCCTTCTCATTTGAGGGACTTCCACTACTTGCATTGCCTCCAGGCGATTCGGTCTATGGCCATCCACAGATGGGACCAGACGAGCATCAAACACACACGCTACTGCCCAGAGATGTTCTTGATATTTGGAACAAAAATGCAGTTTCAGCACTTATTTTGATTAGATATTTTTGCTACCTCGAGAGACAATTGTCATAGCAGTCGTTTAAATATGAATTACCTTGCAGATTATGCATCATAACTCTTGTAATATTCTGCCTTATCAAAAATATCAAAACTAATAACCTTTTTGAAACCTACACGTTATATTTGAAATATAAAATTAAACAATAGGTGGATTGTGTCATTAATATTTAATTCCAAACAGACGCTTTAATGGCCACACGTACCGCTGCACGTTGGGACTTCTAAGGTTTAAGTAGATCTTTTTGAGATTTGGAAAGTGAAAGATTTGGTAAGATTTTTGGGAGATTGTTTCAAAGGGTTAAATTCCACTATAATCTCTGAAGCACCTTCCTCCTTTGAAAAGCATTGAGCAGATCTCTCAGGGGTGTTAATTGTATGGGGTAGGGCTAAGGTGAAGATCAAATACTGAGGAAGATTCTTACGGTTTTTCGTCATCGGCTTCATTGATATGCAGGTTCTGCAAGCCTTCGGTCGGGACCTGTGAAAAACAGGAAAAAGGACATTTCAATGCACTATAGCCATCAAAAAGCATAAAAATCGCAATCTTATTGGACTTTTATCTACCTTTACCTTCTTGCTGCATTAAAGTGAGCATTACACTTTTTGTTGATTGAAAGAAATCTGAGTGTTTTTTTGAGATAATGGTCAAACCAACCGACTGTTGCAGAAACTCACGTTATTAACACCAGGCTGTTATTGAATAATAGTAGCTAACCTTACGAAAGGTTGGCATCGGTCATAGACATTCTGGTAGGGCCACTACCCATGGGTGAGTGACTGCTCTCAGTATAAGAACTGTCAGCGTCGGGGGTCCTTCCATCACATTACTACTTATATTAGTCTCCCCAGTGCCCCAGGAGCCGTTTCAGTGCAGGGACAGCAGGGAGACAGAAAGTGAAGTCCAGGTCACTGATGAAAGGACATATACCAAAGGTAAAACCAGAAGACAGTGCTGGCTGGGAAGCAAGGTAAAAGGTTTAGAAACCTACTGCTGGTTTGCTGGGAAAATATAAAGTGCAGAAAGTTAAATTAATAATTTTTGGCTTTTGATTGGTGGAATGAAAGAAAGTTAAAGCTTGGTGATTAGTCGTGAGGTAACCATTTCTAACCAATAAATGCCCAACGTATTGTTATTCAACCAAAACCACAATGGGTAACCCTAGTGGGAATTCAACGTAGCTGCATAGTTCAAACCTACAGGTTCTGGAGGCATTGAAGTATCTCCTGGGACTTTATATATCAATGCGGAGTACGCACGAAAACTTTCAAATTCATGGTCAAATGTTAAATGAACGTTTCTCCATACAATCTTTACGTCTGCCATATGCTTGTTTCTGTCGTCATGTTTTGTACTTTGGTTGCTGGATTGGCACACAGCTGGTTTAGAAAGACCAAAGTTACGAGTTGTAACCCCTTCATGTATACCGCCGTGCGCAAAAAAAGCATCGCAATTTAAAATTCAATATGTCTTAAGATAAGAATCAAGGAGTGTGGAGGTGAACAGACGAAATCTCTCGGAAGATTCATTCACGAAAATGTAAATTTTTAGAGGTTTTTGCAAAATAGCAGACTTCCCATCGATTTTGGAAATGCGATCCAGATGACTTATTTTCACATTTTGATACCCAACAAATGTGTCCCGAATTCTATTTGCATACAACTAACAGAAACAGGTGGCGCTATAGAGCCATTTTGCCACTTTTCAAACCCAACTTATACCAAAATTTTCACCACTTCTGACACTTGTGCTAAATTCGGTGACGTTTCGAGGATATTTAGGGCCTCAAAATGCACCAAAAACCATGAAACAATAACACTCAATAGCAATAACAATAACTTCTGTGTTCAAGTACTATTCATTTGAATCCTCAGAGCACGGTCTTTTCGGGATCTGTAAAGTTGTATAACTTGCTTTTTTTGCCATTATCTAACTGTACAATTTTCATTTAGGTGAGTTCAGTAACATAATAAAATGTATGTAATTTGGTTGTGCTCTTGAGTGTGTGCTCAAGTCATTTTAAGAAATCTGCATCAAATCCTTCATATGGAGTTTCACAAATCAGATATTTTGTAAAAATATTTGCGAGTATTCACATTCGCAGCTTCGTCCACGTGCAGTGCTTGAATATAAACCCCCCCCCCACCACCACCACCACCACCTGAGATTGACTGTGTTGGAGGAAAGAAAAGGTGTTGTATAACATCAACCATTCTCCTTCACTTGTTCTCAAAATATCTTGGTTGAAAGATTACCAAGATGCAAACCTATAGAGGGACCTTTCTTTTTTGTGTCTGACAGATGACAGAAAATGATAGAAAGCAAGTGGAAATTGGATTGTGGGAACTTAAGGTTGATATTTCAACTGTGTGCACAATGGGAAAAAATTGCTTCCAAACTTAGGAGCCATCCACAAAGCTGCCATTTCCAATATTGAACATATCCATCAGAGCCTCAAGGTAACACTCTATCATGATCCCCAAGAGATCAGCTTTATACCATATCTAACCTTTAGTCTGTTTAGGTCTTCTGGGAGTATTCTTGCATTCATCAAGCTTTCAGCAAAAATAACCATGTTTTAGACCAAACATTCAAACGAAATTAATAACTCAAACTCTGCATGTCAGCCAAGAGACTAAAGACGCATCCTGTGGTGTACACATTAAAGAACATCTCATTTTCTGACTTTCAGTCTAAGCAGAACTCCAGCGTTGGCCAATTAGCAAGATGTGCTCGTCAAAAAGTACCATCTTCGGTCATAGGAGTCGCAGTAAGTCTCAACAACCTTTTGGGATTAGACATAGAACATCGAATCAACCCCAAGGGAAATCACATTTCCCCTTTTTCCAAGGGCACTGCAAATGTTTGGCCTAAAGAAAGGCGACAAATGATTCCCTAAGGCTCTTGCCTTCCACACAGAATTAACCCACTGTTTTACCTCAGCTTTACATGTGGCCATGGAAAGAACCATTTCAGCTTTCCAAAGTGACCTCTAAACTGATTAGCAGCAGCCAATCATATTACCAACCTTTACACAATGCATATCCCCAGCCTGGTTCCATCCCTAGTGTAATTTCCTCTCCCCCCAGTCAACAAAGAGCTTCACAGAGACTGATTAAATACCTCAAAATTCACCCAGGCTTATTTGTTTACAGTGTTACGACAGCATTACAATCCCATTTCCCAGACATCTAATTAATACACCATTTCCCATGCAAAGGAAGATCAAGGGTGGGTTGCGTGAGATTGAATCACGAAGAGGTGACCTCAGCTCAAGTGTCTTGTCGTCGCAACATGAGAAAATGTTTCCTTGATTATGTTTGAAGTAGGTGGTTGAGATTAATAATGATTTGGATTTCCTCTGACACCAATACAAATTGTGTGGGATTGAGTTTATGTAACCTTCTAACCATGGTTTTCATTGGAAAACAGCATTCCTGAATACAGGAATCTTTTAATCAATTAATAAAATATAAACGAACTCTCCAGTTCTAGAGAAAACTTGAAACCGATCATTTCATGCATTTTGATGGCCACCAGTATTTGAGGAATGAGTACAACCAATGGGGAATCAATCTTAGAATAAGATACGGTTTTGTTTATCCGATGATAATGCTTCAATTATTGACATTACTGCTTTCAGAAGTCTATAAACTTCCAGGTCATGTACTCAAAAAAAATCTATTAACATTTTTTTCATTGGGTTTAAATAAAAAATTATTTTCTTTTTATTATTACAAATTTTAAATTGCATTCCCTATTGTGTAGATCAAATAAAATGCATGGCTCAATCCAATCCGAAGAGATTCTCTACAAGAATCCACGATGTTTGCTTTTATGTCAGATGTGAGCCTGGAATAGAGCTTCCATGCAGCACACGTACCACCTTCTTAAAACCTGTCAAGGGCTGAGCCTCAATCACACCAAAAAAAAAATCCTCATTAGCAAACAAGATCCACACACAACTCAAATCCGAATGCCTTGCAGACTCCTACCGACTTCCCTTCAATTCTCCAAACGAAATGAAAATGGTTTAAAAAGAGATGAGGCTGATTTGAACAGCACCATTAAGAATCATTAAGATCCATCCAGGACATGCAAGAGCTGTGACCGTGAACAGGTGGAAGCAGACCCAGCCCCCGCTCATGATAAATAGGGGTCCTGATGGTGTTACATTAATCTGGCCAGTGTGACATTTACAGGCGAATAACAACCCCCCTGGTGGGAAGACCTAATGTGAAATAAATATAGACTCCACTATAATGTGGATGAGACTCTGGTTCTGGACGTTATCGACCTATGACCTTGAACCATCAACCATGTTGAGGAAAAGCTAGTGTGCTACGAATGAAGAATGTGGACAGTAAAGGGTTTCATGGCATTTAAAAACATCACAACCAAATCCAAAACAATAAGTTCATTTGACAATTTAAGGAAAACACTGAAGTGCAATGTGCAGGTTTTCTGTACAAAATTTAACAAACGTTCAACAAAAAAACATCTATGAGGTCATTTGGTTCCATTAAAGTCCAGTAAAATGGGGAATACGATGATTTGAGAGCTAGATAAAAAAACTTTGGCCATAGTTTTCTAAATAAACTTAGTTTAAAATGAGATCGTCCAAGATGTTATTAATCAAAAAATATGAGTATAATTTGGAATTCTTCTTAAAGTTGATATTTTACAGTACTGTCACATCAAAAGTCATGAAAGTGATGCATGTTAAAATAAAAACTCTTGGAAAATGTATATTTTAACTTTGACTGCAGTTTGGTGGACATTCTTAGGAAAAATGTAGATCTTTTTTTTTTTTATCAATTTTTACTTTTTGATTATGATCTTAGAAGCAGAAAAGCACACAACCTTTTATACCCGGAAATAGTTTTTTAAGGACATGTTAACGCACAGATCCAAATTGAGATTCGCACAAATCTTCGAATGGCTTCTCAGCAGGCTGCTCCATATTTCATGGGAAATATGGATGCAATGATGCTCCCTTCCTGAAGATGGCATTTATGGTACAACAGAGGTGCTCTGTGGCACACAGGAAAACAGAAAAGTAGAAGATGACGACGACGACGACAGAGAAGAAATCAAGAAACACATCGAAAAATTCCTGGAAGTCGAGTGGTTTATAGTGTTGGTGGCTGATCACAGGGAGCCGTTTGACAAAATTGTGAGGAAAAGAGAGGATTTGTGGCGCACTATTTACTTCCTGTGCTAAGTGGCTATGAGAATGTAGGATGGGCGGCACCGAGTGGCTCCTTTATGTCTTGCTCACATCATCAAAAGATCCAGCTTTGATTGGTCATTCTCCTTGTGAAAAAAAATCAGATATGACAGTGCAAAAGTCTTTTTCGTTGGCACCACTCGTTCGGTTGGATGAGTGATGTACTGAGGCTCGTTGGAGATTCGTTGGAACTGAAAATTTGGATTGTGTGTAAACTTAAAAGTTCTAACCTTGCCTGCATCTGTGATGATAGCCAGCTACAAAGGAATGAGCAGTCCTCGTAGATAAACAAAAATGACCCCAAGGATTATCAGGAGATGCCCAGTGCCAGGGTGTTGGCACTCAACATCTCTAGCCCTGGGAATGACTAGGAAGACTAGTAATCATGTTATTCAGATTTTTTGATGACATTTATGATGGGTTTTGAAAAATGTATTGTTCTCAAATCTGAGCATACTTCTAACCAAAGAGCTAATCAGTTTGAATGCAATATAGAAGACCAATCACAGTCATTCTCGTTTAAGGACAGCACAGGATATTAGGGGCACTATTACCCACTAATTCCAAGATACACCGACCAGGTGAATGAAAGTGAAAAAAAAAAACATTACATGTGTTCCCAGGAGTGACCGAGGCATAAATGAGTGCGGTTTGTAAAAACTGAAGGAATGAAGTAAACCACAGGCACACCCTTGTCACTGGAATACACATGACATCAGCTGTGCCAGGCTGTGCCTGATTTGACTGCCAAAAGCTTGGAAATATGAGCCGCTGTTTGCATATTTATGCAAGAAACAAATGGCTGGGTCAGAAGGATTATTCACTGAGTGAAATTTCCAGTGTTAAAAAAGCAAATCTAATATTCAGTGTTTAGCCACACCCAGCAACAACAGCTACAGCAAATGCTTAGTGGCTGTTGCACAGAAGGGTTGCCAGATGCTCTTTGCTGGATCCCCCCCCCCCCCCCCATGCACTACAGGCTACCGCTGTGCGGCCACAGCTCTGTTGCTGATGGTATCTGACAGCGGTGCTGGACATCTGCATGCAAAACCTCTGCCGCATCACTTCATTGTTTCATTCCCTGCTTTCCGTCAGGCTGTGTGACAGAGATTCAGGTTGCGATTGAAAGAGAGTGAGGGTGGGCTCGCCTGCTCGGTCGAATGAGGTCGGACCCCCTGCTGATTTCCACCAATGACTTGAAGTGAGAGAACTCAAAGGTTTTTAAATTAAAGAACTTGTGGGGTCTTTGGTAAAATATGAAATGTTGAAAGTAGTTCATCTTTAACCATCAAGTAACCATCGATAAATTTAGTCTAACACCAAACTGACCACACGTCATGTGATCGTGAGCACCCCTTGCAGTCTGATTGGAACAGTTATTTCTTTCACCCAGGGAGTAGTTGGGGTGTTGAAGTCAAGTTTGGGATAAAGAACAAGTGGTGTCCAGAACAACCAAGTAATTTACATAGTAAACAAGTTTAGCCAAAGAATTCACAATAACTTTCGCCAAACACATACTACTTTCATCTTCTTTCGATGATAGGGTTGAATGATGGGAAGTCCCAGGGGTGTCACCCATTCCACTGATCTCCCAGACTTGGCTATTAGACTTGCACTCTGTGTGAGCCATTCCTGAGAGAAAGAGAAAGAGATGGATTTTGTCAGCTGATTGTACAAATACAGGCAAAAACATTTTGTGTTGGTCACTTTTTAACTTGTTGCTTATTATTGACACAGAATCCGTGGATATGTTAAATGTTGGGATGACTTCTTTCAGTACCCCATCCTACAGAAACACAACATTCCCCAATATTTGATGAATATTATAAACAAGTATCCGTAAAGCGGATCTATTCATCCCAGAGAAGCCTTTCCGCTATAGTTTCCTCCATTGGTGGTACACAGCAAACTTACGCCAAAACCTACTGAGGAGTTGAAGGGGTCACATCACCAATGTTTTCGATGTCTCAAGGAGGATTTAGTCACTGCTGTACTCATACGTTACGATAGCTTGGAAAAGTGAGATTTCACAACAGAAAGAAACGCCAACGACTTTGTCCAATGTATAAAAACAGCATAATGCAATGAAATGTGACACGTTCTTAAACGACTGCGACTGTTGGGAGCACACTAGTTTTTTTCTAGGGTACAAATACACAAAGAGATAGCCTTCTTTAAGAGAAGGGATTGTTGATTTTGTGGACTACTGTTGTAACCACCCACTGGCCTAGATGTTGCGCTTTCATTAGTTGTGTTTCCATCCAAAAATGCTAATTACATTTAAGCGCAAAACTAGAATATAGCATAAAATATTGGAAAATATGTGGAAAAAAAAAAGAATCCAAGAATGGGTCCAAAATGTACGTCGAAAAATTTAGTGTCCAAACAAAAACAACAAAACAAAATACAGTACAGTAGAGACAAAATGCCACAAAATAGAAAAAGGAAACAAAAGTTAGTTTGTTAGGAGAAGGTCTTTTGAGAAAATGAATATGCACAGTCATGTCATCTTGGTTTTGGAGGCGGGAGACTGCTCTTTTAAGCAGTTTTGAGAGATTGAGAGCAGAGAAATTGGTTATGCTGGAAAAATACCAACTGGTTTGGGATTTGACCTCAGGTCGCCCTAAGTAACCGCATTTAATCTCACCATTATACGACTGGAGCGGAAAGTTCATTCGTTTTTAATACTTAAAAAGAGGCCTCTAAGAATTAGCCTCAAGAACTCCCGATTCGAAAACGGCGAGACTACCGTTATTAAATTGTCCATGGCTGAGCTTGTTAGAAAGATGCACAGGTGGGAAGCTGTTGCAGAGATGAAGCATTTAAAGAACCTGCTGATCCGCAGCAACAGTGCTGGCTTGCTCTCTCCGAAACACTGTGTGAGATAGATTCCTCTGGAAGCAGCCGGGGCCTGAAGTGACTCCATTCATCAGAATGTCCCTCCCTCCCAACTTCCCGCTCTAGAGTCACCTTCTGCCAGTAACAGAAATGATCAACTACCTACCCGGCACCCCTCCTGAGGACCTGACCTATTTGGGAAGCTGCTTGTGTCTGCAGGCAAACTGGGGGATATTTCACAGTGGCTGTTCCTGTCTGAGTGTTTCCCCAGGGGGTGCGACAGAAGACAGCGAACGGATGGTCCTTGATCTACTGCACTCGAAAACTATATCCGGTGATTCACAACAGTAAGGGGGAACAAGGGAGTATGGGAAAACCTTAGTAACTTAAGAGGGAAAATGTGTAGCAAGGATGATGAAATGAGCCCAACAAAACAACTACCTCCGAATCTTATGAGTACTTCAAGGGGAGGACAGTTTGAGAGATGGGTTTAAGTTTGTTTTTGTGCACAAAAGGACCAGATTCCTTCAAGAATGATACAAGTGGTGTGAGAATACCGAAAACGACTTAAATTCGAGGTGCAGGGTTACTGGCGACACTCAAAGCATTGGGTGTAAAACTTCTTGGTGTAGGAACTTCTGAATGTTGTTACGCTGAGTTCTCACGTACCCCTACCTACCCTTGAAACCAAGGGATAAAGCAGGGGTGTTAAACGGAAGCTACATGTAATTGTTATCGGCCTGTTACCAGAATCGATTGGCTAAGAGAAGCATTGCTTTACTCGTATTCATTTGGCCAATGCATTCTCACGTCCCCTATATAAAGAAACAGGGGAAAAGAATTGGCTTTTTGGAAAAAACACCTAAAGATACCCACTTCTACTTGTGTCATACTTAATCTTCCTAGAGATTTTATCTGTTGATCTCCAAACTCTATCAGTCTTATCATAAGGTAGCTTTGAAGCTTTTTTGACTTAGTTAAACAATGTGTGCACAGTGGACGTCAAAAGTCACAATTTTGTCAAACAGGAAGTTGCTAAAAACTCAGTCGTGCAATGTCCAATCATGCTCAAATTTGCCAAGTGTTTTAAGAGTCCATGTCTAAACAAATCAATATCACAGCACACAGTATCAGTTATAGCACCTCCTAGTGGCAACATGAGATATCCCATTTAGTCTGTTTGAAATTGGGAACACTGCTGTAAGTGACCCAGACCTACAAAAAAGTTATTTGGAGCAAGTTTCCAAAACCAACAGGAAGTCAATTATTTGGAATTTTCCTGTCCAATGTAGTAGAATTTCAAGCCTTGTGCTTTAACAAACTTTCATGTGATCACCATCTGGGCCTTTTTAATGTTAAATTGAAAAGCTTTTAACAAAATAAACTAAAAAAAGTTGGTGCCTAGCACAAGAGGGCACTAGATTTAATATGAACAGATCACACAAGTCACGGGTACAAAATAAGCATATACAGGGGAGGAAGTCATTTAAAATGTTAATTTACAAATGCGCAAAGACATTTAATTAAGGAAACTACACACCAGCCTCCAAGAAGTTTGAAACACAAGCATACCTGGATTTCTCTGGTTCCAGTGAACATTTGCCTCAGGCTTTCGAAAACCTTTGCTGTAAGGTAATGTGAAGCATCCCAAACACTTTCCTGCAGAGTTAAAATAAATCATTAGATGCATCATAAACACAAGGAATAGCACGCATTTATTACTTCACAAGTTATTTAGTTAGTTAGTTGAAAATATTTTTCTTAAAGGGACCTGAGATAAAGAAAAGAAAAGACACATTTCTAGGTATTTAATAAGAAAAGTGGCCTACTGGGGTCTTCCTTACCCTCTAAAAAGAGCTGTTCTCAGATTTGCCATGTTTGTAACATCACAAATTTTCTTCTGTGGCCAAAAACTTATGAGAAACAGGCACCTGATGTCACCTTTAAAAGATCTGAATCGAGGAACAGGACATATTGCTAGGATTAATAATTGAAAGTTTTGCTTTGGTAGGCAAAAATGTGCCAATGAGGTCCCCTGAGTTTAACGGCGATAATTATTTTCTGTTTCTCAGAGGCGTCACTTGTTTCCATGGCTGCCTGCAGAGGGCACCACATGGGGAAGACTCAAATGAGTATGAAAAAAAACCTTTAGCAACATTGGCTTAAGAAGCAAGGTCACCAGTTCAAAACATCTTGATAATAAATAATAATATCAAAATAGTGCAAACTCATGGAAAAGGTATTCCAGAGATATTTCATCTATACTATTCAGACTATTTTTGGCCATATATAATCGCCTAACGTGAGAATGTGGCCCTCTCTATATTCTGAGTGAATCATCTCTACTTGTTTAAGTTAAATGAAGCCTCGTTTTCTGTTAAATCTTCTTAAACTCTTGCTTCAACGTCTTCTTACATGGTTTAAATCAAATACATAAAAAACTGTGCAAATACAGTATTTTTAACGCAAAGCGTGAGTTTTCGATCTAAATCTATTTTGATTTAGCTTTTGTTCAGTGACTACATTTTGTTCATTGATAAAAATAAATGAAAACTTCCATTTTTGAAGCATTCATAGTATTGTAACGACCAAAACTGATCTTTCTCTGTTTTCTGCTTAACATAAACATGTGCAGCTCAGTACTCGCCACTGGCACTAACTCTTTTATACAAGGGCATTATAAAACGAGTCCAGTGAAGCACTACAAAACAGTTAATGTAACATGTTCCCAAAAATCATTGTCCATTATGAAGCTGCTTTAGTATTTGTAAAAGTCAAAGTCGTAACTATTGTAGTTCTGAAAAACGTAAACGTAACTCAGACAGACTGTGTTTGTTTGGAGAAGTTGGGAGTCCATTTTCCTCTTACTTCACCTTTGTTACTCACCTGAGGGAAGTCATCCAATTCTTTGAGCCTCTTTTCGAACTGCAAGCGGCCCCCGTAGCGAGTAACTCCATACACCACGGTCATGACAGTCTGCTTCACCACCTTCCTGGTGATGAAGCCTTCAAGCACCTTAGCAATCTTCAAACCCCCTGCAGCATCACGAGCCCTCTGCTCTTCCACCTGAGAGAACGGGGACAGAACACTGCACAAATCCATGTGGTTCTTCGACATGTGGTTACTTCAGCTAAAACGGTGTAATCAGTTCTCTTTTAAAAGCACCAACACTTGCAAACAGTCAAACTGAGCTTCCTGAAGTATCTTGTGATAGGTTTGAATAAAATAGGAGTTACATGACCGAGCTATAGTTTAACTTTGATTTAAAATATTACCATTACGTTTAAAATCTACTTTTTCTATTGAGGAATAATAATAATAAAAAAAAATGATCTAACAGGGGGCTTTATCACTTTGTCTTCACCTGTAGTTTATATAAAACTGGACTAAAATGAAGCATTTGTTAACAATTCCCATAAGTTTTACAACCCATAATAAAGCTTTCATTAGGAAACTGGAACGCAAGTAGTTCTAAACAACCAGCTCTAGAGGGTAGCAGAGAGGCACTGGTGCCTTTTTCAATGACCGACCTTTTTTGCCACTCCGATGTAGACATCCTGGGGCAGTTCACTGTGCTTAAGGTTCACAGAGGCAGCACCAATAACATCTCGCCCGAGGGCAGCGTAGTGCTGAAGCCCGTTACAGGAGCCATCCTGCCACGCACACAGAGAATGCATCAGAAATGCAGCTGTTGGACCGTCATCATTTATTTAGTGGTTATTGTAAAGAGGCAGCACCTGTTGTATAGGGAAATGTGAGATGAATTTGGTGGGGTCGGGTGAGCGCACCACCTTTGCTATCTCCATACAGCAGGCTAGAGTTTGCCACGGCTCATCTACATTCATCCACCATTTGCGACCCTGAAACACAAAGAATGGAATCTTCAGGAGGGATGTGACACTCATTGCAAATAAACATAGCTTGCAAAAAGAAAGGGGATTAAACTATACAGAGGCTGCCTGCATATCGATCTACAGAATTTTTGTTAAATTATAACGGCGACAGGAAGTTGCTTTAGACAATCCGAGAAAAAAAATTGAATTAAAAAAAAAAAACACTTCACATTGGCTAAAGTTTTCAGAAAGCTCAGCTTCACCGAACCAGGAAGCTTTAAAGTAACCGCACTCATGTGGACAAGGGTTTGTTTTTGCATATTTCACGCATCTGCCATTTGAAAGATATGGCTCCGGAGGGAAGAAACTTGGAGGTAAACAGCCATGGCATTTATAACAAACCTGAAACTACTGCCAAGATATAAAATCATTAATGTGGAAAAATCCAAAGGGTGGTTTTATTGCAGGCTACATCACCAGTATAGAAAGTAATGTTCAATATATTACATCATGGGTCGCATTCGCACAAGTTTCTTCCCACCAGAGCCTCTTAAACTAGCCAATTACACTCTTTCAGGTCTTACGTCTAGTGGATGATCTGCTGAGTCCAGGATCTCATCCATGATCGTATCAGCAAACTCCAGTCTCTCACGGAGCGAGCGAGTCTTCATCAGCCCAGTCAGATTCACCAGGTGGATCTTTAACCAGTTGAAACCGTTGGAACCAAGAGGGCGGCCCTCGGCGAACAACAGCATGGACCGCGTCACATCACTCCCAAGGTGATTGAAATGAGGTGCAATGGGGTAAGTACGACCTCTGAAATCCATATTGTGAGGAAACCAGAAAATCTCATCCCTCACGTGATTAGCAATGGACAATTTATACAATGCATCCATCCGTTGACTCAGCATCTCCGCCTGAATCTTCTTGATTTTCATAGAGTCCTTCTTTATGGCACTTTTCTCTTCAGTGGTGTGGGACTGGTCAACCTGAAGAATCTTCGGAGCTTCGGTGAGTGGTGGAGGGATTGAGAGCTTGCGGTTTCCTTTATCATTGAAGATGGAAATGATTATGTCCAGGATGGGCTTGTTGACCTTCCAGGGACAGGTGCCTAACTTGTTTAGGGAGTCAAGCACACCGTGAAGATTTTCCTCTCGGGCATTATCCAGAAGAACCATGTGTTGGAACACTCTACCATGGGCACGCATCAGCTGAGAGGGTATCAGCAGGTAGCCGCCACTTTTCTGGGATGTCCAGGGGGTTGGGCAACAGAGCATGGGCATCATGCAGGTGTTGAAAGTAAGTTTGGTTTCCTTCCCTACTCTCTGTATATGCGCCAAAATGGGATGTTGTTTGATGAAGCCGATCTGACACGGAGAACAAAAGAAAAGCACAATTTTCTTTGAAAGCACGTCATTCACAAATAGATTCTTAGATGCCACAAGGGATCGACAACAACTACATGTTTAACACAACAACGATACAGTAATATCAAAACCCTGCTACCAAGAGGTGTTTTGAAAAGATGGGGACATATTAAAAATACCGCATTAGCACCTGTAGAGGGCATCGATTTGGCAACTTGCACCTTCAGTTCAAGCATTAGAACAACTAGAACCTGGTAACTTTCAGTAAACGTTGTTCTGAGGTAATTAAGGCTGCTTTCACATCTAACTTCAGTTTTATTCAAATTAACTTAGATTTTGCTTTCCCTTTTAGCTCGGTTCATTTGGGCAGGTGAGAAAGCAACAACCAAACTAAAAAAGTATGGAATTCATTTTGAGCAAATAAACCAATGCAATGTCAGCTAAAACGAACAAAAATAAAACGAAAAAATAAAAATAAAAATCACCCAAAAAAAAATAAAGTAAGTACCATAAAAAAACATTAATTTTAATACACTTCATTCATTATTGGTTTCATTTTCAGATCAATTCTTAAAGTTTTGATTATGTTCTCAACATTTACGCTTTCTAAGTTTTCCTTTGAAATTTACAAGTCCACCATTCTCCAGTTTTCATAGCTTTCTCGAGGACAGTTATTGTTAAAAATTCAAAGTTTCGACGTGTCAGTTGTTGAATTTAGCTCTGGGAAAGCCATGCATCACCTCAGCACCTTTGCACCACGGAAACAACACTTGCGACCCATTCTGAACTCCAAACTAATGTGTGGTCTCGCAACTTGACAGGACGTGTCAAGAAATAGGCGTCATTAATATTTAATACATCATCTCATAGGATAATGGAGGACAGGTTCATAATTTGAATACTGAAACGTTATAGACACAGACGAATCACGTCCTATGAAATTTCTTTTCAAACAGGAAGACCGATATCGCAAAAAAATTTTTTTATCCATAATTAAATGTAACAGACATAAATGTGTTCTAAAAAAAAAAATTCAGCGCAAGCAAATCTCTGAAAATATTATAATATTTACATTCTATGTATAGTAGCCCTCCATTTTGTCAGTTTTACCTGAAATTGAGTTCATTTTAATGCCACAAAATTAATCCCATAAAAAAGCATTTCGAGACCTGCTCAAAGAGGTGGTACCGAACTCTGATCCAAACTAGAAACAAAAGAAGACGCCACTATACTCCCTTAAGTGTGGCATTAAGGGTTTACAAAGCAGCGATTCTCATGGCAGCTTGCAGTCAAACTTGGGGTAGTTTGTAATCTGAGCATCATTTGCAACATGAATCAAAATCGATTAACACAAATGATCTCGTAAAAGATGCCAATGGTCGAAATCAAACAGTGACTCCTAAGCCACTTTTCTGGCATTCCATCCTCCCTCTGTAATTTTAACCAATCGAAAAGCAGAAACATGTACGGTGACATATGTGATCCGTATGAAGTCACAAGGCTGTACTAGTTTGAACTAGTTCAGACCACAGTGATCCGCATGGTGTGAATGCAAAAGAAATCTGCGAAAAGACGATTGCAACAATATACCAGATGTTCCTCTAGGTCCGATCCAAATTAAACAAACTACAGATGTGAAACCAGCTTAAATCCCTGCAATCTGCAAGCACGACATTAGCGCTCAAATCTAAAAATCACAGAATGGCAAAAATCTTTCAGACACAAAAGAGTCTCATCACTAAAAGCTGCCATTTAAAGTGTCTTAAAATGAAAAGCAATCCACTTGATAACATTCAAGCCGCATGAATAATCCACCATCACGCTAAACTGAGAGCTCTTCCCTGCTGCTCCCGCCATCTGCAAACTCAGTGGAGGAACTCGAGTTAAGCTTTTTGCTCTTTGATGCCCATGGTGGAGGCCTCTGGAATGCCAAAACCCAGGGCGGCGGCATTGAGAAGTAAGATTTTTAGGTTAAAAAGAAAACTCTCCAGATCTTTTTCAGCTCTTCACCCCACTTCCTCCATCCCGCCCCTCCCGTGGTTGATCAACCAAGCAATTAGGAGGACAGTAAAAAAGAGATTAGTTTCAGAATGATCTGTGTTCCTCTGCTGGCCGGCGATCACTTTATGGCAAAAAATGATTTAATAATTCAGAATGATATGCGAGGAAAGGTTTTAGAGGGGTGAGTTTGATGATAATGGGCGATAACTTGAATTCAAATGAAAGTTGTGTGGTTAGGAATAGCACTGAATACGCGAACATAAAACAGTCGGTGCATTGTGCATCCCTTTTTATTAGTAAAATGTTTGACTATGTAAAAACTAAACTGTCAAAAAAATAAGTTTGAGCTTGATTCACTTATTGTTCCTTGAACAGGACAATGAGTTCGCTGTACTCAAATGGTCTCCGCAGTCACCAGATCTCAATCCAATGGAGCACCTTTGAGATGTGGTGGAACGGGAGATTCGCTTCATGGGATTGTCGCCGATAAATCTGCACCAACCGCGTGATGCCATCATGTCAGTATGAGGATTGTTTCCAGAACCTTGTTGAATCATGAAGGATTAAGACACGTCTAAAGGAAAAAGGCACCACTTCTAGCAAGGTGTACCTAATAAAGTGGCCTGTGAGTTCATATAGACCGAGGTCATTGGTCGTTTCTGTTTTCCTTTTTGGTTGTAAAATGCAAACACACTTGCATTTTCATTTTAAACAGGTTTAAATGGATTATAAGCTAACGCTATAGAGTGGTAATGCCTCCATTTCCATAGTTACTCGTTAAACAAGGTGACTCCTAACTATATAATCCTTTTGTAGTATATAATTGTTTTGATAGAATAACATTGATAGCTATTGCCAGGTACAGCTTTACAAGTTTGGTGTCTGAAAGCAAAACCTTATAATTATATTTATCGGAAAAGATACATAAAACCAAATCGCGACTCCTAATGGAAACCAAGATTGCAAACAAGATGTCCGCTGCACCCGATGTGACAACAACTCCTACCGCTCCATTGACTGAATAGACAAAAAAAGCCCTTTTTGAAACGAAACCATTGTTGCTATTGCTTTGCCTTTGTATCTCCTCCCCAACATCATATTCTCCAGGATGCTGCTCTCTTATCTAATTGCTGTTTTTTTACAGTCAGAACACATTTTGCACTGCACAATTTTGAGTCGCCGACAGCTCCAGATGTTAAGCACACCAAATACATGCCCAGGCCAGGCTGTGACTCCTTCAGAGAGAATCTTTGGGAGTTCAGTGTGCGATTGCCATGTGTACACGAGCCTTGACTTGTCTGCAAATTGCATAAATTCAAGTCAAAACACGTAGAAAGACAAAGAAATGAAAACTCACCTTACGAAAGCCTCGAAATGTGTACAGGTGGTAGAGAACTGGGATTAGCTTCTTTTCATAGGCACGGTTGAGAATGTTGCTATAGATTTTGAGGTGATGGACCATTAGGTCAAGTAGGAAATTTCCCACCTGCACCTTCAAGACCTTTGTCCAAGGGGTAGTGTCGTTTTTAAGAGATGGCCCACTACGAAACTCTTTTTCAAGATCCTTCCAGTACTCCCGAGGTAACATGCCATTGATCTAGGAGAAGTGGACAGATAGATGAATAAATCACCAACAAATCACTTGAAGAGAAAACCAATTAACCCAATGCAGTACCTCTGTGTCTTTTGCCAGGAGTTTAACATAAGAGCTGTAGATTTTCCTGAGTTTCGGAACAATCTGATCGTTGATCTTCTGCCGGCTGATGTACAGGTTATATACACTGTTTCCCATTTCTTCAGTCAAGGCCATCACACTTTCACCATTGGGGGGCATTTTGTCTAAATGCTGAAAAGGTGGAAACATCCCATTTTTTGTGTGGTTTCTAAATCAAACAATCACTTCTTCAGAGGAAACTCAAATCCATATCTTGAACCAGTTGAGAGTTTATACCTGAAGCATGATGTTTACATACTCCTGATCCTCCAGGACACACAGGTAAGGGTAAAAGCAGTGTTTCCAAGACATTTTATTGTCAGATTGATCCAAGCGAGACATATTATATTTGCTGTTCTGTAAAGCCATGAGCAGAGCTCTATTCCAGCGTGTGCGTTGTGCTGCCAACAAGCCTCTCTGGAAAAGGACACAAACTTGAATATAAAAGATAACAACTTTTTCCAAACAACTTTTTTGGAGAGTTTTGCTGCAGGAGGTGTGAAATTGCGACCCCCGAATGCTGTAGCAGGCCAAGAGGGTCACAATCACGAATGCAGGTGAAATAACCAAATAAACAAAATAATCGCTTTACTTCAATTACACAATTTTTGTTATCACTGAGACTCAAAATTCATATCGGTGGGCGATATGAGCAAAAATATCTATTTTTCAATCATGGATTGAGTGTCAGTAGTTATCCCAGGTGCTCAACACATCACTTCCTGTTTGCCCACTGTCTTTTTACAGCCCATAAAGCCTCTCTCAAAGGGCCAGTGGAAAACACTACAATGCATGTTTATTCCATTAAATCCCAGCATAAATGTTGCAGGACTCTCGGGGAGCTGTGCAGTGAACAAACACAAGTACCGATGTTGCCCAGAGTTGTAGTTTAAATATGTAACATGGCAACCTCCAGGAACATACCTTTAGCCTAGGCGCAAATCTGAATTCTAAAAATGATGATGTGTTAACTGTTAAAAGGAAACTCTCCAATCTTTAGTGGTGGGATTCAGAAAGCCACCTTTATGTCCATTTTCTATATTTGAGGATTGCCGCTGTGCTTGTTTTTCATAGGAACTGCTCAAGGTAATATTACTTCTGGCCCATAAACGGGCATAAATCGTTTGGTAAGTGAGTGGGTAGCGTTGTGAAAAATTGTACAACGTTTGGCCAAGAGAAATGAAGTAAAAGCTAGTATTTTGAATAAATGCACAATGTTGAATGTTCAGTATGTATAATATACAGTGGATTATTTTTTTTCCTCATTTCTGTTTGCACAGCAATTCATCTTGACAAAGATTTTTCACGCTCATATTGAACTTTCTCATTTCAGTCCAGCTGTACTCATTGGACTTGATTAGGAAAAGCCCTACACCCATCTAGCCCTTTATATATTGCAATGTACATCAAAAGGTTTCTTTGAATGAGGTCTTATTTGTTGTCCAATCTAAACACTTTGTTTTCTCCTCCCTCTTATGCTAATGCGTTTGCCAGACCCCTTCAGTACAAAAGCGGCAATCTATTAAAGCCTTAAAAATGCAACAAAAATAAAATAAAAAAAAATGATAAAGTTTGGTTATATAGCTGAAACATCAGGGAATCAATTTAAATCCTGGGACGGTGATCAACAGTAAATACGTTACAATGGAAGTCAACGAGGCACAAACAATAAAAACTAATTTAAATGTGGTGCTACACGAATACTAAAAATCCACCAAGACCAATGTTTGACATGTTCAAGACTGTGATAAAAGGTAAAAAAAAAAGATCCAGAATCATTTTTCATATTAAAAATAAGGCATTTTGGAGGGTTTTTTTTTTTTAAATCTTGCCAATTAGAGATTAAAAATCCTGGATTAAAAAAAATGTAGTACAGTGGTACCCCGAAATACGAAATTAATCCGTTCCAGGGAGGCTTTCGTATCTCGAACATTTCGTATGTCGAAGTAAGTTTCACATGTAAAACGCCTAATCTGTGCAGCGGCTCTCAGAAACAACAGTACAAGTAGATAAAGAAATGGAATACCAAAGAAATGGTAACGTTTCTTCAATCCTTAAATCTACACATTGTTAATGTAATACATGATAATAAAACAGAAGCAAAATGCGTAACATGTACACAAATGTGAACCTTCCCTTGAGACTGAGGCGATGTGAGGGAGGAGGTGGAACAGGTGGCAGAAAACAGAATAACTTTCTCGAGATATTTCAAGAATTACTGACACCAACACAGTTTCAACAACACGACGTCAGACTTACAAGCGGATAATAGAGCAGTACTGTTTGTGGTTGTTTGTCTCTCTAATTTTTCTTTGTATCTCGAAGTAAAAAAAATTCTCGAACATCTCATAATTCGAAGCATTCGTATCTCCGTGCACCAATGAGGTTGATTAGAGGTGAGGTAAATTTGGCCAGAGTGCATTTTTGAGTTTTTGAAAAATCTCAAATCACTTTCCAAAAATATGTGTAAAAAATAAGATTAGTCACCAAAAATCATTCGATTTAATGAAAAAGCGAAAAAGTTCATTAAAGCCTCATTAAGATGCAATAATCACCCTGAAGTGGCTGAAAACATCCCCAAAATACAAGTGTTCGCTGGACAAATGCTCTTCCTCTCTAACAAACCACAAACAACATCCGAAAATGTTCTGGTCTAATTGGTGGGAAGGAATATCTGAGTGTTCTATTTGTGTTCCAATATTCATTTGAACACAAATGAAGAAAATAAAAAGAATGTAAATATAACCAAAATGGTAAATAATCTCCAGAAAATCTGTTCCCTTTAAAATTTCTTAATTATAGTCATTTTAAATACCACACATAATGTAAAACATTACCCCAAACATAAGTAGCATTGTTTACTACATAAGACTCCACTAATGTCATATTTGTCAAATAAAACAATGATTAAAAAAAGTATTGTCTACCATTGAGGTCACTTCCGTGGAGATAGGACTCAAGCCCTCCACAGAATTGATGGTGACGGAGGCGGCTTTCTCCAGAATCAGCTGACGCTGAAACCGATTCACCAGGTCTTTCACGGATAAATTTAGCTTTGGGTACTCCACTCCTTGGTTCTGGAAAAAAAAATAACAACAATAATAATAATAATGCTGTATGACTATATTAACCTCCTATGCAGTTGTTTCTGTTACAGTTGTTGACTGGATACTTGTGACATTGATCATTAGCCTACTTTGGGCCAGCGTACTTATAAAAATTGATGCTGGATTGAAGGCAAGATGTAGTTACACCAAATATTGATTTCATTTTGATTTTTTTTTTTTTAGTTCCAGTTGCTTTTTTTAAATGTACAAAATTAAACCACCATTACTTAGATTTAAATCATTTTAATCTAAAATGTAAGATTGATGTCAAGCAGTTGCGTACTTTGTCTATTTAAAATATTAATCTTTAATAACAACAGTTTCGATTTGATAAAATAGTGTCATGATTCCAACAACAAAGTTTCATTTTTTGCAATGTACAGAAATTTGAAAAGGCCATATCTATATAAATTTCCTTATTTTTTGTTACCATATCTTGACATAGCACAAGAGCATCTCAAAGCGTGCACTTTCATTGGTTCAAAAAGAATATGAATATCCACACGGCAAACCCTTCTAAAGGTTAAACAGCATATTTTTCCATATCCAAGGGAAGGAAGAACTGACAAAAATGTGTTCATTCTTTCAAATGTAAGTCGCTTTGGATAAATGCATAAATGTAAATTTTGAAACCCATTCCCAGTCTATTTTAAGATAGGTAGGAATGATGCAAACCAGCTATTGCTTAATTTCAAATATATTGAGTATGTTTTAAAAAGATTAGTTTTTTATATTTTGTGTTAACTTGCAAAGTCATTAAGGAAAATGTGCAATTGTCAGCAGTGCCATCTAGTGTTAAAAAGAAGGGCTAACCCTTGGAATTAAAATAGCTGTGATATGGCTTGTGTTTTTCAAAGTTCTAGCACAGCAAAAAAAAAAGGCACAAAGAGTGCTGGGAAGTTTGGATAAGGTTCAGGAGAAATTTTCACTTCGTTTTGACCATGTCTTTAGATTTATTTTTGAAGCATTTATGAATTGTCATGTAATAGCAAAACTGTTCATTGACAATTTTTGAGATTTTTACAGCAAAATAAATAATTTTAAGTCCTGATTATAAACAACATTTACTTCACTATTTCACATGCCACTTCCATGGCTTGATACTTGTACTTTTCTTGCCAATTACACAAGCATTTTAGATCCAAAAGCTTCAAAATGTCAAGTGTCAACTGTCAAACATCTCTCCTGCATAACAAAGTCTATTTACAGCTGATTAAAATCAAATAAGGTTGAACAGTTCCACTCTCCGACACTTGGCCGCCAGCCAACTGCTTAACGTCACAAAATCCAAACTGTACATACAGCACACGTTATAGCAACAGCTTGCTAAGTGCTGCAGAGATCGTGTTAATGCGGGCTGAGCGATGACATGAGCAGCCGTTTATTATTGGATGGGTGGTGTTGGCGGGCGGACATCTGGGAATTATCCCCAGACACATCATGGAAGGCTTGGACAGAACCGGTCAGTTAAAGCTCACGCGTGAGGAGAGGCAGAGCTAAATTTGTCTTCAATAGAGATCACATGGACGCTGGCCAAAACAAGCACAAAGGCTTGGAGGGGATAAATCTTGCCCCTGGTTGTGACTGCTCCAGCCCGGCCAAGCAGAACATGAGATGTAGTGCTGTGTGTGTAGGGCAGAGTTGGCAGAAGGCAATTATTTCCACTGAGACTTGACAGTTAAAATACATCAGTGGAAACTTCATGTAAAAAAAAAAAAAACTGTAACGTTACCCAGACAAACTTGTCTGGTTAATTCTCCTTTATTTAAAAATCTCAACAAATTGAGAAAGAATCGTTTTTATGTTCTAGAACAATAATCAAAAGTGTTGACAAAATGAAATTCATAAATCTCCAAAAAAAAAAGCAAAGAAAAGGTCAAAATGCTGTGAAAACTGTATCAAAAATCCAAGTGAACCACCCCTGAAAATTATAACCTGCTCCAAGCACTGGCAGAACTTTGAAAAGCACAAGCCATATCACAGGTCTTGCACTTCCAAGAGTTAACTGAAAGACGGTCACACATTGTCTCACATTTTAATTTGAATTGCCTTGCAAATGACATTTTATCTCTTGTAATGTTCGTTTATAATGCAAAATATCAAACTAATAACTTTTTGAAACCTAAAAATTATATTTGAAAACTAAATTAAACAATAGATGGGCCGCACCATTATTACAAACCAGCCACCCGTGACTGTCAGATGCACTGAGAGCACAAGGACTTCGGGGCGTTAAATACAAAAATACCACCAACAGCGTAACTCATCAACATTTTACATAATCACTTAAAAATTTACCATACAACACCATTATACATCAATAAACATTTTAGGAAATATTATCTAAACCAAAAATGTTTTCAGAAATCTAAGTAATGGTTGTTTATTTACAGAATGTTAATTGTATGAACAAAAGAAAAATCTAAATCAAGTCCACATTTGGTGTTACCACCCCTTGCCTTCAATCCAGCATCAATTCGTATAAGTGCGCTCGCTTAAAACTAAAATTAAACAACTCTTCAACATATTACGTAATCACTTAAAAAGGTACCATAAAACACCACAATCCACTCTTCTCAGAAAACATGATCAACTTTTAAGAACAAAGCAACATGGGTAAACACCCACTTCCCCCATGGTTGTGATTTCAATGTGAAATTTTAGAGATGGACACTTTTTTTCACCCCCCAAAAAAATCTGAAATATGGCAGCTATACCAAAAATATTAACTCATGGCATAAAAGCATCACTGAGTTGAAAAAAAAATCCACACTATTATAATAAAAATTGCACCTTGAATTTCTAAGCTCCAAAAGGAGGCGGGTGTTGTTTAAATAAAATAATGTTCAACAAGTGAGATTTACACAAGAAGCAGTAGTTAATCTGAAATTATGGTTGAATTTGGAACAAATGTGCCACATACAAAGCTACTAACAGACATTCACAGCTGATTGTTCTGTGAGCTTCAGTCCTTCACATGACCCAGTTCTCGGCACTTTCCACAAAAGTTTACATTAAAGTTTGGCAGCAAGGGCTGGTTACAAATGACTTGATGTGCACCTGTGGTAACAAACCAGCTGGGAAATGGGGAGAGAGAGAAGGATTGCGGGGCAGACTGGTATAATAATCCCCCCTGTGACGGCAAAAATAGAGCTTGCTTCTCTGTTTCAAGGTACTCTTCAAGCCAATACAAAGAGTATGGAAGAATAGTCTTAACCTTAGCAGAGCAACAAACTTTTATGGGCATTACACCGGCAGAGGCCGCAATTCTGAAACAATTCAGCAAATATGTAATGTATGGATTGGAAGCTGGCCGTATATCAGGATGATTTTTCAACATTTGTATAAAATCAGACGGCTGCTCACATCACTGACCAAAAAAAAGTAAAATTTGCTTTTTTGTTTTGTTCTTTTACTAATTCTGCTGCTTTAAATCATTTTCAGCATGTTTGTGTCCAAATTTCATAATGTGAATATAATAAAGTGCAAATGTTTACCCTAACTTCCCATATTTATGGATGTTTTACTGTTCAAAACCAACCATTGTAGTTAATTTAAGGTTTAAAATGTCAAAATTAAAGATCATTAAACACAGTTTATGTAGTTATAAGTAAAACATTCAATAAAGACGTGTTGTGTTTATCAGATTAATTGAAATAAATAGTCGTCCAACTAATCGATAATCAACAATCCGTAGATAGAGCCCTAGCCTAGTATTTAAAGCTTTATACAACAACATACACAATCGGTGGAAAATTGCACATTTTCAAAGTATTTTTATGTTTTTTATAATGCTTTTTTAAATTATATAAGCATCACACCTGAAGAAAAACTCTTTTGTGATGTGAAATCTGAAGGTAATAAAAGAAAACAGATACCTCACAATAAAACTTTTTCAACAGAGGAATGGTGCAGATGGGCTTCGTGTTGGAAACATGGGGTTTATAGCCAGGCTGCAATGACTTGACAGCCTTCAGCACCATTTCTCTCTCATCCTTTATAAACAAACATTGACTCAACAGATCATCCAGTAAGATTCCACTGGACTTCATTTTCTCTACACACCTGTGTGGAGCAGAAGAGAGAGGGTTACCATGAGAAAAAAAAAAAACAGATTAAATTACTTGATATACAAAAAATTCATTACATTTTGCAATCTATGCATGCATCTGCTTCTGTTGTGATTTAAAAAAAAAAATTGGTATGTTTACCCGGTCTCTCTACGGTCAAAAGACACCAAACACAAAACTGTAGACCTACACCAGGCTGTGAAGGCAGAGTAGACTAGACTAGTGATTTTGGGCTGTGGAGTCAACCATCACACTGCGGTGCCTGGGATTAATATCACGTCAAAGTCCATCTGAAGTTTGGTATGAAGTATTTATGAACCAAAAGAGGATTGGGAGAATGTCCTATGATCAGAGGAAGCCAAAAGACCTAAATTTTTGTTAAAGAAGTGTGTTTGGAAGAGAAAGAACACGCATGGGGGGTGGAAACATCATGCTTTGGGGTATTTTTTTTCTCCAAAGGAACAAGAACAACTGATCTATGTAAATGAAGGAATGAATCTCAACCCGACTTTGGGGGGAGATGAAAGTCAAGTGTTGCGCAGGAAAAGCCCCTGATATAGAGGAGGTCAGCCTGGAGGAATGGGCAACAATGTGTGAAAACATTGGGAAGACTTCAGGCCTCTACACAACAATCCGAACTGAGATTCACAAGAATATTCTAGGAAAAATTGATGCAATACAACTCCCTGACTACAGATGGCGTTTGCGGTACAACTGATGCACGACACACAAGGAACATATCGAAAAAAAATGTCAAGCGGTTTATATTGATGGTGGCTAACCACAGGGAGCTGTTGCCAAAAATGTGGAGAACAGAGAACTCTTTATGAAAATGTGGGAAGAGCGCCACCATGCGGCTCTTTCACGTCCTAATCACATCATCAAAACAGCTTTCATTGGTTGCGAAAAATGGATCCTCTATGGCACTTTAGAACCCTTTTTCATTGGTACCACTCGTTCGCTCAGATGGAGCATCCGCAGCTTTTTAACGGTTGTTTTGGGGACATTCCGATGTCGAGTACGACAAAGAGGGGAGAAGAACGGTAAACAAATGTTTTATCAGATGTAATAAATCATCAAGCAGCATCTCTGATTTGAGCGAGGCATACACAGAGAGAGAGAGAGAGAGCGAGCGAGCGAGCGCGATAGAGCGTGCGAGTACTCTCTGTTTTCTTTTTTTGTTTTTTTTAAAACATCCGATTTTGAAGACGTGTATTTTTGAATTAGCAAAATAAAGTGAATTCTAGCAAACGCCTATTTTTTTTTTTTTATCTCTTCATGGGATCTACACAAAATTACTTTGAATAAATAAATAAAAAACTAATACGCTAAGCCGTAAGAACCAAACCAAAAACAGCTCAATGGGCAAAACAGGGCGATCGACTGTGGCATTAGAAAAAGTTCAAGAACTCTCAAAGAAAGCTCAAAGTACCCTCCTGGAATTCTTTTTATGATGCCATCCAGGCTATCCAGAATCATAGAATGATCTTAATAGCTATTATTATTATGATTAATTGTATTTGTCTGCATGTATCTAGTAATGTAACTAATTACTTGACAAATAAAATAATTAAAAGAGTAACTTGATTACTTTTAAAAGGAGTATTCAGTAAATTCAGAAAATCATTTCTGAAGTAACTGTATACTTAGTAACACAGAAAGCGATACAAACCATCAAATCATCTTAAATTAAGAATCACAAACTGAAGAAAAACTAATCATATTTACAAAAAACCAATGGAGTGTTTTCCATTGTTGCTCAGGTGATGGACAGACTGGGATATTCCTAAAGCTATTTTAGGAACACAGCCGTCTTGATCGTTTCCAAAGCAACAGGCTCCCTTTAGGAATTACAAGGACAACAGATGCCTCCTCAGGGCCCTCTAGTGGCTGGAGAGTGAGCTAAAGAATCAGTGCAGCACATGCTTTCTGGTCGCTCACTGAAAAAGCATTTAGTGTTTTAATGCATTTACGAGTTACTATAAGTTACTAAGATTTATATTTGATACTGATGTTCATTTTATGCATTTTGTTAGAGTTTTTTAATGGTTTAGATCAAATGATCCCCAACAGCAAACAGCCCAAAGTATTAGTCTTGTTTAACTTCTGTAAATGGGTGTAGTTTGTGCTCATACGAACACTTTGATTCCATTTGTGGAGAGCTTCTTTTCAATATAAACTGAAAAATGCCACGGTCAATTGGCTAAACATAACAATAGAAGTGTGTGATTACGCATCATAAAAAAACAGAAACGACAGAAGAAAATAGATTTTTGAGCTGTCCTCATTCTGTCAAGGCTCTCTGTGCTTAAATCGGCAACAAAACAAATAGATGACCAGAGAGAAAATGCCGAGCCATCGAGTTAACACGCTCTGGATGAATGATCACAATATGAATTGCTATTTTTAGAAATGGTCAACCGAGTGACTGAGGATTAGCTCTTTGGAGACGAAAATCAGTCTATGACGATGACTCAGAGAAAGCACCCTGATTACTTTCCACCGTCACTTTATAGCATTCATCCCAATCATGTCGGACATTTGAAGCGAACATTGAGCTAAAGTCTTTGTTCTTGATGGATTATACTGACACCTAGAGATGCAGTCTAGAAGTGTGCATCAGTTCCACATTCCTGCACTCTTTTCCTTAATCATCCTCTTAACTATTGAACAAATTACAAAAGGTCAATATTACTTTCTCTTTAAATGTTACCGAATAACGAAGTCTGAACTATAGTGGGGGATTCGACCCAGGCACTCCAGAACAGCTCTGTAAGACGAGACGTTGGGTGTCAGACCTGCTTCGTCAATCATCTCAAACACCCTTTGGATCTTGTCCATGGAACTCTGCACAAGACAAACATCATAATATTGAGGAGAGTTAGAAACACTCTTAGAAAGTTTTTTAAATTAGCAACAAAACCTTGCGTGAAAAGATATCTATGTAGAGTTTACATCCAATATATTTCAGGTTTTTAAGGCACGGCAAACAACTCATGCATTTACAAACCAAACAGGAAAAGTCGTTTTCAAAAGTCCATAAAATAAGCTCTTTAAAATACATTTACTGAGAAACTGAACCAGGAAAAAAATGCCCTTTGTGTGGGACAATAAATATTGGTGACTAATTGACTTGACTCCGCCCCCCTAAGCAACATTAGAAAAGGCACAATTTGTAATTATTTTTCAAATTATTCCATCAAATTCTACAACATTTAGGCTTAAACATGCAAAAATATTTGATAAATAAGTAACTTTAAGAGTTTATATCCCAACACATTTAATTGATAACCAGACAGAGTGGCTTTATATTTAGTTTTGAGCGCGAACCGAGATGTTTTCTAAAGAAAAAATGAAGAGCTTGATTGAATGTAAAAATGAGGGGGAAAAGGGTTTATTTCTGTCAAACTGAATCTCAATTATTTTGGCTGTAGATTTGGTGACAGTCTCTCTTGGAATCGTTCGATGGGAACAGTGCTTTATTTATTTGCTAAAATTTTATGTGATATTCCAGTTTTGCAAATAAACTTAAGTCGCATTTTGGCTACTGAGACAGATGGAATGTTAAAGCTTGCTAAAATTATTTCATCAGATTTTGAGGTTAAAAGTAAAAACAAAAAGGATATACATACATTTTTGGCCCATATCCTCATTACGATGTTGTATGAGTTGATTGACAGTTTGGACCTTCTCGTCAATTTACTGTGGTAAAACGACAGATATTGATGTGCTCGTTCAGCATTATTGATGAACCCACAGGTTTCCAAATAACAGCGTATTTCCAAATTGGCCTCGTCAACGTGGTCTACGTCCTTGTCCGACTGATGTGTTTTAGTGTTCACAGCCTTCTTGAACATTTCTAGAAACTTTCCAGTTTCTTTCTCTTTCTCTTTTGCCTTTTTCACTGCATCTGCTTGATTCATAGTGAAAGTACTTTTAAGCGGTTTAATCCACTTTTCCCTCCTGAGTTTCTTTATCCAGCGTACTCCAAACGCTTTGGGAGGCTGGTCAGCTTCAGTGATGGTCTTTCCTGTTTCGTCTTCTGCCGGTTTTAAAACCTGAATTCTCTTCATTCTCTCATTAACTTTTATGATTTGCACTTCTTTGACATCGACAATGCCGTTGGACTGAAGTTGTTGTTTTCTGGCCTCCAGAACTGCAAGAAAAAAAGATTTTCACATTATTAAAACTGCACTTTGGACAAACAAAAACTGTTGTTTGTTTTAAAATTGATCTTAAAATGTACAGCCCATTAAAGTAATTTTCTTCTTTAATAAGCGCATATGGATGAAATTTGTTGAATAGAATTGCAGTCGGGGTGTAAATGCTTATTTGTAGTGTTTTGTCATTTACTGAAAAGAAAAAAAAAACTATCTACACCAACGCATTAATAAAAAAGAAAGCATTTATACAAGTAACCATTTAATAATTTATTGTATAAATGTTTTCTTTTATTTATGTAGTGTTTTATTCAACTGATTATTTTTATTTTTTGGTTAAAAGGTTATTTATTTTATACATTTATACATAAGAACAAAATAAAACTAAACAAATAAAAAAATACAAACCGGTTAATACATAACATCAAAAACGTTAAGAGACGTTTAACCATTAACAGTTTATATTTCACGTAAAAAAAAAGGTACAATTTCATTTTTGTATTTTTTTTTATATAGATCACTGTACCATCCAACAGACGACACTGTTCCGAAACGTTTGTCTTGGCAACAGCCGAGTAGCTCCTTTTGGACATTGAGCCCCACGTTTTGCCTAAGTGCGAGAAGAAAAAGGCATTTAAGTTATTAAATTTAGATGTAGAATAAAGAACAAAGAAATGTAAAACAACAAAGATCTGATGTATGAACATCAAGGGTCAACCAAACGCATGCAAAACCGTCATTACTTCCTCGTAAAGGTTTGTACAGACTATTAATACAAAACAGTGTTTTTTCTTAGATAAATTGCACATATAAACTGCGTATATAAATGACATAACTGATAGTGTGAATACGAAGGCCTAAAGCTGAATGCCATTGTGACTGTGAAGAAGGACTTCTAAAACGTCACCTTGCCATTGCCGCTTTCCATTACTCCTTATTCTGAGACACAGGGGACAATAATCGACATGTGGAAATCGACAAATACTCCTTTCAACTGCATTAATTGCAGAGAGCCCTGATGAATAGGTCCACAACCTCATCAGAGACATGTTGTCAGTTTAGTTTTGAAATGCCACATTATCCTGTACTGTTCGCAGCCATCTTGTTCAGACCTGACTAGCACAATGCGGATACTGCGAGTCAAGGCCAAAAAGAACGCCGTACGAGCAGTCGATCAAATTCGAGAAATCGACCGTTGTATTTTCTGATATTACGGGTGCAGCGCGCGCAATGATCAGATTATGTTAAACTAACATAATTTTAAATTATGCTAGTTGGACACATTCTCATAATTATCATAATGTGGGACCAGTTTACACTTGAAATAAGACCAAATCATGTCAGGTTGAATTGAATTCTCTAAACTGACCTTTCTAGGGAGTAGCCAGCATTCGCCCGAAGTTTGTGTGTGTGTAGAACCACATGACCCCGAAAAGGAACAAGCTGGTAAAGAGAACGAATCAATTCATTATAATGGTACCCTACATTCATATATTAATTTCACGCATATGCAAATATCCGACTCAAATGGAGTTGTTCCATCAACTCCTGACTCCACCGTTCATGGTCCTGCAAATATTACAGAACTCAAGGGTTATTTTTGTGACTGACTCCTAACATAAACTCATTCCCCTGGTCAAGCTACCGATTGAACTATACAGTCTCAGGGAATTTGTCTACATTTGGAACAACACTTTTAATGTGTCAGTGATAATCTCTCCTCCAAATTGAAAACATCTTCAGATGGACATCCTACCAATTAGAAGTTGGATTGGTTTATGTGTGGATGGTGTGTTTTTATATCCTCTATTATTTGTCCCTTTTTCCTTTCCCTTTTTCTTATTTTGTATTTCTAGTATTATTACATCCCAGAAGAAAAAAAAACAGAAACCATGATTGATCTGAAACTAAACTGCCGTTATTTGTCAGATTTATACAGCAGATGGCGAACTTTGCCAAGTTAGATTGGCCAACAGAGCCTACATTCCTGCCATAACAGAAGTTGGTAGAAGTTTGACACAACATTTTGGCCTTTTATATTTGAGCAATTTGTGTCTTTTTTTTTTAAACAATGTTTATGAAAATTGATGATTAAAAATCAAAATAAGTGAATTAGAAAATTTTGTTTGATGGTATTGATGATGGAGTTTAAAGTTTCGAAAACCATTGGCGCCAACAGGACATCACACATCTGACTGAACAAACACCTCATGGTGCCAGTGAAAAAGAGTTTTGCATATCGGATCTGTTTTTCGCAAGGAGAACCACCAATGAATGTTACCACTTTTGATGATGTAAGTGCAACATAAAACATCTTTTCCTGTTTTCCCATGTGTTCTGTTGAACCTCAAACATCTTCAGAAAAGGAGCATCATTGGATCAATATTTCCTTAACGCAGACAAAGATCACCCTACTTAAAAGGCATCTGAAGATTTGTGTCAATCACAATTTGGATCGGTGGTTCTCCTTGCGAAAGACAGATCCAATATGGCCGTGCAATACTCTTTTTCATTGGCACCACTGATGTGTCCGGTTGGTGCCCATGGTTTTTGTCACACAAAACTTTACTAACTGTGGGTAAAATACATTTTATTCGATAAAACGTTTTGAAAACTGGAACATTATTGTGAAATGTTTAATTAAATCAGATTATGTGAAATTGGTAATGATTGGTAAGTTGATCAACAAACACAGCAAACAAAACTCTTTTCACACAAATTAAAATGGTCATTTAATTTACCAAACGCTACATTTAGATAGATGGCAAAACATTTGTACCTCAGAATATTTGGTAGTCTAGCAGTATGAGGTGGAATTTACAACCACATTCAGAGGGTAGCAAACCCTCATGCATCATAATTAGCAAAACCTCTCCCCATCTGTCTGTACTAATATAAAACCAGTAAATGTTGGCATGCGAAGACTGTTTGCATAATTTGACCTCAAATTCTCCCACATCCTTGAGTTTCACTTTGATTTTCACTCCTTATAATGTCAATAAATCTTATCAAGCTCATGAGATCTCTGTCAGCTATCGCACGAGGATGAAGAATCTCAGGTTCTGATGATCACATCTAGTTTTCTCGCTTATCATAGATTTAGGCTACAATGAACAATGGTCACGAAGCAGCGAATGCAAAGTGGCTTGTTAAAACTGCTCTTCAGTTACGCCGGCAACGGACAGATCTTAAATTAGAAACGGATGTTTATGCAGACGACCACTCAGCATATCACTGGAGTTATCTCGGCCACCTGCATCGGAGGGATCTAGCAGGAAGTCTGAGCTGCTATGAGACACGTTGCGTAACATAGATTGCAAAATGGACATCACATTGTAATAAAGCAAAAGTATTTGTTAATATTGCATGATACTATGATGTTGGGGGTGGCTGTTTTGTCTGGTAAAGAGTTGGAAAGAGAAACAATTAATAATGGAGGCTATTAGGGAGATATCGTTGGCGCAAACAGAGAGGTCAGGTTTCAGGCCCTCTTGGAGGACTTTGATGGCACAAAACAGGCCTCATTACTGAGATATTATCTCCATTCATACACTTCCAGAGCTGATGGGAGCCCTGCTGAAAGAGATTAGGTTGCTTTTCGCCACTAAACATCGTACATCGATGCATAGATTTTCTCAGCTCAGAGAGTGATCGGCAAAATATAGCATGGTTGGAGCTGGTGTAGGATTGGTTGAGGATTTTGGATTCTTTATTAAATACATTGCACCTTTTAATAGAAAACTAACTAAAATGTAATTTTTAAAATTTGTCTGTAAATTTTTACTCCACACAGAAGTACGTTTTGATATCTGGATGCAGACTGGACTTTGTACTTGAAGTTCTCAGGGAAACATCTTCAATTTCAAACAATACGAATATTTATCATCCATTTCCATGGTAAAGGGGAATGTGGTTATGTAATGTTTCCTCAACAAGTTTAAAGTACTTAAACCCTTTGTGGAATCCTTCGTTCATTTTCTTTGCCCACTCTTTCCTTTTCTCCAGAACAATTTGGATGAAAAGTGAGGGAACACCCTGGACAGGTCACCATTCCACACACATTCACTTCTATGGGGAATTTAAGGGGTTCCGTTAACCTGCGGCAAGTTTGTCTTGCGCAGTGATGAAGTGGTTAGTGCGCAGGAAGTGGCGATACAGGTTAGTTCCAAGCCTGTTGTTTTTTTCCATTCTACCTCATCCGGTCACTCTCCTCTGTCTGTTCAGTTAACAATACATTTAAAAAAAATCTTACACCCTTTAATGTCATATACCTGTCAGAAACAAAGCTACTTCTTCAATCTCAAGGGTTAATGGTTCTTAATGGTGATCATCACTAAATATCTAAAATTTTTTCCAAGAGAAATCACCACCAACAATCAAGAATGCAGGATTACTTGTTGTCATGGCATTGTAATTTTAAAAAAAATTAAAAATGGAAGTCAATGGGGCACAAAAAATAAATGGAGAAAAAATTTAAATCTGATGCTACACAGAAACTAAAAAAAATCAGCAATGTCAAAACAAAGTAAAACAAATCTAGGCATGTTTCATATTGAAAATAAGTCAGATGGCACCCTGAAATCATCTTTTTAGATCTTGGCAATTAAAGGGTAAAAATTCAGGATTTAAAAAATAAATAATTAAAACTATAGTTTTGATTAGAGCTGGGGTATTTTTTTATAATGAAAAAAAATATTTTGTCAATAAGAGTGCATTTTTGAGTTTCAAAAAAATTTTTTCAAAGCATTTTCTTAAAATATGTGTAAAAACAAAAATCATTCAGTTTGATGAAACAGAGACTCAAAATTACCCTAAAGTGGCTGAAAAAACACATTTTTAAAAATAAAAATAGGTTTAAAAATAGGTACCACTCATCAGTACTTCACCTAAATGTGAAAATTGAGATACTTTGAAACGTATGTTTATGAGGACCCAGAGTTTATCGTGTTTGCCTACAAATTTATTTTCCTTCGTACCTAGAAGGAAGTCACCACCAAAGTTTTTAGAATAGGAACTAAAAATTCCTTGTACTGTCTTTTCTTGCAAGGGTAACTCAGTAAATCAGACAGCATGCAAAAAAAGGAAAGAAGAAAACAAAGCCTTGACAAAATCGACCCAATGTTTGACTGGAATATCTTACAGCAGATGATGACTACTATTAGTTTCCACTTTCCGATTGAAATGTGACAAGTTATACTTTTCTGGAAAATAAAATGTGCAAACTTGCTGTGTAAACACTTAGCAGGCCTCAAGATTAGCATTTGAGGGTGCTGGCACTGCTCTACATATGCTGGCATCAACACCTGTTTTGGTAGAGCTGCCAATAGTTCCAGTCAGTATGGTCAGTTTTGATCACTTTGGTTTGGAATGACCTTTCTGTCCATGAAAAAGTAAAGGGAATCTGTCTCTTCTGGACAGCCCCTGCTTTGGGGACCATCCATTAACAGCACAAGATGTGCTCAGGGATTTGTTTGTTCAAGTTTGCAATCTTGCATAGGAACACCATTGGGATTTTTGCCTTAGAAAGCACTGCCAATTAAAACGGCATCCTTTTTTATAGCCTTTTCTCAGATTGTAGCCAGCTGTTGAAGGACGCAGCAGGACAGTGATGGGTACTTTTCTGTACCATCCATTTTTGTGAGGAGCATAAATGTTGACTGGGAGGGGAGAAATTAATGGTAGGGGTCCACTTCAACTAGATTTAATGGGGGATGAAAGACTAAGATCTCTGAGACGAGAAAAAAAAGACTTGCCTTTGAAGTACAGTAGCAAGAAACCAAACGGCTGATAAGCCCGAGCAGACTGCAGGGAGCTAAAAAAGCCTGCAGACTGCAGTTTAAAGAGGCTTTTATAGGCTGAGTAGAACAGCTAGCACTTCTGAAACTTGTTAGTTAACTCACAAAATGTATGAAGTGACTGACTCTTCGCAGTAAAACGCACTCTTTGAGATCATTTTCACCCTCTACCTGTGGGGTGCTCGGTTCATTGAAACCAGGAGGTTCCAAGACGCTTCAGAAGAAGTTCCAGGATAAATAATGTGATTTGGAAATGACTAGGGGTGTATCGATACGCTCTGCTCACGATACGATATGTTCCTCGATGGTACGTCCACGATATCAATCACAAAATTTTACAACACTATCATTGGAAATATGGAATTTAGAAAGTTCTGCAAAGCTAAGAAGGCTAGGGTATAGTTTGAGTTGTATGAAAGAATTTGATACCATCCATCCACTAGGGGGCAGTGTTAAGTCGTCTTTTTACTCTAAGTGATGAACGGAGCTGTTTTTTGGATTTCTTTCTTGTTTAAGAAAGAAGAGAAGGTAAAGAAGTTTCAGAAGTGACTAGAATCACAATCTCCCACCAGCTCAACGATATGTTTTGTGACAATTTAGTATTGCGATATAATGTGCCATGATACAATATCATCTGTTACATTTCAAATAGTTTGTTAATGCAATTGAAGGTACAATTTTCTGCTATCTGACGGATTGGAGGCTCTTTTACCTCCTCCTGTGGCACCATCATAATCAAAGCATCTTCATCACTAGGTATTGGCTGAAGACACACGCATCACATTTTGGCACCAGCCTACCGACTTCTGACCTCTAGTGGCAGAATATTTCTAAGAGTCAAGAGTGACTGAACATAATACACACCCACACCCGTCTCCTGTCAGTCCCTCAGATGCAAGCCCTGCCCTGAATCTAATGCAGGAAAGAGCTGAGCCACACCACCAAAGAGCAGGCAGACAGCAACTCAGAGTGAGAGAGTGAGAGAGAGAGAGAGAGAGAGAGAGACACCCATTTACAGCTTTACTACATTGTTCAGTCCATCAGACTTTCACTGACACATATCCCCTACCTCCCTCACTCTCTCAAAGTAGTCTTTGAATCTTTCTGACTCAAATACATTCATTCACCTCGGGCACAGGTCAGACAGCCTCACAGTTCACCTTGCTCTGCTCCTTGCAGGAGAGAGAGTTCTGCAAGGTGGTGTGGCTGTAACACGGGCTCTCACAACTCGGTCAGGATAAAGTGAGGAACTTGGATGATCCAGGACGATGTACAAAGGGCAAAATTCGAATCTCCACTGGCTTTCAAAGTTCTGAAGAGCAAATCTGGCACGCAGGGCTAAGAAAAAACTTTGATGTTGGTGACTTTGAACTTCTGTTCAAATGCTTGTGAGACCTGCGTGAGGTGGAGAGTCCAGCATCATGCCGACTGCTTGTGCAAGGTGCACCTTGGGAGTCTGACCCATCATGTGCAAATGGACAGCTACAACCGCTGGTCTCCACTCTGACCTCAACTTTGCAGGCGACTTCCCTTCTTGTCCTTTTACCCTGGTATGTCTGTCCCTGCTCTTTCTGGCTTCTTCTGCTCTTGGAGGTTGTCCACCAAGTTTGGTGCAAGATCCCCTTCGAATGCTGGCACAAGGGTCAAACTGTTCGTGGACTCTGGAGCGGCACGCACGGAGCTATAATCACCTTGAGGGTGACGTCCGCCTACGACGATTATACTCAGCCAACAGGTTCTTTCTCAGTATTGACAAGACGGGCAAAGTGGATGGCACTCGTCGGAAAAATTATGCAGACAGTGAGTACATGCACAATCCAAGAATGTCTGCCTGTTGACAGGGAGTGGGGATCATACCGTCGTTAAGAAGTGTTTATGGCTCTCTTTTATTCCACGGTTGTAGCATCAAACTTTTTATTGCATGTAAGGGTGTTGCTAGGTAAGATTTGTAATACACAAAACAAAGGGAAAGCTCATTTGAGTGTGGACATGAAATGCTAATTTGGGTAAAAATCAAGTGAAGAGGAAATGATAGACTCTATCTCTTACAGTAGATTGAAGTTTAATGTATCTTTCAGCACAGCTCAGAGTGTACTTCATAAATATGGGTTTATATTTTTAGGCACAACTAATCTAAACTGTGAGCCCTAAAAAGATTACTGAACTAGATTTGAAACTCTCAAAAAAATTGTGTAAATTATTTATTTCAAAAACAATTTGCTTGACAAACAATACTTTTTTAAAATATATTTTTGGACCTTTATGCATTTTCAAATTGGGGAGACCGTTTAAGCTTAATTTCCACGACAGAGAGTTGAGAAATGAGGTCAGGAATCACTGTCCCCTACACCAACTAAACAACAATACTTTTAAGTAAAATGTTGTCAAAATTACTATTTGTGTAAACAAAATCTTAGATTTATGTTCTTAGATAAACCTTAAATCTTAGATAATGATATCTTAAAAATAGGGTTTGTTGATTAATTTTTGACGTAATCCACTTTTGAGTTCACCTGAAAAGAAAACAGAAGTCGAAACTTTTTGAAGAACGCATGAGTGCTGCAAACTTTTGTGGAAACAAAAAAATGCCGTACTGTTTACTTTAAAAGTCATTCGTCAGCTCAGATGTTTTGAGGTAAACTGTTATCCTCTGAGTTTATAAACCTCAAATTTCCACAGTACTCAAAATGTTTGTAGAAACAGATTACCTCAAAACATTTAGGTTGAGCAACCCAAACTTTGAAGTGAACAGTACTTTTTCTAGTTAATTAATAGATTTTTAAGTGTTGTTTCCCTAAAAAGGGGAGTTTGTCAACTCAAAAGTTTTGAGGTAATAATTTTCCTCTAAACATTTGTAGCAACTGGTTTGAAGAACCCGAGTTTTCAAGTAAAGAGTTCTAAAATTTTAATTTGTATAAAATAAAGTTATTATTATGAGTACATTTTAGCTTAAAAAAAAGGCTGTAACCTTAATTATTTTCCAGTAACCTATTTCCACAAAGGTTTTGAATACTGTAAGCGTCTTCGAGTTCGACAATCTAGTCATCCCACACTTTAAACCTGAAAAGTTCACAATACCCAAAACGTTTGATAAAAACATAAGAAAAGGCGAAGCACCATACTTTTAAGTAAATAGTACCTGAAACTTGCAATTTATATAAACAAAAATGTTTCAGTTTTCTTAAAAAGTAGGATTCACGAAATGTTTTGAAGTCCTTTGTTTCCACAAGTTTTAAGTTCTGGGATTACAGTTGATGAACTGCTGGGTTTGGTGCAATTGCAGTAAAAAAGCTTTAACAACTCTTTTTTTGCAGGTTTTACTCTCCACACATTTCTCAAATGAGTTTGGACTGGTATAATGGCTGGTACAAATGTACAGTTCTTGGATAAAAGTAGCTCAAACCTGAATCTTCTTGTCTCTAAAATAAAAACTTATATATTTCTTTAAAGAAGGTGCACTTTAGTTGTTCTGCAGTTATTTGCACAAATTTACTCTGAGACCCTTTTCCACCTTGTCCTCTGCATAGCCCTCAGCATCCGTCAACACTGCAGTGTTGCCCAAATAGCCGTGCACTGACTCTCCCTCTCAGTTTTTCCAACTTCTGTTCCCAAACTCTCAGGTGCAAAAACAGTTGGAATTAGTCAACGGGCCCTTGGTTAATTGAGGTAGGAAAATATTGTATCAGTCCCAGTGAACTGCAGACTGGAACAGCTGAGTGAAGAGGCGCCGATGCAAAGAACTGAAAGATTGAGATGTAAAAGGATGAATAAGACATTTATGCATAGCAACTAAATGTAGAATTAACATATTTACTGTGCAATCTCTCCACAACTCGAGGAACCACCATGTGGGTTGGTTTAGGTTGACCTACACAGAAAAGCGGAATACTGTTTAACTACACAATACTTTAAAAATGTGTGCCTTTATTGATAAGGCAGTCATTTTTGATAGAAAGTAAATGGTGAGAGAAAGGGGTGTGGTCAGGAGATGACTCTAGAAGTACTGTCCACTGCATCAACTACCAAAAAAAATTATCGTTTTCATTTGTAAACACGGTGTACTTCAAAGATGTGGCTTTAAACTCAAAAAATACAGTAAACTTTATACGTTTTACCAGGTAGGTAAATCCTGAAATTCTTATTTATGTAATGTGTCATTTTTCAGAATCACAATAGACTAAACACAGCATTATACTGTAGTTTCCAGTCACTCAGCTAAATGAAACCAGAAAAGCTTCTTTTGCTATATCTTGAATAAAGCAAGATGAGGTAAAAGTGTCTCAACAGTTATTAGCTCTAAAACTCATGCGGGATTTCTCAAAACAGTGGATTAAATTGGTTTACATGTCATTTTTGGATTTTTTTTCCACTCTAAAATGGCCTTTAGAGGAGATTTTGGCATCTCCACCTATAGAGCGGGAGGAGGTGTCATCACATCGAGCACAGTGGCCATCTTGTTTGTATCCACTAAACATAATTATAAGTATTCCTTTGTAATCACCAATTGTTTACTTGCACAACGTACTTGGCTATAGCATATATTATGCCATAGATAAGATATCTGTGGCCAGGAATCGCTCCGTTTAATGAGTAACGGTGGCATCACTTTACAACTATGGCGGTCATGATGATGTCACTCCTCCCGCTGCTGTGAAAGCCAATGGCCGTTCCTGATTGGTGAATTCATTGCGATCTGTGTATAGCAGAATGGGGAATTTCCTAGACCGAGGATAGCGGTTTTCAATTGTTCCGCTATTGACAGCAATGTGAAGAAATTCTTTGTTGTAACATTACTGTTCTTGTCCAAGAATGCTTCCATCACATTTTCGAACAGTCTCCCCCCACTGGAACGACTGGGGTCCTTGCCAAGATATGGAAGGACATTGCTAGTGTACTTGGATTTCCAGTCGCAAGCCACCCAAACTTGTCAGGTTTAGTAGTAATATACTACTGGCAATATACCCTGGAGATTCCTCAGGTTATGACCACACTTACACATGAAAGGATGCTAGTGATATCCAGAAATTAGCCAGCTAGCACCCTCTTGGCTAAAGAGGCCCACAGTAGTCTGGGATGTCTAGTGTTAAGTAAAAGTGGCATTAGGACCGGGCATAGAGTGAGCCATACTAGGAATTGAACCCATCCAAGTGCACAATAGCCATGACGCCCGGGGAGCAGTTGGGGAAACTGGTGCATTGTTCGTTCTGGATTGAATTAGTGAACTTTTGATCACCAGTCTATCCACTACGCCACAACTACCAACGTTAGCCACTTTTTCCAAACGTTTTACTCCTTTGCAATTGTAGGAATGTTTAAAATGTTGTTGCTAGATATTTCACCACCAAACATTCGAGTTTAAAGGCAACATTGAGAAGTGTGTTTGAGAACATCAACTGTTTGATGCCAGGCAATGACTGTGTGCTTAAGGAAATGATGTCAAGCATAATCAAAAAGTAATTTTTGCTAAAACGCTGCACCTTTGGAGTTCACCAGGTCGTATCCCCCTCGCCCCATTGTTTCTTCCATTTCGGGTGACTTTGTCATGTTTACCTTTCGGCATCTCATTTCCTTGCCATGATTTCATAAGTGTGTTGTGCTTGGACTCCGGTCACATGATGAATATCATTCACTCATCATGAATATATTGTGGAAATATTTAAAACACGTTTCAAAAACAGTCGATGGATGCATAGAAGTCACAGTGGAGAGTCTGTGCAGGTGATTCAGAGTCCATAAACTGCTGTGGATGCATTAGAGGTAAACATTTGCACTGGATCAGCGAGACTGCAAATGAATTTTGAGTTTGAGATTCCTTTGCGTAGGGTTGAGAAAGTTACGAACTTGGCATTTGCACACTTTATTAACAAGCAAGAGATCAGCGCAAAAGTAAAGCTCCTGGTCAATGACAGTTTAAGTGGTAGGGGCACATTGGTTCTAGGTGATTCCAGACACTTCTGGAAAGTCTGGGAATGTTGCTTACATTTAGACTGTGGAGGCCTCTTGGAGATTTTTAGTGCCAGGAAAAAAGAAAATCCTACAAATCCAGCCTTTTAATCCTTCCGATGGACAGGGATCCAAAATTTAGTGAGAAAACGGGTGAAATTCATGTCTTGCCAGGTGTTTTTGGCCCAGTGAAAAGACAGAATTGAAAACTCTCCCTGAGGACTCTGGAATATTGATTTTTAAAATATGTTTTCTTACAGGAAAACATTTTGTTTGATGAATGATGTGTATGAATTAGTGTGAATGCTTTTAAGCAGCTGGCTCACTGGTTGAATTGGGATCGGCTTTTTTTATTCAGAGTTCAACTGACTATGAGTAGAGGTTTATGAAGTATTTGTGGGAAAATGTAAGAACTTTCTTACCGTTAGTGATAACAAGCATAATCACTATGGAAAAGTGCATAGAAACATAACTTTTAGTCCAAACTTGGGAAAAATATCAAAACTGATGCAGTCAGAGTCAAAGGAGGGATAACCCTTGGAAGTACAATACCTGTGATATGGCTTGTGTTTTTAAAGTTCTGGCACAAAAAGACATAATGTCACAAAAAGTGCTTGGAACAGTGTATAAGGTTTTAGGGAGATTTGCCTCAGTTTTTGACAATTTTCACATAGTTTTTACCTTGTTTTTGGAGGAATGTAAAAAAACAACCTTCAGGATGGAATAACTAAAAAATGCTAGAATAAAATATTGTTAGATTTTGAATTCTGATAGTCAATTACACTTACAATAATAATGTAGCGTGTTTGATTGCACCTATAAGAGAAAATGAGAAATAAAACCCAAAATGTATCAAACACAAAACACATAGTTCAGGATGGAATTACTCAAAAATGCTTCAGTAAAAAATTCCTTTTATTTGGAATCTGACAGTCAATTATACTTACTATAATGATTTGAATAAATTGTTAACACTCTCAAAGAGAAAACGCGAAATGGAAATTGCAATAATGACGTTATTTTTTTCTCTGCCTCCTCTGGCAGTTGGTTCCCTCCCGCAGATTGCATACTTTGGTGCTCCTGCTTGTTGCTGTACTCAATCTTGCCAACATTCAACCTACATGTGACATTGCTGATGACTGTATGATTGCCAATAATCCTTTTTGTTTGGTGTTACTACATTTTCCCTTCAAACCAGCAACAATTTTCAGTTACACTTTCACAAACAATATTTAGATTTCTGAAAGTACCCTTTAAACACAACATTTGCACAGTACTGTACCTTTTTGTCATAAAAATAAAAGTGATTGAGTATATGAATGGCAATAAGCTTCGAAATGCTAAACTTTGTTGTGATTGGCAGATCTTAACCCTTGAGGCAGGGCTAAGTGATAGGTCAGGGCTACATCAATCACAAAAATCCAGGTTGATTAAAGTCAGTATGAAGTGCCTTTGAGAGCTCTTGAGCTAAGAAATTGTTGTAAACGCTGAAATCAACAACTTAAAGTATAAACAAGAGTTCATTTGAAGTGAACTCAGATGAAACCACACCTTCGCCAAAGAAACCAACATAAAACTGAGCTTAGTCTTGTGACTACTCAACTTATGCATATTTACATTAAAAGCTCTCTATATTCCCAGTTCTGCCATTGCTGACACAGTCTCACAGGTCAAAAAGTATTGCTCAGCTTCTCTCACCAAGTGGTAATATTTGTATTTGTGCCGCCGAATGAGAAGTCATTCGAAATATTACTATACCTTTTTATGAAAGATGTAAAAATACTATTAATAAGATCAGTTGGGAACCCACAGCTTGGCTAAATCGTGCTGTGCATCATACTGAACTGCATCTGCCAAAGCCAACACGGTCTTGGCTCTCAGGTGAAATTATTTAGACAGACTTGGTCTCAAATTGTGACTAGGTTCAGGTACCAGGCTGAGGGGAAGTGGAGTACCCTCTTGGGATTTCAGTTGCTCTGAATTGACCTAAAGTTTGGGTTAAAACTAGAGTGTTTCTTGGAGACTGAGCAACTTCTGTAAGATTTCCAGCCACACGTTTAAGATTTACAGATATTTTGCGAGCCACATTAGTATCCTTAACATCTCAAGTTGACATTTTGGGAAATGTGCTTTTTAAATAAAGTTCTCTATTCTGGAGTATTGCCAATTGTTGAACGTCTTCAGGGACTCATTGGGTATTCGGTGTATTTATGTTTAACCTCATGTTGTGTGTTCATGAGGTTAAATTGATTAATTATAATGATTTGTCAATAATTTATTGTGAACATGAAGGTCATTGTGTTTAATCTAATCAGAACATCTGAGCAAAAGACGTCAACTTAGCTAGACGTTATATAGTCATGATCTTGCTAGCTAAGGAAACTCTTTTTATTGTGGCATGATCATAATGTGACACGCAAGTTGACATCTTGCACGTTTATACAGCTGACTGTGTTATAAAACCACAATAAAATGGAAGAGTCACTAAATCCAGTGCTTTTTTCACTGTTGGGATTATTATTTAAAATAGTAACAAATGTTGTATTTCAAATGCTGGAAATGTGTTGCACAATTATCTAAAATGTAATTATGGTTATGACAATTAAATAAAAAACCAATAACATCATAAGACAGTCAAATCTCCATTAGAACACGATTTTAAATACCAGTTACGTCATTTAGAACTTAAAAGGTTGCATTTTTTTAACGTGACCATATAATGTCTAGAATCTTTAAAGACCCCGTTCCCGAGAAACCAAAAATTGCTGAAGAATGTGATCCTTTCATTTAGAGTACTCTGTACTAACTTTTTGACAGGGGTAGAAATGTAGTGAATTAACAAAATCAAATGAACATTTGGTGTGTGCATCTTTTCCTGTTTGTTTATGCTTGTAAAAAGACCTTAAACAGCAAAACCCAAGTCCTCCATTTCATTTTTCCCTAGGAGAGACCATGTTGTGGCAGTATAACTACCTTGTGACTTGTTGCTGTATTCTATTTTGCCTATTTTTCATCCAGTTAAAGGCTGTTTCAGTTCGCGACTGCTTTGTGACATTAACACGTTAGATATTTAAAACGATATTTTAAATAATATCAATTAAGTGTTAACCATCAATTTGTAAAATGAAAAAAAAAATCAAGATTTAAGTTAAATTTTGTTTTAGACAATATACAATATTTGATGAAATTTATTGTTGCTTTGTGTTCCTTATGGACAAAATCAGAAATTAGAGACCAATGAAAGCCAGCTGAATTTGAAGGTAATGTACTGTACACACGTTCCAAGGTTTATCTCAACACTCAAGCTGTAAAGTAATTTCACAGCGCTGAAAGGAGCTGTTTTGTAGTGACGATGTTGCATTAAATACATGACAGGGCATTGCCACTGAGTCCGTTCAGAATGATGAGTCATAAACGCACACAGGAAGTCCTCCTTAGTGTGTACACAGCGTGTGTGTGATTGCTCACTTTTGCAGTTGTTGATTGTTTATACGAACCAATTGCTATAATGAATTTGGCTAATATAAATAAAAAGTTTGCAATCTTCCAATTCTCAAATTAAATTTCAACAAGTACAATACATTTTTATCAACTATTCCACCACCAAGAAGATTTCAAGACAAACACACTACCTGCTTTTTGTCACCTGAATATTGTGTTTCAAAGAGAAGGGCTTGAGCAGTCTTTTGCCCAGGAGACAGCACATGATAATAATCATTTAGATATAAAGTTCTCCTTTATGTTTTTTATGTGACAATGAGATTAGATTTGTCACTGACATGTTCATGACTAGGTGCTTCAAAACTACGCTCCGGCTCGAAGGTCCGGTTTTTTCTGAACATGTTTAAGATTGCCTATAGATGAAAATAAGAGTAAAGGTTGCCTTTTTTTGTTAGATGACTTCTGAATTTTGAGGTGAGCTTGATCAGAAAGTTTCAGACCAAGGTTGAGTGGACAAGGGCCAGAAATCCCCCATGGAGTATAGTGTTAAGGTCAAGGCCTCTTGCACTAGCTGAGTGATTTGACAGCTCTGACATGAAGCTGATAGCCCCTTTGTGATGCCTGTCAGCCTACTGTTCAGGCCGTCTCATTTCAGTGCTTTGAAACACACCGTGAGCTCCAGCCATGGAAAACATACTGCCTCCAACTGACCAAGTGGAACTCCTTGTCTACGCTCAGTCTGCCCTGTTTCGGACTCTAAAAACAACTATTTTCAGTGTGACAAACTTTGTGCAGATGGCTATTAAACTTTTAGGATTTAGTCAGAGCATCTTTGTCTATGTTTTGTTGGCAGCCAAGCTTTAATCCCCTTTCTTTTGATAGCGTTTGCTGCAAGAAAACAACAGAAGCGTTGACTCAGAAAATACCACTTGAAACTGTTTTAACTACTTGTAAGGGCCATTGAGTGCTGTCCATTTGCTGGCAAAGGAAGTGATGCGTGCTTTGGAGGCACTGCTGCACACCCTCTCCTTGATTAAAGAAAAGCACAATTATGGGGTCTGCTTTCTTTCTGTACCACACTATACAGTTTAGTCCCTCATAAGAGCCGACATGCCAGACCATATCTTCATTAACCTTCCACATTCACAGTCCTGCCCTTGAGCATGTGAAAATTCTTCATGTCTGGTTGGTTTTCTGATAGATCTGGTACAAGCCAGATGATTCGGTTGTTAAAGAAAAAGTAATAAATGGTTCCAAAGGTTCATTCATTCAAGTTATTCTCTGGCAAACACCAGTCCAGTGCTGCTGAGATGATAAAACACCTGACTGAAATTGCGTTGCTTTTGTCCTTCCTGCTGGATTGAAAACGTTATATCCCGTATTGGCAATTACGTGTTTCTGATGACTCATGAAATCCAAAACAGTTCACGAGGAACATTATTGATGCAGTTTTTACAGATTTTGCCTGACATCGAATCTCTAGCTGTTAACAACTTCTGATCATTCTGACATAAAAAGATCAAGAAAGCAGACAAAAGTGCGGTTGCATAGCATTTTTGTTGGTGGAAAAATGTTTGTACATTTTTTTTCCTTGTAGTAAGCTTTTGTAAGTAATGATAAACACATGAAACTAAGAGTTTTAAGTTTACTTAGTGTACAACTTTACTCTGGTCACAACTGACCAAACGGTTGATGCCAACGAAAAAGAGTTTCACACTGTAATATCAGATTGTTTTTTCAAAAGGAGGACGTAAAGGACCCGACTTCATACAGGAAAATAACGCGCAACAAATACTTTCTTTTCTCCACACTTTTGTTAAACAGCTACCTGTGATCAGCCACCAACAGAAAAAACTGCTCGACGTTCAGGATTTTTTCCAAGCGTTCTTTGATTTCTTCTCTGTCGTTGTCGTCTTCTTTTCCTCAACCCAGCTGCAGAGCACCCTGCTGAGAAGCCATCCGAAGAATCGTGCAAATCTGAAATCTGACCGGTGTGTAGAGGCCTTTATGAAGTTATTTTTGTTACTCAGAGACAGCTTGTTGTGGTTTCCTGGTTTGACCATTCTGAGCATCCGTAAACAACACACCACTTTTCATCTTTCTCCTGTTGAAAATCCCTGTTTTAACCCCCAGTTGCATTCCAAGCTCCACCAATGATGTGCCAACAACCTATTGGGTATATTCAGAATGTACTTCAATAATATAGTAATGGGAAATCCAAATTTTAGAGAGGAGCAAAGGTATTCTACAATGTGGCTCTACACGTAAAAACATTTTTAAAAACCGCACACCTTGGTGGTTACAAGAAAACAGGGCTGCGTTTGTGGATGAATGTTAACATGAAAAAAAAATCCTGTTTTCAGAAGGCCTCCACCATCAGTGGATATGGTATAAGGTGGGTGTATCGGTGGTCAACTTCCATATTTATGGCTTAACTTTTTACCGCAAATTTAAAAAACAGTTGCTGTACTTACTCAACAGCTACCATTTAACGAGTATCGGACATTTAAACCAATGAAAGTGGTTTACACACAAGGAATTTTATAAGGATTGTGAAAAATGACAAAGGATCATTGTAGTACTTGACTCTTGTTAGTTTACCGTGTCTTGGCAATGAGTACAATGAGAACACAGGACATCATTGATCTTATTTTAGGAGTTGATGATGATGTAATTTGGCATCTGACCCTGGATCCATTGACTCTGGAAGTGGCCTCTTTATCTTGCACAGTAATTGGGCAATGAAAGACTTCCTCTTGCTTGTGAGAAACTCTTATCTCAATCTCAAAGCGAAGTCTCAACTCACATCTCCTAAGACGCATTGCAAACACATTTACAGCACAGTCGTCAAGACAGAAGATGTGACCTCTAGATTTTTTAAAGATCATAGTTTCTCACATGCATCATAAAATATCAATGCATTTCCAGAAAGAGTTATTTAGAGAGGAAACCCTGACACAAAGAGTCTTGGGGAATCGACTAAACCGTATAATGTCCCTGTCTGACCCTTTCCATTCTTTCCGGGCTCTGTGGCTCTCACCTGCACCATCTCTATGTGTGTGGGGGTAATGGGATAGCTGTCACTAGCTCTAATGGCCTTTGAAGGACCTGGCTAATCCCCAGAGTTTGCATTCACAGAGCTATGAAAGCAAAATGAGGCCAAGGCCAGGCCCCTGAAACTGTGACACATCTGAATAGTGTGTGAGAATGTCATCCAAGTTCGTAAACCTGGCAAACATGAGTGTGATAATGGATCTCAGTGCAGGTCAAGTGATTGGATGCTTGGGCTTCAAATAGGTCTCATTGCTGGGACAACAGGATTGGATTGGTTTAGATATTGGAGACTTTGGATGAACAGTTTTCACAAGCTTATTAGCTCTGCAATTTTGTACCCTTTACCAAGTCAACCTGGGCGAAGTGGGGGTATGCCAAAAACAATCCAATATTACATTAGACCAACCTGGGATTCAAACTTCTCATGCAACTGGTTTTCTTTAATCATCGGCACTTAGTCATGATTACTAATTGTGATTAACCTTTTAATGTAGCCACTGTTATCTAAATCAAATCTATGTTCCTGTATAATGGGGTGTTAAAATGTGTTTGCATTTGAAATGTTTTCATTTTATTTCAAAATAGCAGCATTAAGAGAGGTAATAAGTAGTGTTTTATCATTTCAAAATCTATTAAATTGTTCTCCAGTTCTGGTGATGGAACTTTTTGCCATTCATTAGCATTGATCACGGACATTGAGACCAGTAGCATTTCAGTTCCAATTTATCAAAGTTTCGATATCCCTCTATAACCTAACAAGGAATCCGCCAGAGAATCGTTTTTGCATCAATACGACCCTTACATTCAATATTTTAGGAATATATGGAACTGTTCCAATACTAACTGAATAAAGTGTGCAAACTGCAAAAAAAAGTTTTTTTTCTGCACACCAAGTCATGGAACTCTATCGCATGTTGTTGCTGTTTACAGGCATTTAAATGCAAATGGGATTGATGGTGCCATGTAGATTTTAAAAGGTTCACGCCAAATTTTACCCTATTTTAAACACCTTTAAGCAGTTGATCTGTTCTAGATTGATCTTATTAGGAGCTATGTACCATTTTAGTGGAATGATCAAGGAACACAACTTTTCTTCCATTATCATATTGTTGAAATAAAGCCAATTTTTAAATTAGTAAAATATGGGAAAAACATGTTAACACATGAGCATATTTAATAGTTTTGGAGAGAAACTCTGACAAGAATGGCTAAATATTTTCCAAAATGGTAAATCGTTTTCAGAAAGAGATTAATTGAATAGCCATTTTTTGCTAATCCCACTGACACGCCATCACCAGAAAACTTGCTCAATTCACCTTTACGTTTTTAATATCCTGTTTAACTTGTAAAAATTTTAAAGAATTTCAGATTCAAACTCTCTTCTGACAGCTATATGACCAATCCACCAAAGCATTTACAATGGTGTAACTGTAAATACTTTACATCCCCCATTACAAACAATATAAATGTATTTGTGCAAAAGCTCTGCATTTTGTAATGTATTTCTACCTGCTAAAAATAGCTAAATAATAATAATAATGTATGGTAAAGTTAATCAGATTGGTTTGCATTAGAGGTTAAAGATAATTTTCCATTTGGTTCATAGAATAGTCCTTTTTCTTCTTCATTCAGTACAGGTTGAGTAAACATGACATTCCTTATTATCCTGGAGACCTATGAAACACATGCTTAGAAGAAAGCCCAGGTTTGGAACAGATGGTTCACATTACAGTCAGTGGACATTTATATGAAGGGACAGTAAATGCTTGGCTGAGTTACATGACCAAAATCTTTTCGTTATTGTATTTTTAAACCAGTTGGGCCCATTTCATCACATTATCTATTGATATTAACACACCACAATGCCAAAAGTACCCGCTCATCTGCCGTCCCATTCTTAGAGACGTCCCATTCTTAATCCAAAGGGTTTATTTGAGGGCCCACAATAACTTCACCTTTTCTGTGAAGACATTCCATAAAGAGCATTTTTGTGGTATTTTATGGCGATTCATCCTAAAGAGGCTCTGTCGGATTGAAGTCAGGTGGTATACAGTCATGTCAAAAAAGGATGTATCATCACCAAACACAAAGAAAATGGAACTTAGAAGGGCCATAGTCACTCCTCTCTCAATCTATCTTTACTGGCTCCCCATTGCAGCCCATATCAAGTTCATAACACTGATGCTTGCGTACAGAACAGTCACAGGGACGGCACCGTCCGCCTTACACAAACTCTTGCAGTACTACATCGCTACCAGAAGAGTGCAGAATTCTCTCACCAGAACATCCTCATTCACTTTTTCCGGATTCTGGAGTTCTCTTCCAGTCCAAATCGGAGACTCACTTTTAACAAATAGATGCTCTACAATTTCTAGAGTCTGAAGCAGTTTAAGCAACCTGTAGATGTCAAAATAATATGCCATTCACGAATAGAAAGAAACTACATACTCTAAGAAAGAGATTAATGTGTTCTCAAAAAGAATTGTCCAAATGGTGACTTCATCTGTGTTTCTAGGCAAGTGTATTCAGGTAGTGGAAGCTTTTCAATTAGATCCAGACGGAAAACCTCCAAATACCCCAAAGCTTAAAAAGTTAAAGTGCATATTTGTTGTTCTGCTGGTGATATCAACTCATAACCAGATCACCACGGGGCCTCTGTGCTTGGTTAAAAGTTGATCATAAGAGTTGCACGGTTTAAAAGTAAGGCAGAACGCATTCCCGCATTCATGAAACTCAAGCTGTAAGTAACAGTGACCGGGGTGGCCTCACAGCCTGAACATTCATCCCACACACAGAGACCCAAAGTTCATTCGGCTCGGGAGTACCTAGGACAAGCCTGATCTGATCAAAGGTGCTGGTCATGGCCATTAGGCACAGCCATACGGAGCCAGCATGAAAAGGTTGTGATCTGAAAAGGGTTAGGGATAGAAAAGAGAAAAAACAACATCAGGACCCTGCAAAGGAAGAAAGCAAACTGTGAAAAAAAATTGAAAAGGTATGTCAATCAACCACAAGCCCCAAAGAGATTCCCAGGCTTTCCCCTGAAGGGGCGACAGGCCAGAGAGGGCTGCTAGTGGGGGCAACCTAAGAAACTAAAGCCCCTCTTTAAAAAGCACAGAAGGGAGGGTTTACTGGAGAAACTTAGCTCCATCTTTCACCCCGTCGACCCCCTCCTTCCCTTTTAATTGATGTGGGTGGAACTTTGCTCTGTGTGACAAAAGGAGGGTCATTAATGAGACCTTTTCAGCTTCTACATCTCAGGTAGGAAACAAAGGCCTATTGGTCCAAAGGGTCGGTTGAAGGAAACATAATTTTAGGAACCTCCTGACCTCCGCCCTACCTCTCCTTATAACTAGCATCGCCTGCCTGCGTTCTCCACCACTCCGCCTTCTGCTCCTCTCATCCGATGATAATTCCGACAAAGGGGTCGCTTTGAAACTCCTTCCTGCTTTTTTTTTGGACGACTTGCTTTCAATGTCAAAAAAGGCTGAATGATCTAAAGATGGGCTCCCTTCCAGAAAGTAAAGGATGGGAGATTAAGGCAATTTGAAAGAGTAAAAAGACTGTGTAAAGGACTCTCAGATGTTACATGAAGGATGGGAAGAAAGGCTCGTCTACACTTGACTAATTCGGTAGAAATAGGATTTTGTTTGTAATAGTTCAAGAAGCTTATTACCCGCTCTGGGCGAAACATGTCAAAGGTTAAGAGAGTTTACTGAAGATTAAATGAATGCAGAGAGAAATCAGACAAGTCATGGTGTGCTGTTTGTTCAATCCTTTAAATGTAGTCCAAAGCAAAATGCAAAGTATACAGTTGGTCTGCAACTAGCTTAATTAAAACACTTTCCAAATTTAAATATGTTAATTTATATACATTTTTAAGGATAGAGCCACTTAAACCCTAGAGATTGTAGGGTTGCATGCATTATTCTGAAAAGAGAATGAAGAGAATAAATAATAAGTGAAAAAAACATTGACAAAGTTTTCTTTTCCTCTGGTTTATTTACCCTCACTCGTATATTTGTAAGAATGCAAACTAAACAGAAGAACAAACATTAGAAAACGTTTTGCAAGTCTTGTCATTTTTACACATAAACACCAATTTCAGTGCTTTACAACCTCTCAAATAAAAAAAACAAGGTAAACTTCTAGGCAGAAAAATTCAGTGCTGTAAGCTAACTTCATTAGCATTTTATGTTAAACCTCAAAACATGAGCTCAAAAAGAATACTTTTAAACTTCTAAAACCTCCAGATGACATTTAAGAAAATGTTAATATGCATTCACGAACTCTACAAACAAATATACTCACAGACAAAGCTCAAACGGTGAGATTAAAAGATATTTCTGCCTTCATTCGGAACGGCAGTTTGTCGCACTAAAATGGGTCCTACCGGAAACAAGAAAAATTGTGCAAGGCGGAACATAGATAGATTCCCAACATTTCTGTAGGTTGTCGACGACATCCTTCCTCACTGAGACGCAAACCAAGTACCTTAAAATACTATGCAACTATTCCACTGTAAACCAAGTTTCTTTAATTTTCTTGTTAGCTTTTACTAACAATCCCTAATCTATTTTACAGCTTTTCAGTCAGATCTTTCAAAAGACTGTTGAATTCGACTTGACTTATACCTTTGAGCTACAAATAATAAAAATTAGAGGTGAGAGCTCTTCAAACACGGGTGCCTTTCTTTCAGCACGCTTTGGCTCATAAACCCAACTTGAGCTTCATCGTCTGGAAACTGGCTGGAAGTCTTATGAGCTGTTTGCACGCGTCCGTTACCAGAGCAACCATGTTTGTTAACAGAGCAAGGAAACAACATGGTTGCCTTCGTAATGTTTAAATGCAGGAGGAGGGAGGTGCATTACATATCTATCAGCAGCATATCATCAAAGCAAATATGAAAGTTGTGCCTGTTTACCCTTTATTCAATTAACTGCTTCACATTTTTGCATTTGATAGAGGCTTTGGGTAAAATCATCTGTATATATTCAGATGTTATGAATAAAATTAAACAGCAATTTATTAATTAATTCAATATATTTACTTACACTTCTTTTTCAGGGTTCTCCAGCACACATTTAATACTGAAGGGAATTTAGACATTTCAATTTTATGTTTTTATTCATTATATAAGGCTCAAATGTTGCAATTTTGTGACTAATTCTATAGAAATTATTCTGTCCATATCTATTCTGTACAACCATTTTGTCATTTCAGTCAGATTATTTGGACAACATACGAAACAATCTACATGGCTTATCAAAAAATTTGCAAAAAAAATAAAAAATCAAACCTTTGGGAATTGCAATGAAATCTTGTTGGTAAACAGCCAGGAGTCATGTGCTTTTCCCAAAGTGTCAAACCACCAATATTATTTTCCAGTTTTTGTCTGGCTTTGTGGCATAGTGGGCTCTGCACTATGCTCAGTTGTGCCAGGTGATAGAGTTTCGAATCTTGAACCTGTTGTCACCTGTTGTTCTCTTACTGTCCTGTCGGTTCTAAGTAAAGGTAAAAAAAATACATGTTTTCCATGAGATTCTGATTTCCGATTTCTCTATCTGATTTTTAACTGCAATAATGGTGTATTGAGAATGGCTACATTCAAAGCTGTTGGCGAGGGTTTATTCAGTCACAGCTGAGAAGCTTCACCCCGAATCCCAAGTTCGTCACTCTGCCACCTGCAACACATGTGTTCAACAGAATCAGCTTCCTGTGTTTTCTTCTTTTAATTTCCCAACTGGCTCTAGGTCAACATTTCATTCAGCACCTCGACGCGTTACAGTGTTTACAGTCCTCGTCCAAAGTCAACAGATGATTTGTCTGCACCGTTTCCCCCTCGCAGTATTATAGACAGGCACCCAGCCGACACCAAATGGTTTGGAGCATTTTGTCTCTTTTTATTGTTCTTTTTACAAGCTTTAAAAGGTCATGTGTGCTCTCAAACGATAATATCGGACATTAAGAGGAATGTGATGTAACAGAGAGGAATGCTTTTAGAAAACAACGATAATCGTGATTTACAACGTCTGCAGGTAATCTCCAAAACAATCTGAGATGGTGGGTCACCCTAAGTTTTGTCATCAGTGTGTAGTTTATGAAACAAAACTAGCTTAACCTTCTAAATGAAACTGCCATAAAAATATTTCAGATCAATATTTTTTTCATAAATCCCTCTATCTACCTTCATTTTTTTGCACAGGTCTATCTCAGCGGGTAATGGTTCTAAATTCTGAGCTACAGTAAAAATCTCACATTTTACCAACACATGAATTATTTGGTGTCATAGCGTTGTCATCAAAACGGTTGTTTCTAATGGAAATCAATGGGGAAAAATAAATGTGTGGGGAAAAAAATGAAAATCTGGTGCTGCACAAAAAATAACAATCAACCAATGCCAATGTTGGTACTAATAACAAAAGGGTAGTAAATTTGCCTAGAGTGCATTTTTGAAAAATTTCAATGCATTTTCCTAAAATATGTGTAAAAATAAAATTAGTCTCCAAAAATCAGAAAAAAAGGCCAAATTTAGACTCAAAAATCACCCTGAAGTGACTGAAAAGGCCCCTAATAACACATACAGGTTCATTGAAAACGTCTTGAACTGTCAAATCAACCAATTGTACCATTTTTGTGTCCTGGGAGAGACGTGCAGCTTCTCTTGAGCTTACAGATACCTGGTTTTCCAATCAGCATTGATAGGGTGTCTTTTGACCAGACTTCTGTTGCTTTTTCCCTTTCTCAGGTCTGATGGAAATCCGATCTGTCAGTGTGGGAGTTGTCGCCATCAAATCTGTCAGCACTGGCCTGTACCTAGCAATGTCCAAAAAGGGAACACTCTTTGGATCGGTGGGTATATCGCATGACAATGTTTTTTAGAGTGAACTCGTTTTAAACAGACCCTTGAATCTAATTACTTTAAAAGCAAGTCTTCCAGAGGACATTGAAGCTTTGTGAAATTAGTGCGTGCCACCAGACAGTTGTTTGAGTCTTGTTTAATGAAGACGCCCCATTGCATGATGGATTTAAGCAGCTCTTTGAGAAATCTCATCCTGGCAATCTGTCATTTACTCATGATAAGATGGCTTGCAGATGGTTATATCAGTCCAAGGTTCCCCTGGGTAAGCATGACAAATCTTGAGAGTCACTGCCGACTCAACTGCCCTTCTTTTCTCATCGGGCCGCATATTTATGGCATCTTCCTTTTGTAATTTACAGTTAAGACCTTTCTGTAGTCGTGTCAAAGCTGCTGAACATTTTTGATTTTGTCAATTAAATGTATTCTGTCAATTAAGAATTGATCAACAAGAGAGGTTTGTTTGGAAATTTCTTTCAGCAAATGTTAGTTTTGTTCAATCGCATGCATTAAATATCTTTTTTCATGACTATTTACATTTTCCATGTGTTAGGGTCGGCACCGATCCATTTTAAAGGTTTACCACAAAACAGAATCACAGTATTTGCTGTAGACTATGTCAGGAATCTCCATTTCAACAAAACGAAACAAAAATAATCAAAATTTGTTTCACTAAAACGTAAAAACGTTCTCTGGTTGAAATGATGACTTGTGTGCTGTTAGGGTCGGTTTCAACACAGTCATAATAGGATTATAAAAATAAACCTAAAGCCAAAAATGGTCAACCTACACACTGAGGCCAACTCCTCCGCTAGTCATGGCATTCTCATTTTGCAAGTTTTTCCAGTTTACCCGCACAAACATTTGAGATTAATTTACTCATTAAAGGTTTACTTTACCACTTTTTAAAATTAAAATCAAGGATTTCTTCTTGATTCACTTCTTCACCAATCACAGTCCTTCTGGCTTCCCTTACCATTCACCTTCCCATTGTTCCTTGAGTGATCTACCATGTGCCTTACACAGACTCCTTCCCTGAACCTGTTCTTCAATATTTCAAGAAGCAGTCTGGTTCTCCACATTTCTCCTGCTTTTCAGAAGAAATGGATTCCCACACCAACCCACTGTAGTACTGTGGGATACCAAGCGTCAAAGAATTGGAATGGGGTACCAGTGGTTAAAGTGGGACAAACCAAAACAACAACCAAACATAAATATTTACAAAACAAAACACTGTTGCAAGAAAAAAAAGAAAAAAAAGGAATATTTGCTCAGCAGCAAAAACCTCAACTACTAGACTGGATCAGCTAAAGCTTGCTACAAGGTTTGCAAAGGTGGATCCAGCAACAAAATGAGGAAAAAGAGTCACAAGGTTCCAGCCATGTATCAGGTGTGAACTCACACTTTTCTCGGGAGTCAAAATCAGTCTGTTGTCTCCCGCTCTCTCCTCCAGACTGAATGAACTTGAGCTCTTTTATGGGAGAGCTCAAAATGGGTTGAACCATCAGCAGGTAAGTTCAGTGACCTTTTTCACCCAAGAAAACAAAGTCTATTTTTAAACAAAATGAAAATTTATACAATACCTTTTACATAAACATTGGCAAACAATTATTCACAATCATTTAAACTGCATTATATTAATGTCTTTCACAGAGAGTTTTAAGAACTCCCCCCGTTGGAATGGGAAAATGGCAGGTACTGGCCATGGGACCTCCAATCACTTGATAACTCTATTAAAACCAGCTTGCACAACTTAACATTAATTAACATTTAAAAATTGGGATGAGCAATCCCTGCTCCATCACACCCACCACCCCCTCTTTAGCTTTCGGTGAACACCATGAATGAAAAGACATTTACTTTGCTGCATCACAAAGACTTTATATCTTTAATTTGGAGTCTTCATCCTAAAGCACAAATTTCCACTGGTTCAATGACCATTTCTTGTTTGTTTTCTTTGCCCCAAAATCCTCTGTGACTCGTTGCACAAAAGCCTGAATCCTCAGAGACTCCTCCTGTGTCTACTGCTAGAACACCTGTGCTCTAATCTGTAATTTTAGAGGTCTCCCCTAGTAGAAGTTTTCCTTTCCTGCGACTGTCCGACTTAATGGTTTTGGGGGCAACAGCACAGACTGATGTTCATTGATTAAAGTTTGGATTGGGTGTTCCAACTTGAATTTTGACAACACAACTGATGGTCCCAGCCCAATGGGGAAGATCTCAGACAAGGAGACTGTAAAGTGCAAACCATTTAAGGTTATGAGGCCCGCTGAGAAAAGGCCCAGGGCTTTGAACGGGGTCAACAACGTTGGGCTACTTTGAGGAATCTACAAGATGAAACTTGTTTAGGGTCATTTGACACTTTTCTGCTAAAAAGAGTATTTGTTAGTGATGATTGTAAACAAATAAAGCACTACCTCAGACTTTTAGGGGAAAACCTTTGTATTTTATTTGGATCAGAGGTAACCCAAGCTCTATTCACTGGATTCCATTGCAGGTTATGTACAACTCCAGCTGCAAGTTTAAGGAGAGAATCGAGGAGAATGGCTACAATACATACGCCTCTCTGCGCTGGAAGCACCGGGGGAGGCAGATGTTTGTGTCACTAAATGGCAGAGGAAAACCCCGTAGAGGACACAAAGCTCGACGGAGACACCCATCTACTCATTTCCTCCCTATGCTACCAACATAGCCTGACCTTTCTTCATGACTCTTCCTGTGCTGTCTGTGTTGGACGGGGACTAATGGAATGTTTGTTTTTTTTCTTGAGGACCGCCGCACGGTACATTAAATTATTACTCTGTCTTCTTGCTCAGCTTACGATCCTGTAAAGTTGACAGGAATGTTATTATAATGTATATATATATATATATAGGTTACGTTTTAATGTTATTGTTGACTTTACTAAACATTTAAACATATCTGACTGTTGTACAATGTCCCTGCCAATATTTACATTAAAATCAGTTTTTTTTATAACAGAAATGCTAATAAAATAAGGTGCAAACACTTCTTTTAAATATTCAAAATTCATAGAATTTGAAGGCAGTGAGTAAGAAGAACCTGGAAGATTTACAACCTCCAATAAGAACTGATATGTGCGTTCACACTTCTCAAGTCATCATTAGCTGCAATGGGAATGTGTTTTTCTGTTGGAACTTGTTGTGATGGGGGCAGCATTAATGGACTAATCAACTTTCTGGGAGAATTTGAACGTTCGGGCTAGTTTTGTAAAAATAATTCTTGCGTACTTTCCATAAACTGTATTAACTTTATTTCACTCCTCAAAAATCACGATGTAACTAAAGGTTCTTATCCAGATAACCAATGATTTCTAAAAGAAAATCGTGAAAATTTGCCCATTTTTTAAAGTCCATTCTATTCGGCGCTTTACGACACGGTACAGTTCAGTTCAGTACGGCTTAACAGCTTTTCCACTACGCTGTGGCCCTGGAACCAACTCCAACTTCGAGGACGCTCTAGAACAGACCCCATCGCTCTAAACCAACACCATTCTCTTGAATGCTGAGCAGATATGATGCAAACACAGTTTGTTCCAGTGACACGCGAGAATAAACCAAGCGAGATGGACGAACGACCAGGTTTAGACCTTCTGGTCTCTGATGACAAGAGAAGACATAGGAAAAATCCCAGATGCCATGTCATGTGACTTGGAGCAGCCTGAATACGTTGTGAACACTGTGTGCATGCACTACATTTTACATTTAAAGTTTTTGTTTTCCATTCAAGTGGAAGTTTGTTCATGCGAATATAAAAAGCCAATCTTGCAGTTGTTTGGCTTCAAGACACTTTGAAAATTGAAAAGGTAGAAATCAATTCTGAGAAACTCTTTTGTTCCCATATTAACGTTTCCACCATATTATTCCTCTTTTTATCTCCACTGTTCACTTGTGGTGTTATTGTATAGGCTCAGTTTTGTCCGTCGTAACCACAGTCTGCTCTGTGAATGGCTTGAATCTGGCTCCCTCCACGTGCCACTGACCACAGCTTCATGTTCTGCCTACTAATCATCAGCATCACCTGCTCAGTGGTTAAGCATGGCACAAAGTCAGAGGATTCCTTCCAAAAGGCAGAATTCTAACCGCACTAATGGAAGCTTCATCTGTTCGAGTCAAAACAGGGCTCTGCTTTCACCTGTTGCTGGCAGTCGCTAAAAGCTCCCGAGACGTCTGTGCAAATCAAAGAGTAAAAGCATTTAATTCACAGTTGACAGTTGTTACAGTTTTATACGTTTGAACGATGGAACTAATGGGACACCTGAAGGCATTTGTGTATTTTACAGTACATTACAAGAGTGCTAGTGTTTATTAAACTCAATGAATCTTTACGTGCAGCTCTAATAATGATAAACTGGTCCAGCAAAACATCTTCTTGGGATCATAGTTAAGCTACAAAGCTCAAAAGTAGACCTTAGTTCTGTCAAAAAAAGAGAAACCAAAGCATTCATTTCTCTGTAGTCTTTTATGTGCTCAATAACCACAAATGTCACATTTTTATTTGAATTCCAGTAAAATGTCTTCAAAAGTCTTTGGTTTTCACACAGATGTGCACTTTATTTTTAAATATACATATCATTTGAGCAAATCAGACTATTATTGAACCTTTTTACCACTAAAAGCGCCCCAAAACCAGACTGCTGTGTCTGTTTATACCATTTTTTTTCTTGAAAGACACATCGAGAGGAGCCTGTAATTATCATTGTTTCTCTACTGTCCTGTCAGTCCGCCCGCCAGAGAGACCGGAGTGATCTTTTGGCAGCACTGGAACGACAGATCAAAGCTGTGGACCTTTGATCAATGCTAAATCAGCTCACAAAGAGTCTTGGTGGAAAATCTGGATGGAATGCTGGAGAAAAATAGACAACGGGTCTCTGGAAATCTGACCGAAGACACATTCTGTCTTCTGCCCTTTTTCGACATTGGTGGCTCTTCAGGTTTTGTGTTTGTATCTCTATAGATGCGTTCTGCCACATTATTGTAATAAAATGCTTATTTTGTGTTTATATGAAACAATTCAAATCTTGTAGCTTTCTAGAAGATGCAAAAACTCTTTGGTGATTCCACTGAAATCACTACTGACCAAATGCTTCACGTCTATTAGGAACCCAGTAACCTGATCTGTCTATAAGAAAACCGGTGGATATAGCAGTCAGTAATATTTTTGGGCAATTGAACCAAAGTGCCCTGCGATGGAATGACAACCTGTCTAGGGTGTACCCCGCCTCTCGCCTAATGTGCGCTGGAGATAGGCACCGGCAGACCCCTGTGACCCCAAACGGGAATAAACAAGTTGGAAAATTAATAAATGAACCAAAGTGCCAAACTTAAAAGAATGTTATATTTCATTGATCTAAGAACGAGCATTTCTCTAAAGATTGTGTTCACAGGACGGCAAGTGGCAGAGTGGTGGAGTTGGTCGTCCTACAACTGACGGGATGGCAATGTAACTTTGCATTTTCTCATAATTTTTTTTTCAATTACAATAGAGTTCCTCCAAAAGAAATTCAGTCAAAAGAGGTCAAAAAAAGGTTATGCCAAAAAAAATTCCTTCTGTGAAAAACATTTCCGCAACTGTAACAATTTGATCCATACCTTAACAAAAACAAACAAGTTTCCACGTCACATATTTTCAGCTGCTACTTGTTAATAATTATCATTTATTATATAAATAAAATTACTTTAAGACTAAAGAAAAACATCATAACCGGTGAAGCTGTTCTATTCAGAACCCAGTGATTGGAAGACAAGAATAAATTAGAGCAACTCTCAGGGCTGGATTTCAAATCCAGATTTGTCAGAAATTCAATGCTGCTTTGCCTCCATTTTGTCTATATTTTACTTATGTAAACGCTAGTGTCAGCACATTGGGAATATTTGCTTTCATTTCGAAAGACACTTCATCACGGCAGTTAAACTGAGTTGTAGTGAGATTTCAAGAGCGAAAAACAACAGAAACCCCTTGTCCTTTCCCCCAAAGAGACTTGAATCTTGGCAGTCAGAGCAAGGTTCATCCTGGCCTCATTGTCATCACGTCTCGGATTAATGCGTGTTGTCTGAATTGACTGGATGCACATGAGTCCTGGTGTGGTTTGTGAACTCGCCATGCCTCTGCCGGGCAATGTGCCGCCATCACTAAGTCTCCCTGCAGCGTTTTGGCATTCCCAAAATGCCTGCAGGGCCGCCAAGATCTGGAAAGTGTGTTCAATGTTGGGGTTTGGACAGCTGAATCAAGCTGTTGAGCATTTTGGCTTCCCTCTGAGTCAGGATCATAAAGCTTTTATGGGTTAGATGGCTTTGTAGTCATATCTGTGTAATAGCAGTATTATGGCATTTTGCCATAGATTAGATTGTGAACATCGGTTCCACACAGAATCTGTAAAATAATATAAATATATTCCATTTAAAATGTTTCTAAACCAATTGTTTATACAGTGCTATAATGTGGAACTGATCTCATGCAAATCAAGTAAATTTGGCTTCAGGGATTCCTTATTGTGACCTGCCTTGAGTTAGTGAGCGTGAGTGGCGGGTACGATGTACATGCTAGCTGTATGCTCGGATTCAAGTTGACCCCCCAGAGTGTGGTGAAGGTGAGGAAGTTTGGAGCTAGAAATAGATTTGGACTGAGTTTGGAAGAAGGAACGGAATTGTTTATAAGGACGAATATTAATCGTGTAAAAGTGGTGATAGAGTTAGAGTTTTTAAGTTTTATAAACTATTTTGTGTTTTACACCATCACCCAACTTTATTGTAAAACTGAAATTTCTTTAGCTTTATGTTCTCCGATACAAAACTGATTTTTAACAGTTATTCTGATGTTCGTTGGGTAGAAAAATAGTTGGAGAAAAAGAAAACATGGATTTTTTTTAAATTCTTCACTTTTTTGGGGGGTGGGGGTTGGTTTAGGGGGTTTATTTGTTTTTCAAATAGTGCAGTGTTTCTTTTCCTATAACTGTTCTAAGTGTCACAAACCCAAATTTTAGAATTTACTATAAATTATCTTTTAAACCACTGTTTCTTTTCAAATGCATTTTTTTACATTTTGTGCATTTTTCAAACAGATGAAGTAAACAATTTCTGTGTACACAGCATAATTCTGTGACAAATCCACACTACTGGTGTCAATGTTGTAGTTATATAAACACTGCCCCGGTGTTAAATTTAAAAATCATGTGAGTTGTTACAACCGAATGGGGTGTTAATTCAACTCACAAAGTTTTACTTTTACACTAAGGTTGTGCCTATCCAATGTTTAACACTAGCGCAGTGTTTAAAAGCAGTAGTGTTGGTTTAACAGTGTTGATTCTGCTGTGTACACAAGTCAGGTCGTATTTTCTTTGTTTTAATGACCTGGCTTTCATTATAAAGCATTTGATTTTTCATAGGTTACATAATCAGAAAAACACTCTTATTAACACAAAGTATTAACATCTCAGCACGTAATTGCCCTGACAGACGGAACACTGTCTCTGCCGTTCGTCTGTGCATGTGAAAGCTACTGTACTTGTGTAAATAGTTAAAAGCCTGTCTTCTCTCACCATCCACACTGTGATGTTTCTCAGCAGCTCCAAGGTTCTATTATTCCTCGCCAAATGTTTAAAATGAGGGTTTTCATCAGTTCCCTTTCCTCCAATCTGACACTTTTGTAAAATAAACTTGGCTAGCCGTGAACAGACCGTTTGTTTTGGACTCAGACGGTGATTTAGCCAAACGGGTTTCAAGCTCAGCTGTCGCTCGTTATTTTTGTTATTATTTGATGATAGTGACCATTTCAAACCGCCGTCCCTTATGTTTTACATTGAAGTTGATAAATGTATCAATCAAAATATGTACATATTGTGAATCCTTACGAGTGCGCGTGTGTGACGCACATGGCCCTTTGATGGAGACTGTTACTCGATCGTCCCATAGAGCTTTGTATAGTTGAACACTTAAATTACAAAAATGTAAATAAAATAGTTATCAAATTGTTACATGATAATAATTACTAAATGATTAGTCCAAATTGTACTTGTTTGTTTGACTATTTTTCAGGTGCTGTACAACAAATCAAAAGAACATTTTGGCTTTCCTATCATTTTATTACCCCCCTTAAAAAAGCCCGTTACTTAGGGGGGTAACTGTACAATACATCCCTCAATATTATGTCTATGATATGACACTTTTTTAAACCAACTATTGAAACCACAACTGGAAAAAATTAATTTGAAAAGTTTCAAATTCCATTCACTAGGGGGCAGTGTTAATGTTTGCATTAAGTCACCTTTTTTACTCTTAGTGATGGTGAGAGATAATTTTATAACCTTTCTTGTTTAAAATGTGAGTTAAAGATAATTGTCTCTTATTAAATGTTACATAAAACAAGAATGCAATGGAAAGTAGTTTCAGAAGTGACTAGAATCGCAAATACACTTCAGCTCCCAGACGATATTTCTCAGTATCTCCATGATACACATTGTGAGAAATTAGTATTATGATATATTGTGCCACGATACATTTTTTCACAGCCCTACCAGTAACACATTTCAATTGCACTTTAATCTGAAAATTAACATCTTGTAAAACACACACTGTCATCATGACAAATACTAAAGAGATTAGTTTGGACTTGTTAGAAAGAATAATGGTCATGAAGATGGAGAAAGAAGGTTTCAAGTGTCAAGCAGCATTATCAAGAAGTTTATAGAGACCATAGTGGAGAATAAGATAAGCAGAGACACGAAACACAATATTTAAAAAAATGGAAAGAAGGGGAGTGAGAGAGGTTTAGAATTACCCAAGAACATCTGCAAAGACACCAGTGAAGGACTTCCAAGTCTGAAATAGATGTTTCAAGGACATTCTTCACTAGAGCCCTGCACAGTAACACACTGCGAAGTTGCTGACCAATACAGATTGCACTTCTGTAAAAGAGACAGAATGAAGTTTGCTAAGAGCAACCTGGGAAAAGTGGGACATACTGGAAACCTGTTCTTTGGTCAGACGAGACACAAATAGAGCTTTTTGGTCAAAGAGATGTTGCCTATGTTTGGAGAAAGAAGCGAGTGGTAAACCAGCCCGAGAATACCATTCCCACAGTGAAACATGGTGATGGGAGTGTAATGCTGTGGGGATGCTTGAGTGTATTTGGTGAGATGAGAATCAACTAGGAGATTTCAAGATAACAACTCAAAGGACACCTCAATTCTGCTGAAAAAACAAACAAACAAACAAACAAACAAACAAATGAGCAAAGGGAGCAAATCAGAATAGAAAAACTTTAGCAAACTTTTAAAAATAAATCAATCCACCTAAACCAAAGTATACGCAGTAAAGGGCTGTCTGCTCCCGGTACGACCAGAGCAGGAGCTTGGTTCCCGGTGCATTCTGCAGGGCTGCCCTTCATCACCCCTCTAGTTCAAAAGTTTAGATGTATCAAGAGGTCAGAGAGAGGATAATGCTGTCAGCCCCTAAATCCAACACAAGGGGTCAGTCTTGTTTCTCAGTTTAACATTCAGCTTTTCTGAGAGCTAATCTTCATGAGATCTGTTTGCTTGAAGACAATCGACAGCTGTCCTAATGCTTTTCAGTGAGAGCTTGGTGTGTTTTACCAAAAGGATGCCAAAATGTATGCAAATGCCTAATAATAAACTTTATATAAACACTGTGTCTTTGTCCTATATGACGTATTTAATTGCAATTTATTATCCAGACAACCAATAATAAAAAAAAAACATGAAAATGTACCAGGGTGCCAAAACATTTGCTTACCCCTGTAAATAAACAGTTAGAAAAAAAACACACATAAAGGTGGTGCAAAATAAAATGTAACTACACAATAATCCAAATAATAGGAATGAGACGAAGTAAATAAGACGAAGGATTTGTGATTTTAGGCTAGGCACGTCTTTAGGTGTCTAAATATGTCAACCTAACTTTTCTGACCTTGCAAGCATCTTTTAGTGACGTTACCACTTTAAAAACATGCCTCAAGTTGTATTGAGAATCACTGACAGCTCCCTAGCAACCAAACTGTTTACCCTAGCAACCAAATTTCTGCCACTGATACCATCATCCAAATTGATTTATTCAACCCAGCTCAAGCTTTCTGTGCATTCTTCTCTTTGTGCTTTAAAGATATCTCCGTTAAGAAATTAAGAAATAGAAATAACGTTTCAAGAATAAAAAGGTTGTGTTATACTGTGTTTCGTTGTATGAAATCGAAAAAAGGATGATGTGTGAGAGCAAAATCTTGTGAATCTGCATAATTCTCATTTTGCACGGATTAGCACACAGCTTGACTAGGAAAATACATCGCTGCTCCATGAGATGTCAGACATGTCGCCAAATCTCTGAAAGAAAAGCTAGATTTGTCACTACCAGCTTTGAAAGAAGTTACTAGAGGGTCTTTAAAAATTTGGCAAAACTGTTCAAAATACTCTTGTACAGAAACCTTTATAACCAGAGTTTTTTTTAGATTCACAAAGGAAAAAGACATTTACTTTTAAAAATTTTGTACCATGTTAAATACCAGTAGAGCTAAACTTCTTAGTAAATAAAAGCTCCTTCTTTTTAAATTAGTTTTTTGTAAAAAAAATATTTTTCCAGAATACAGCCGGATTGAAGGTGTAACAGATGTTTAACAGCGTTACACTCTGGAACAGAACATATCATTTTAATCCATCTTGGCCATTTTAAGACACTGATTTTGGCCCCACTGCATTGCTTTGCTAGCTGGATCTTTACTGTTTGTCACGTGTGACGGATAACAGTTAGCATGAATCTTCCCATGTGACAAATCACTTCATCACTGGTCGCTTGGGTCCTCAAAGTTTCGTTGGCAAAAATCCAACATTTTTTGGTTTCTCAGTTCACGGCTCCTTTACATTTGGTTTTATTGAGAAAAGCCTCATACAATGAGACCGCGGCAATTATCAAGAACAGAGTTTACTCACAGGGCAGGCTTTACCACAAACTAGGCTAGTAGTTCTCGGGGAGGAAGTGGAGTAGAGATTTCCAGGAAACTCCACCCACTTTAAAGTGAATTTAACAGTGTTCTGAAACTCACTGAGCATCTTCATCATGGACATCACCTCCATGCTCTTGCTGGCTTCTCTGGTTCCTCGTCTGGTCATATGTGGTGAGGATGAATATAACACGGAACTTAATTTATGTTTTTTACGCTCTCCTGATTGGTGAAATTTTGGTCTCAGCTGATTTAGGTATAGTGAACGGCAACGAAACCAAACCTCACTCCAGACCCTACATGGTTTCCATTCAGAATACAAGCCTGCATCACATCTGTGGTGGATCTCTCATTTCTGACGAGTTCGTCTTGACTGCTGCACATTGCAGGGATCAGTAAGGCTTTTACTTTATATATTCTGTGCATCACGCGTTCATTTTCAACGTAAAAATCCACGTTATCTGTGATCGCCAGCTTACTTGGTGATTTGACGCAGTGGGGGATACTCCTCGTACACTCTCATATGCGCAAATCTGACTGATTAACCTGAAGAGTATTTTTTTCCAAACATTCCTGGAGTACTCAGAGAAAACAAACCTAAGGGGGAAAACTTACTCACCACTGACTGGCCTCAAACCAGTGACACACTACCTATAAGTCACCTGTGCTGTCCTCCAATTAAAAAAAAAGGAATTTTTTTTTTAAGTGAGGAAGCAACTGAGACCTCAGTAGCTTGAAGATTCTCACCACAAGAGGGTTACTATATTTTTTCCCTTACAAAGTCTTCTCTTTCTAGATCATAAATAATTCTAATAGGTTTTATTTTCCGATATCCATGTATCGCTCATTTGAAAATTTAAAAGTAAAACCTATTAACCTATTAGGTTGTGTACTGCGGCGGTTGAAAATCAAAATTTCACCATAAACAGGAAGTTGGTATAACTCCCAGCATTTACCAACTATATTATAAGATCATGTCTGAACACATCTACAACATACACTCCCAGTTTTGCTGCCACCTGGTGGCCACAGGAAATATAGATAAGGTGCTTTGAATGTGACAAGAAATTATCCCAAAAAAATAAGTTATTTGAACTCATTCATAGCGCCCCCTGGAGGTCACACACTATGGGTTGGTTTTCATTATTAAATTTTCCTGTATTTTGTAGTCATTTTAAGGTGTGCCAGAGCCCTTTGATCCTGCTAGCTAGCAGCTTAAATTTGAGTGTTGAAGATGAACATTTGAAAACAAAAAGTGACGCAAGCTTTGTTTTGAACACAGCATAAATCAAAATTTGGTTTTGCATCGTTGAATGATTGGCTATTGTTTAATAACCAATGTTTCATTCCACAGTGGTGAGGTCCTGACTGTTGTGCTGGGAGCACACAGCCTTAAAAACAAAAAGGAGGGTTCGATCCGCATAAGTGTGAAGTCCTACCATCCGTACTCTGAAAAATTAGATCCACAAAATGACATTATGCTTCTAAGGGTAAAAATCTAATACGTGGACATTTGAATGACTAAGACTGCAAAGTGCCGAGGGGATAAACAATGTTTTTCTTTTTATTTCAGTTGCACAAAAAAGTAGCTCCCACCAATAAAGTTAATTTTATATCACTACCAATTCCACAAAAGAAAGTTATAGCTGGCACAGTCTGCAGCGTTGCAGGTTGGGGAAGACTGTGGATGTCTGGGCCAATGAGTGATCGGCTGATGGAGGCAAATGTGAAAATAATGAGCAGCGAACTGTGCAAAAAAAGATGGAGAACAAGCCATTTTAAGGTGAACTACTCTTTCAAAAAGATGACGTGTGCATACGGCTGTGGAGGATCCTGCATGGTGAGTGCTCGCGATGCTCTCTGTTAAGAGCTCTGTTAAGAGATGGTTCCAGTAGTGAGAACTTTATTTCTTTACAGGGGGATTCTGGAGGACCACTTGTTTGTGGACGCTTTGTTGTTGGTGTCTTGTCTTTCGGCGACCCCTGCTGCTGTAATTCTCCAGATTTGCCCAATGTGTACGCAAAGACTTCAGAATATCTCACCTGGATCAATCAAATCATTAAAAATGTGTGTTAAAAATAAATGTTTTCTGTCCCGATCTGTTCAGTTCTCATTGTTACAACCTCCGAGCAAGCTAACATCCTTAATCCATATGGTTTAATATGACATCAACCCACCCTTTGCAGATATAGCTTTCAAGAAGGATTTAAAAGACATTTTGGGAATTTTTAATAAAGTACATTTAAAAATCAAATGCTGATGTTAGAGGAAAGTCATCGCAGAGGTGTTCGATCTGGTTGAGGACTTCACACCAAACATCACAAAGGTATAATTCTTCCCATTGACCCGCCAACCAATGTTCTGCCTCAAGGCTTGAGAGTGTCTGAAGCATCAGAATTGCAAAGAAAAAAAAGACACAGAGACCAGCTCCCTCATTTTACTAAGAAATATGGACGAGAATACTCAGCACACCCATATTTCATCAACTTTTGTGATCTCAGTGAATAATCTCAGTTTAATAAGAAACAGCAGCTATCCGTTTATCCAATAAACATCACCCAAAGCTTTTTTTGGCCAGTTGCTCTGCCCTGGCTCTTAAGCCAAGAAGCCAGGCTGAACAGCTTCTCGGAAAGCAGTCAATAATCTGTCTCTTTTGTTTCATTGTGTTTCAATGGTCATTAATATGGAGCTAGATACCTAGCAAAAATGATCATTTAGCAGATCTCATAAAAAACATAAAGTAATAATTGTAATAAATTAACAAAATAAGTTATAAGAAAATAATTAATAAGAAAAACAGTATACAAACAATTAGATATAAAAAAAACCTGAAAATATAACATCTCATTCAATTAAAAATAACACTTTTATTTAAAAATATATGTTTTATTATAAATTCTGTCTGTCTGCTTAGACTGTTTTTGAGATCTGGACCCCGAAAAGTGGTCAATGAGAAAGAGGAAGAAGAAATATCTCAGTCGATAAAAAGTGTTTGACGACATTAAAATTCCTAATACGCACACGCACAATAATATATCTATATTAAATATTTATTTTATACACAAACATATATTTATACAAAAGTGTGGAGTTGCCAATTGTTGAGGTTGACACTACTGGTTTATAAAAAAGATGTGAGACAAGACCTAAACCTTGCAGAAAATGTGAAGTAATGAACCATCTGTGAAAGTGTTAAACCTGCAAAACTGAGAACTGAGAGCAAAGAAATGACATATTTCAGAACAATGTTATCTTCTATTGTCAGAAAAACTGAATTTTATTAGACATTACTCATAAGCCCAACAAAATTTCAATGAATAAATGCTTTTTGCTCCACGTTTAACAAATTACTGTAATTCATATTTGGATTTCACTTTCTGTAATGAGCGGCAACTTTGTAAGGTTATTAATTCTTTTTAAATGTACCAAGGTCTTCTAAAAATGAGCAGTCTCTCTCACCTTGTGATTACAAGAATTCAACACTTTACATGAAAACCAGGGAGAGCCGCACAAGAGGAAACGTTGAAGGCTTAACCAGCCCATTTTCTTTTAAGCACAGTCACAACGAGCTGCAAACAAATCATTCGAGAGCAGCAAATATGTTTATATCCGAGCTTCTGATCGTGTCTCTACTGCCATATTTGACCTTTTCAGGTGAGTCCATGTGAAGTTTTGCTTGCATATCTTTATATTTGATCAGGAAGGTTATTCAAGAGTAATCTTCTCATGCAGCATCTGTGAAATCTGGTATCGTGAACGGGAAGGAAGCTAGACCTCACTCGAGACCTTACATGGTTTCTGTTCAAAATCGTAAAAGACACACCTGTGGCGGATTCTTAGTGTCGGATCAGTTTGTTTTGACGGCTGCACACTGCTACAAGAAGTAGGTTTTCTGTACATCATTCTGATTTCACAAATCAACTTTTCGAACACAAGGAGTGATCCTTAAAACGAATAAATAACATAAAATGTGTGTGTTAGCTAGGTTAAAGAACATCCTCAAAAACGGGACTCCACTGTGGTTGATTTTGTCTTGTCAAATTAACCCGGGGCTTCTTTAACTCTAATACGTGGAAAGAAGGGGACTAAAAGGCATGAGCACGGTCTTGCTGCGATTTATTAGCCTCAAAGTTGTGTACAGAATCCAGTTTTCGCCTGGAGTTTTGTAGTTTTGTAAATATAACCCGCGATAGATCGCCTCAACCTCGCACGCAGTCACTAAGATGGAAGGCTTCTGGTGCCGCAAATTTAAATAAAAGTCTAGAGCCTAATTCAACAATAAACCATGTACAAAATCAAAGTGGCACAATGACATTTATTTTTAATCTAGTGGAGTGTCTGGTGACAGGAGTTAAGAAAGCTTTAACTTTATGCAAACGAGAAGCGATGTTCCCAGGCAACAGCCAATAGGAAGCAAGTATTCCGCGTGATTACGTAGCTCATTGATTCCTTCACAATGTAAGGTAAAATTCATTTATAAAGCACATTTCCAACGACACAAGCAAAATAAATGATCAAATGCATATTCAAATACAAGACAAAGGGACTTGTAAGACTCTAAAGTTTCATCTTATTTCTGACAGGAGCAGAACCAGCGGCATAGTAACTTCAGGAGGCCCCCGTCTGGGTTTTAGTCACTATTTCTGATTAAAACACTTGCAGAGCAGTCTCTCAAACCAATTCAATTGGTTTTTAAGTCTTATTTCCCATTGTCATGTATTGTCAGGGAACAGGAGTTAACGGCTGTGGTTGGAGCTCATGATCACAACGACGGTTCCAGCCGCATAAATGTCAAGATCTACCACATTCATCCTGGATATGAGTCTGAAACGCTGCTCAATGACATCATGCTACTTCAGGTAAATGACTCAGCAAACCATTCACCACTTGCTCTTTTCTGATTTCATTCACATCGGCAAGATTCAATATGTAGACATCGCAAAGGAAATATTAATTAAAGATTTTCACGAGGCAGAGACTGTGCAAAGGTTTTGGGCAGATGAAGCGTCATTTATCTTCATTGAGCAACAGAATCGAGAGAATAAACCAAAATTAAATCAAATATTTGATCTAAAACCTTGGAGAACCAACCGCAGATATTCTGTGTAGTTCCCCCCAGATCCTTCTGTCTCTTTGTGTAAATCCCATAATCACTTGATGATATTGATATTTGAGCTCTTTCACTTCCACTACTCCTTGCTCTTCAATGCGGAATATAGTTCTTAAATAGTTTAGCTGTATGTTTGGAATCGTTGTCCTGCTGCAGGGGCCCTTGTTGGGATTGCATTAAGTATCTTCCTGTATTTCTCAGCTTTGAGAACACCATTATTGATAATCTTGGAAGCAGGGTTTGGCTGTTCCTCACCTAGCTGCAAGCCTCCTACACAGCTGCTTCGGTTTCAGTTTGTGACTGGGTTTTAACCTACAGGTAGTGTTAGTCATGTTTCCATAAATTTTGAAAATGCGTATAAACGAAATGATCCACCCCCAAAAGCAAGATGACATTATTGTACATATTGCGATTCATCTAGATGTTCTGAGTTATTAGATATGAAAAAAAGCCTTCCTTTTACTTCCAACTTAAACTTCTTTTTAAATTAATCTTTTGATACTTGGCACCAGTTTTTTTATGAAGTGATGATTTTTTTCTCTTGGACAAAAACGCTGCTTTGGTTATTAATATTTTATTGCGCTTTAATTGGATTTAATTTGCATCTTTGGATGGAAACAAGGCTATTGACGATCATTAGCAGCAGTTTTTAATGTGTACAACTTACACCTGACTATAATCCTACAAAAAAACATTAATAATACATTTTTTAAGAATTCATACAAGTTTGAAGGTAAAGGGTAGTAATACCAAATATGTATTTTTCTTTACAACATTAATAATTCTGAAAGGATTCTTTGGTTACACCATTTTTTCACTCCACCCTAAAACATTCTTGATAGAATAAAAGATAAAGCATCTGATTTAAATATCCCCCGTAGTTACACTCGAAGGTCAACAAGAGCAGTAAAATCAGCTGGATCCCGATACCAAAAAAAGACATGGACGTAAAGGCCAAGAGTGAATGCAGTGTTGCAGGATGGGGAAAAACCAGCGGCAATGGGAAAGCAAGTGCTAAACTTATGGAGGTGAATGTCACTATCGAGAACAACAAGGGCTGTCAGAAGTTCTGGGGGAAAACGTACTCCACCTCAAGGATGCTGTGTACGTGTGGACATGGAGGATTTTGCCAGGTAAGACATTTTTTTTCTGGAAAAAGAGCAACTATTAGTGAAACTATTTACTATCTGCAACTTTCAGGGAGATTCTGGAGGACCTTTGGTGTGCAACAACGTTGCGGTTGGAGTCGTCTCGTTCTACAAGGCCGGAAACTGTGACACTCCTCCAATGCCAAACGTCTACACCAAGATTTCCAAATTCCTTCCTTGGATCAGATCTGTTCTTAACGGTGTTATGTGAGAAAGCGACTAATAAACGCCTGATTTTCCAACTCTTCTTGGTTTTCATTTGCTTTTCTTTTTGAGTCGATGGATGACACTCTTCACTCGAAAAATGGTTTCAACAATTCTCAGCAAGTCTGGTTTCCTGTCAGGGGGCTCCTCGTTCTATGTGGTCAAAACCCCTCTGATCAAGGCTGCAAAGAAACTGATGACTGTGTAAGGTCACAAGTCTAGTTTGGTTATTAATCCTTTATCAAGAATTGTGCTAAGTGTTCTATACAACTGCAATCCCAGATTTCTCTTTCCTTTGTTCAAACAGATGCTATATACACATATATATCTTAGATACGCAGATCTGTGGTTTCTTCAAATGACCAATATAAACCAATCTGCCCCCAACATTTTGCCAAAGTTAGTTGGCGGTTACCTTCAAGCTCAATCATCTTCTCACATCACGATGTCAGTCACGTGTGGTTTGCTGGAGATCTATATAACGCTGGTGGTCACACAGCATCATTTTTAAAGATGAGTGCCCCACTACTGCTCGCTGTGTTTTTCTCAAGCTTGGCTCTGAACGGTTGGTAACCCTTTTTTGCATATCGATTGCTTGTTTCTGTTTAACCCGGCTGCGGTTGGTTTAGGTGCATTCGGAGCTGATATCATCAATGGCAAAAAAGCTGAGAAGAACTCGATGCTGTACATGGCATCAGTGCAGGTGAATGGAAAACATTCCTGTGGAGGATTCCTGATAGATCCAAGCTACGTGCTCACCGCTGCTCACTGTGATAAAAGGTGCAACTCTCGAGGTACGTGATTATTGCTTTCGTGACATTTACATTTGCTCATTTTGACTAAAGTGGCAACATGAGTGTGATCTTGGGAACCCACGACATCCGTGCAAAGGAGGCAGCTTTGAAAAGACACACCGTGTCGAAGAGACATAAGCACCCTTCCTACAAAACGGTAAAAGCGGGGAATGACATCATGCTTCTAAAGGTAGAAAACTAAGAATCTATAAATACATAATGTATATGACTACTCAAAAATGATACATTTTTATATTTGCAGCTGTCTAAGAAAGTGAAAATTGGCAAAGATGTAAAATTGGTTGCCATACCGAGCAAGGTCAAACCACTGAAGCCGAATTCCAAATGCCAGGTTGCAGGATGGGGTAAAACTGAAAAAGCAAATGTGGTAGATAACCTGCTGGTGACCAATGTGTTGAGCATTAACTTCACGATCTGTCAGACGATGTGGAAAGAAATCAATGTCCAACTGCCAGACAACGTCCTGTGTGCAGGTGGCTTCGAGACCAAAAGTGGTGCTTGCCAGGTGCCTCAACATGACTACAAAATAGCCTTCAAGCACCAAACAAATGTGATTTAAATGTGTTTTCCCTGGCAGGGTGATTCAGGGGGACCTCTCGTATGTGGAAATCAAGCCGTTGGTATTGTGTCTTTCAACATGGGCCGGTGTGACTACCCAAATGTTCCCAATATATACACTCAAATTTCAAAATATGCAATCTGGATCAAGAAGGTGATCGGTGGAGGTGGCTAATCGCTTTTGCAAGTCAAGTTTGTCGAGTCATGAGAAAAAAAACAAACAATTAAAAACCTAAACCCCAATGAATTTGTGTTGCTTTGTTGTGAAGTGCCACAGAAACTGTTCAGGGAATTGAGCCACAGTTGAAACTCACCACTGTGACCACATCCTAAGTTAAAAAAAACACCGTCGTAGCAGCTGAGAAAAAAAAAGTGCATCTTTACACGAGGTTTAACTAGTGGTAAAGTCACTATGTGTTTGTAATCAAGGAGGCTATGATTTCTTTGGAATAGCTATACTACACAACAAAAGTCGTCACTAGTTCTCTGCTAGTGAATTGAATATTTGCATTATTCAAATAAATTGGTGAACCATCCAATCAATGCTGAGCCTAATCAATTCACATCAAAAACAATTCTTCGATGTAGATTTGCACACAGAATTTAAATGAACTCTGTTTCTAGGTTGTTTCAACCATCTTGGAGATCTTCTGTCGATGTAGCATCCTCCAGTCACTTTGTGTAACTGAAGTGGTTTGGTTGCTAGGCAAGGATTAGTGATATCAACCAATGCCTGTAAATGTACAATCTTCCCAAACTAAGATATGAATCTGCAGCCATGGTCGCTAGGGTACAGTCTGGTTGCTAGGCAAGGATCATTGTGTAATGTTTCCCTCCACTATGAGTGATATCAACCAACCCCTGCATATCAACAATCTTCTCAAGCTAAGACATACATATGCTGCAATGGTTGCTAGGGTAAACTCTGGTTAGTAGGCCGGGGTTGTGTCCCCATGTCTACTATATTATAAGGCTTTTATTTTCCATTGTAAGAGTAATAAAATGCCAGCTCATGATCATGAATCATCCACAAAGTACCGATCATTAGCTTCCACAGCACCGCTCTTAGCCCTCTAGCCTAAACTAAATTTCATCAAAGGATTTGAGAAATATATTGATGTTGGGTTGCCATAAAAAACATTGCTGTCTACTCCTTTCTAATGGCCACATTTTTTTAAAAAAAGTGTGCTGCACTAAATCTTCTGAAGTTCTCAGTATAACTTTTCCCACATAGCGTCACTGACTTGTGATATCACAGTTGCATCTTTTAACGAGCAAAATGGACCACATCATTGTGTAGGCCACAATGTACAAAGACCCCAAAGCATGAAGCTTTCCGAGCAAGATCTCAACATCTTTGTGATAACAAGTGACAAGGCATCTGGTCACCGCAAAACTTTCATGATGAGTAAGACATACCAAAAAAATGTTGGGGTCTGTCTTTAGCAGCATTTTTAGTGTTGCAGCCTTTAGATGGAGGTTTTATAAAATAAAACTGTGCTGGGGTTGGCAGAACTGTAAAGAACAATAAACAACAATTCTTAAGAAATCAAACCCTCCTAATATTTGACCATTTATTTTACATTAAATAGAACAATGGATTTCAAACTGTACAAACCTTGGGTTTGATCCTTTTTTACAAAAAAAAGCAACCGCAGATAGATCTGTGCCAATCTGAAGAACATATGGATGAAAAAAAACAAAACAAAGAAAGTGCCACATCCACGACTTTTAAGGGACTGAAACATTTCTCAGTTGAAGAGCAATTCCACAAAATCAACACCGTTGGTATTTGTGAACGTGGTGTCAACAGTGTAACTATATATTTAAAACTATATAATAGTTGAATATCTTGCTAAAAAAAGCCACATAGACAAGGCAGAATTCATGGAAGGACAGGCAGACAAACAGAAATGGTAAATCCTCATTTAATCAAGTCTTTTAAATATTGCAGGCCTTGTTTGGTGTAGTCACTAACTGTTGAAGGAGCGGCTGAAAGAGCATGGACCGATTTCTGCACCCCTGAGAGGGAAAAAATTAAAGATTGCATTAAAAAACACACACAAAAAAACGCATATCATTTGTAAAAATGTTAAGCAAATATTTTTCACTAAACACCATCATTTACCTGAGTTCCAAGCGTCCAGTGGGGAGAACTCGATTCTGGGTGTAGCAGGAAGCTACAAAATGTAATTAAACTGTTAAAGTCATTTGAATTATAAAAGTTTTTTTTATTAAATGCAATCATTTTATCAGTTGTATTGCCACTCAGTCTCAATGAAGGGGGTGTGGCCAGATGGGAAGGTGACATCAATGCATATGCTGTATGCAACAGATATTTTTGACTTGTTCAATTTGGAATTCCATGTCGTGAATGGCTACCCACTTATATTTCAATGCAGTGGAGCAGACACATTCTGGATTGATCTGGGTGATCACATTTCTAATTTTACAAAAGTCTCCCATATGTTCTCTCTTAAACACATTTTATTATGAAAACCTGTTAATTGTGTTTAATGTACTGTTCATTTTCTCATCTCAATAATTTTTTTTCACCCCCCCAAAAAAGTTTAATAAACCCCAAATTCACGTGGTAGTTTCAGCTCAACAAAGCAGATTTTTCACACCTCAAAGCCAATGTACTTGGTCCATTCCTCCATAGCAGGAGCAATTGCAGCTTTTGCTCGGGCCAGAGCTACAGATCCTTCCTCACTTCCTCCAATAAGTCCTGAATCATATGCCACATAGAGGGCTCCTCCTGCAATAGTCACTTTTGTGGCAAACCTATAATATAGAATACATATTTTATTAAATAATATCACTGTCCCAGATCTATTTATAACCCAATATATTCAATGTGAACTGTCTGTTAGCATGTTAATTATCTTTCAGAGATTGCGTAGCAACTGTTCATTAGGTCAAATACATATTATATCTAAAAAAATAAAACGAAATAAACATGCATACATATACGCATATATATCTAAATAAGGCATTGCTCTCAAACTCAAAACAGACAACTAGTAAGCTAACCGCTAATTAGCTCGAGATTCAAGAACAACACAAACACGCTTACTTGACCACAGGCAAGATTTTGGCAGCCATCGCCATAAAAGCAGAAACAAATCAATAATTTTTCAAATGAACACTTAGTATTCTGTTTGAATATCTAGGAAGAGTTCCACTGACAAGGGCATTTGTACGAGCAGATGAACTGCTAGCATTAGCAATAAAGTTCGTTTTGAATAAACTAAGCGTGGCTTTTCTTTCGCACATTCGACAAATGAAAAAAGGCCTTTATCAATCGGCTTATACGCGTATTATTCTCCTGGACATTTTTACAAACTTAGAAAAAGATTTTTTTTGTGATATTAACTGAGAAGGTTTGTTTGAATTGTGTATTTTGTTGAAAGTGCCGCCATAATTTCCTACCATTTTAGCAATTAGTAACGTATTAGTTTATTTCCAGAGAACTTTATTTATTCGCTACCAGGAACATTTTAAGCAAAAACTTTTAAATGGTTTAAAAATAAATAGTTATCACTTTAACTAACTTTACGTAACAAACAAATAACGCTTCAATCATGGCGCAATCGTTTTTTTAATAGTGCAAAATGACAGGTAGGCTAAGTGTCGAGCACGTTTTCAACAGATTTCTTCAAAACTGGTGTTTCAGGAATTTCACTTTCTTCTCGTTGGGCGGGGTAAAAGGGATTGCACTTTGGTTTTATTGCTTGTCCAACGCAAAAACAGTTTAACCGAGGCATTCCGGCTTTTCCTAGTCACTAACTTCACAAACTGTTTGTTTTATTCCCTTTTTATTCCTGCATAGCAACTTCACTTCAAATGAACCTGTTCCTAAAGCTACTTCTGAGCAGCGCATGCGTGGCTTTTATCGCGCAGCGATGGAGCGCTCCAACGTTTAGAAAAGGTGAGTGGATAAACTTGTTTACTCAGTGATAAAGCACTTTCAATTATTGCCTTTGTTACAGTGAATGGAAATTGATCACAAAATATATTCTAATTAACTCTCTGGGATTTGGTGTGCTTCTAGAAATGACACAGAACTCTGTAAAAACTAAACCTATATATTGAATGCTCACTACAAGATTGCCCATGAGGCCTCAATACTTAAACATAACATTAGTTTATACGTCTATAAAATTTTAATACAACTTTAATAAAACATGTATTTGCCATTGTTTTCTTATGAGCGACTCCAATTACTGGTTTGCTTCTTATCCCCCTTTTAACCTTCTCTGATTGAAGGTACAACAGTTGTATTGAAGCTGTAAAACCTAGAAAAGAGCAATTTTTTGCAATTCTAATTTTTATCTTAAAACTGGTTTAATTTCCAGTTTATTTTGCAGCTTTTGTCTCCTTTAAGTAAAAGTGAATGGGGAATAGCTGTGTATAGCATTAATTCCAGCACTTTTTTTGTCTTTCAGTTCATGATTCCTTAAATTTGTTATCAGATGATTAAGAAGTTTCCTGAATATTGTGAAATGAGGATAACAATCAACATTTAAATTTATTGCAGAGGATTTAAAAGGAGCTCGGGTGCTGGTGACTGGTGCCAGCACTGGCATTGGGGAGCAGTTGGCGTACCACTATGCACGTTTAGGAGCTCAACTTGTGATCACAGCAAGGAGAGGAAACGTCCTGGAAAAGGTTATTTGTGATTTGCTATTTATTTAAAGTTTTCGTTTTTAATTTGCTAATGTTGATTTTATTCAGGTTGTGAGCAAGTGCCAGGAGCTTGGGGCTCAGAGGGCGCTCTACGTCTCTGCAGACATGGCGAACCCCTCAGATGCTGATCTCGTGGTGAAACAGGCCATTGATGAGCTCGGAGGATTGGATTACTTGGTTCTGAATCACATCGGACCCAGTCCTTACGCAATGTGGAATGGAGATGTGGAGCACACACGATGGCTGCTACAGGTGCTAAATCAGAATAACGATGACTGTTTTATTCAGTGCAGTATGTTGGGAATTGTTTTATTTTATATATGCTATTGGACAGGGACAATCGTACGCTTCCCTGTTGGTATTGATTGATGGAAGAGTATCTGCCTGTATTTCTCAGCACCATTAATCCCAACAAATCTTCAACTCCATTTGCAGAAATGCAGCACATCCCAGTATTTCAGCAAATCATGTTGACTCCTCAGTCCACAGCACCCTCTGCCATTTTCTGCACCCAGTTCCCATGTTTTTGAGTAATTTGAGATTGGTTTTACATATCTCTAGACTAGGGGTGGGCGATATCTCGATATTTAAAATATATCGAGATATTTTTTAAACTCGCAATGAATTCTGGCATATCGTATATATCGATATAATGTCTATATTTAATTTTCGCCAATTTGCTTGTTTGCCTTCTCTGTGCTGCGCTCGTCCCCGCCTCCTTGCTTTTGTTCCCCCTCCCCTTGCCTGTCGTCTCATTCAACATGGCGGCGCCCGCAACCAGCCCAGAGGCTACAGAACTTGTTGCAAAAAAAGAATTGCTGGCTCCATTATATGGAGATACTTTGGTTTTAAGTCGTCAGACGAACAACAGACAGATGTCTACTGCCGTGAATGCCGTGAAAGTTGGTGCCAACCAAAGCTCCACTAATCTCCAAAAGTCTATAACGCGGAGTGTAGAATATGAAAGACAGAGCGGTTTTGTAGCATCACAGAGTCCGTGGCATTTCACATAGCGGTGGACATGGCACCCATATCCGTCGTTGAACAACGTGGCTTTAAACGTATGCTAAAAACACTTGATCCCAGTCAGATACAGTTTACCGAGTCGGCATTACTTTTCGAGACAGGAACTCCCGCGACTGTACACTACAGAGAGAGCGCGGCTTGCTGCTGAATTGGAAAAGGTTACTTACAACAGAGGTCCTGCAAAGATGAGCTTGAGTTGTTTTATTTTTGAATGAAAAGAAGGCAATGTGTATTATTTTACAGTTAAATTATTATTTATGTTATCAGGGATTTTGTTTATATCCTAAATGTTACAGAAGCACTTCGTTCCTTCGCACTGCCTGTTTTTTAGTTGTTTTATTTTTGAATGAAAAGGCAATATGTATTTCTTTATTGTTTAATAATATGTATGCAAGGAAAATGAAAATTCACAGAAGCACTTTTTTTGGAACCACCTACCTCTGAGCTTCAATAAAAAACAACTTTGAAATTTGTAATATTTGTTTTTGTAGTAGGTTTTTTGGGGGGTTATAAATCCTGTAAAGATATTGAGATATATATCGTATATCGAGATATAGCAAAATATATCGAGATATATTTTTTGCTTCATATCGCCCAGCCCTACTCTAGACAGTACCTGGGGCTATTGTTGTAATAATTCCCTGATGTTGTTCATTTGCACAGTACTGTTTCTCTGCCTCCCATTGACATGACAATGCTGAATGGATCTGCTTTTTGTAAATAGTTCACATTATTTGTGATACTTTTTTCAACAGGTGAATTTTCTCAGTTACCTCCAAATGGCACAGAAAGCCTTGCCAACTCTTGAAGAGAGCAAGGGGTCAATAATTGTCATTTCTTCTTTGCTTGGTAAGTAAAGAAAAAAAGTCTGCATTGCAAATTGATCAGATGTCTGAATAAAATCATGTTTTCCTCAGGAAAAATGTGTGGGCCCTTTGCCTTGCCATATGCTGCCACTAAGTTTGCTCTCAATGGTTTCTTTGGAGGTCTTCAGCATGAGCTAGCTATGCAAAAAAGCAACGTGTCCATAACCATCTGCGTACTGGGCCTTATCGACACAGATAATGCCATGGAGAAAATCAAGTGAGTATGAACTAACCTCAAGAAGTTTGAACTGAAATGTACGCAAATCAAATTTCCGTCACTAGATGTCGCCAGAAACGCAAAAAATGGAACAATAAACGTTAGTCAGAAAATGGTTGCAGGAATGTGGATTTACAGCAGTAAGCTGCAACATTCCACCCTGTTTTACATGAGCGAGTGTGAACACCGAGCGGAAGAAAAGATTTGATTTTAATACGAATGCAGCCCAGACCTGAGAATATCTAAACGGACCCAAAACATTTCAAACATAACATTGCCTCGTTTGTTGCATTTAATGGACCCTTGTTGAAGTCATTGAAACACTATATCCTCACTGCATTACTATTGTTTTGCGGTTCGGATGCTGCTTTTAACATCTCTTAATGATAAAAACATGCGCCTTTTCTTTAAGTGCCTTAAATCAGTCATACCAGTATGAGTACATCCTGGTTCTGATCCTGGTGTTTTAAAAATGAGAAATGAGCGGAATAAAGCATTTGCTTCAACACATCCAGCTAGCCACATTGTCTTTTCAAACCACGAGCTGAAAAATTACTGAGATTATTTTCTTCTGTTGAATGCTGTGTTATAATAAGTATCTCTCGATGATCCAGTCCAAGCTCCTTTAAATCAAGTTTCCCCTGATATGCCTAATCGACTTTCGTGCCCCGTCAAAACTTGATTTCTCCTTTTTCCTATGTTCTCCCTCACAAATTCACCTCTGACCTGGAAAGCACCAGTCACCGCCATAATGGGGGTTGGAATGTTAATCGAGTGAGCTAGGATAAACTCTACTCCCTGGGAATATATATGAATATATATGCCTTACAAAATATATATGACTTGCAAACATTTTTTCACAGTATTTTTTTTTAATTCTTATTCACATTTGGGTCAAGAAGAAGTAATTGTTGTGGCAGCACCCTGCCCCCTCTGTTGACCGGACCAATGCCAAATATTATGTATGTTAACTTAAAAAAGTGGCACCACCACTTGAATGACATCAATAGACTAGCACTAAACAGGCCGTCTTAGGTTTCAGTTTTGTCATGTAAGCTCCGCCCACCTTTTGCCCATTTTCAACAACCCTGAGCGATGCTACACATCTAGTAGTGAAACAGAAGACTACACCCTCTAATCTACCTTCAGAACTCTTACACTACATCTGTGACTGTTTATTACAGGTCAGAGGTTACTCTTCCTGTATCTCGCCGTATAATCAAGCACATTAATATGAATACTCTAAACTTTACGATTGTTTTACACGTTTTTACCACAAATCATGAATATTCTGAGATTTGTGCTATTGGTTTTTACTCAAAATGTAAATTATATATTCAAATTTAAAAAGAATTTGGTTTTTAATAATCAGATACTTCCATTGTTTCTTGGCTTGGCTTAAAATCTCTTTTAAGTTTTACTGTTTTAGCTTCAGTGTTGAGTTAACCAACCTTTTTACCATTTATGTTTTTCAAAGAATTGCTATCTTTGTGCTAGTTACTAAAGGGCACATGGGCAAACAAAGTCTATCTGCTAGCGATAAGTAACACTTGCAGGGGCTAATTATTCATATGTGTGATGTGTCTGATGCAGGGATTACATCAATATGACGGCTTATCCAGCTCACGAGTCAGCCTGGCACATCATTGAGGCTGGAGCTACCCGACAGCCAGAGTCCTTTTACCCCTGGTACACATACTACGCCACCCTCTTCAGAGACTGGTTCCCCTACTACAGAGATAAAGCAATTCAATACTCCTACACGTATAATCCAGAAATGGATCCAAAACCTGTTACAACAAACTGATTATTCAAAGAAAATCTCAGGGAGATGACACACTAAGTAACAAGGGCAATCGCAGCTCTTCACCCTTTTGTTAAGGATGAAAATGACAGTTTATTAGCATGTGAACATGTGTATTTAATAATATTTGTTGGGATAAAAATTAATAAAAGTGATGTATTGTAGGAATTTTGAGATTTTTGGTATAATCGAGGGCAATTTGTAAAAACGACCAATGTTCTCTGTGTGGATTAATCGCATGCAAATCAACCATGTTGGTAATTTGGTAAGTAATTACCCTGTAAATGTCGTACTATTTAAACTCTGTTGTCTTACGATAATGCTTATACTAGACATATAAAGTTGTTGGTTTACTAATCTCTTATGTCCATCTTTTTTATAAGACTGTGAGATTTTTTTTTCCAGTAAATGACAACATAGCATATAAAAGATGTACCTTGTTTAAGAGAACACTGAAACCCACTAGTTGGCCTAGATATCCTTCAACACAAGTAATTCCGGGTAAAATCATTAGCTTTGCTTATACGGTTCAAATGCATGATATAAGCCATCGCCTGAGGTCCCTATACACTAATCTCATGTGGATAAGCATTGTGTCGTAATGTTGCTGTGGTAATAAAGTTTGTAATGAAACATTGTTTTGTGGTTTTATTGGAATGTCGCATATTTTACACAATATGGTGTTGACTTAACTAACAGTATGTTTGTCACCCCTCTAAAATGTTATACATATCATAATAAAATATTACAAAAAAAATAAAATAAACCTTCCTTTGCCGAAAATATCTAACACAATGTCATAATAGTAGTTTCAAGTGAGTTCCAAGTGGTATGCTCGGACACCACACTTGATGATAATATTGAATTAAATGTATAGTTTTAAGTTGCACTAAATACTCCGGTATACGAATAATAATAGCATTTTTGAGGATGTTGTAACACAATATGTCCTGAAGAGTGCAGCAGTTTCATGTAAAAAGTAATATTTCTTTAACGTACACGTGGTCTGCGCCACTTCGGTTCGGTATGAGGTTCGATTTCCAAACAAAATGAAATTCAGATTTTTTTCGGAGTGTCTTGTAACTGTAGTTCTCAAAATTTTAAACGAAGTAAATGTAAACTCAAATGTATGTCTCTCAAGTTCCTATTAGGTATCAACACATTAGCATGTTGGCTAGCTGCTACTGCGATTGGTTAAAAAGGTTACATTTACTCAGGAAATTAATATTTACAGTGCAATGACCTCCAAAAGCAACCTAAATCTGATGTAGTCTCTAATTATCAATGTTTAGACCCATTTTCTGATGCTAGGAGCAAGTTAGCATTTTTAGTAACGTTCTCCTCCACGTTTATTTTTGTTATTTAAACGTTAGCATTTTAATCTGCTCTTGTATTGCCAGATTAAAGCAACAATAGCAGTTTAGCTGCAATCATTATCCACCCAAGCAATCAAATTCTGTAACCCACCACTAGTAGGAGCCCACATACCACTGGTTCCAAGTGAACAAAACACTTGGAATCAATGCCTTAGAGATGTTCTTCACATGAATTCCTCGCTGCATATAACCAAGAGTGATCAATGATATTCCAACTGAGCTAAAATGCGCATCATATCAAATTATACAGGCTTAAGAGAACTGTTTAATTCCGGTATTTTTTCTACCTACAAATTCTGCTCTGTTTTTCACAATATGTAGACACTATCTCTTTTACTCACACTTTCCCCTTCTTTCTCAGACACACACCCACACATGCCCACATTCACACTCATGATGGGGCCCCCAGAGGGTAGGAACAGGCCCTGGCCGGCCGGGACAGCAGCCAGTAACACCTGCAACAGATTAGAGATTCTAATGCTGAGCAATAAATCCCCCACGTTCTTCAACATCACCCTGAACATGAACTGGGCATGTCAGTGAGTCCGTCTGTCTTAAACACAAACATCTATTTATCAAATGATCAATGCTCTAATTCAATTTCGTAATGGTGCATTCAATACCTACACTGGTATGCACAGTGCTTACAACTTGAAGGGTTGGGGTTACATCAAAGCAATTACAAGATATGTAATGCTGCATACAGTTGGGCAAGTACATTGTGTTCCAAATTACTATGCAAATGCTCATTCATGGCGTGTGATAATTACATTTCCAGGTGAACCCTATCAAAGGATAAACTACTAAAAGTGAGTGTTCCAAATTATTAAACAGAGAGCCATTTTCAAGCAAAGTGGTGAAGTAAAAGGATCTCTTTGCTCCTGAAAACTGAAATGGTTCAATACCTTAGGTGAGGTATGAAAACATTACATATTTCACAAAAACTTAAGCGTGACCATCAGATTTGTAGCCGATTTAGATAACGGCGAATTCGGGGAGGTTTCTGATCAAGAGAGCAGCGGCTGACATGCCATTAAACAGTAGCAAACAGATATGTAAAGTTTCTGATCCAACAGACATCAAGATTTAGAGCCTTTCATAGTCTCACAACTGTAAATAAACCTTCAATTCAGTCACCACTAGCCAATGCTCACAAACAGAAACAGCTGAAATGTTCAGAAAAATATGTGAAGACTGATGAGTGCTGTGCAACCCTGTATGCTCCAGGTGAATGGAGTAATGTATGGTTCGAAAACGGCCAGCCTGTTCTAATAAGGCTAGGATGTCAGCAAGTAAAATTTTTGACCAGAATCATGGGCAGAGAGCTGGTCAGCCCCTTTAAGGTCACTGAATGTGTTGAGATGATCTCTGCAATGTGGAGTTTCTGACCACTTCTTGCTCTGGTACAGAAGGAACAACTACAATTTCATGATAAATTCATCTTCATGCATCTCATCCTGCAAAGAATACCTCTACAACACTGGCTGCTATGGGGATGAAATGAGAGAAAGTCATGGTGTGGCCTCCATCCTTCCCTGGCCTTTATTGAGAACCTTTGGAGCATCCTCAAGCAAAAGATCTCTATGAGAGGCTGTGCACATCCAAACTTACAAGTTCAGCGGATGTTCAATAAAATCTGGACTCTTAATAGTCGATAATATGAATATGAAGAATAGTGCTGACTGCTGTTGACATCCGTAGTTTAGGTAAATTAGGTAAAAATATATAGTTTCAATAATAATTTGATCGAAAAATGCAAGAAATTTCATTTTAAAGTGCGTCCTTGAGAAAAACGGATCCGATATGGCAATCCAAAACTCAAGTTTCGTTGGCTCCACTTGTCAGATGTGTGATCTCCCATTGGTGCCCAATGTTTTCGATCAAGTATTGAAAAGTTGGATCGGTGTGTCTAGGCCTTAAATGGTAAGCGTAAGTGTAAAAATGCATAAAAATGAGGCTGCTAGGCTAGGTCAGGAGTATGCCCAGTAACCAAGAGACTAATTAACTAAATATCTGACCACACCCACTTATAGTTTCAATCTCCTCAATGGTTGATGTCCCTGATTCTTTGTCCATTATTTTATCTGTTCTATGGGACCCTTGCATGAAGTTCAATCTGGATTTTCACAATCCAAATTCCCATTTAAATGGTGTTTTTATTCAAAATAGAACAAAAAAAGGTTTTCAGACAGATGGTTTTGCTTTATTGAATTTTTTGTATGGTTTGTACACTTTAGTATTTACCAAATATATACTAAATACCAATGTGAATGTTTATGCATTTCCAATTTTTTATTTAAAGTAAAAAAATGTTTACTTTAAATGCCTTTAAAACAAATCAAATTGTGCCAGGATAACCTCTGACATCAATCTAGAACCCATTGCAGTTGTCCTGGACCCAGATTTCCTGTCCGCTGAAAGAAGTCCCACAAGAGAAAGAATTTGCAGTTATCTGAAAATGGTTTGTGAGACCCCCTCCCGCCCACCATAAGCCCTCCTAACCTCCATCTCACCATGCTTTTCAAGAAGCACACAATGGTTGACACCTGTGTCCTTTCAGAATGGTCAGTGTTATTGTTGACACACTCTGAGAAGGGGAGGAAGAGGCCATGAGAGCTGTGAAGCGGGCCAAAGCTGCAGTCTTTCACCTCCCTCAGTCTAATTAGGACACTTCAACCAAATCCAAACACAGACTCGGGGTCTATGTGAATGTGTGTGACGTGCCTTTGAATTTCTGCACCAGTAGCTGTGAAAGTTAAAGGATTAGTTCATTAAATGAACACCTGATTCGGAAAGGGATTGTCCTCATGACTCAACTCTTTTAAAACTATGAATGTGGAGTGTTTGTGGAATGTCCCATCATCCGTGACACAAAAGACACAGTCAAATAGGCCAGTCGTGTACGGAAAGTAATTTGCACGAAAAAATGCAGGAAATGTGACCGGCCACCTGAACAGCTTGGCGAAACAAAAAGAGGATTTGGTCTGACAAAGGAATTAAATGACCGGTTGCTCTGCGTTTGTTGTTAGCAGTTAGCTTGGATCATGTATATTGGTGTTTTACCTTGTATCTGAACTGAAGAACATTGTATGTACAATAACACATCTTTTTGTACCCTCGCACTGCTCTGTTTTGGGGGGCTCGTGGGTGGCAGGGTGGGGGTCAGATAAATTCTTCTTTCTCTCCATGTCTCTTTTTTCATACAGCAGAGAAAGACCAATTAACAAAGGATAAGAAGTGAACCGTAAATACCCTCAACATGGCCCAGCAAGAACAAGAACTGGCTTTCTCTCTATCTCCTTCTCTCTCTTTCCCCCCCATCGTCTATCCCTCCACCTTTCACAAAGGGAAGGCTCTGAGCTTACAAAGTGCCAATTAACACTGAATGTTTGGCCCTTGCGCTTCCCTCCCAGAGCCACTGACAGCGATGGTGTTTGGGTTAATACCGAAGGCCTGCAAAGAATTATAATTCTACTGCTTCACCCCCTCCCCCAAACCTCCCTCTCCTCCCATCCACAGTCCCTTTATTTGTTTCCAATGGGGTGGTTTTACAGTTCAATGCTCGTTCAAAGGGTGATCCAAGATGACTTTCCAAAGAATTTCATTTGGGGTAGAGGAGAGTAGCAGCGTAGGGGTTGTCAATGCCTTGATGTTTTTCACCAGTTCAATCAGGAGACAAACTTAGCACCTGGTCATATACAACTTAGGATAAGACCATCAAACTCTCCAGGAAGACAATCACATTTCGTAAATCCAATTCCCCAATTGAGCACCTGTTTGTGTAGGTGAAATGTACTATATGTAGTAATCAAAAAAGAGTGGAATAACTCTAAATACCCATACACGCTTTGATTACACAAAGGAAACAAACAGGTCTATTTTACTTCTGGCAGATGTTATAATGTTCTTTTACAACAGATGTATGCTTGTATATGAGTCTGCATCACGCTGTTAGTGGAGGTACAAAAGGACAGTACACTGATGCATCATCCAAACAGGACGAGGGGGGAGCACACTGCTGTAACAAGTAAGCGTATACAGGAAACAAGATTTCCACAGGCATTATTAGGGGGTGAGATATTTAAGGAAAGAGAAGATCACTGAATGCACAGGACTGCAGATCGCATGTGGGCAATGGGACAAATGTCAAAGGTGGAAACCCAAACCAGGGGTCACCCAATTTGACCCTGGAGGGCCAGTGTCCTGCAGAGTTTAGCTCGAACCCTAATCAAACACCCCTGAAGCAGCCAATTATGGTCTTTACTAGGTGTACTAGAAACTTCTAGGAAGGTGTGTTAAGCCGAGTGACTGCAAAACACTCAAGGACCATATTTGGAGACCCCCTGTTTAAACCATTGACCAGACAATGAAAGAGAAGAAAGAAGAGAGTATGAAAAGCGCTAGAACTCTTTTGGGGTAAGTGAATCCCTGACATTTCTTTGCCTTTTTAATGGGCATTCCACCAGTTGTATTCTGCACAATTCTGGTTGGTACTCAGCTTACCGTCCTATTTGAAATGGTTATGGCACAAACCAATGAGATGATGAGAAATATGCCAGTCCATCATTACCTCAGCAAATAAAGTTGAGTCAATCTACAAACTGTAAAAATATCAACTGCGTCCTCAAGTGCAGTCTCAAAACGTTCAAGTGTCATGATGACTTACCGGAGAACTATCCAAGGAAAGCAACACCAAGAGTACATTCTGATGCTGAGAAGAAGTTCATTTGAGCCCCCACCATGTCCATTCTGCCTTTGGGGTCTTGGGCAAGTCACTTCATCCGCATTGCCCTGTATGAATGTGTGTGACTGGTAGGGTGTATTTGGTGGTAGGGAGGAGGCCGTAACCACAAAATGGCAGACACTCACTGGCTGTGAGTGTGGAGTCACTCTAAAAATTGTAAAGAGTTTGGAAAAGCACTATATAAACTGACGGAATTATAATATATATAATAATAAATGGTGTATGAAAACTTTTGACTTGTAGTGCACAGAATTATTGAAAGAAGCCATTGCATTGAAGCTGCAATATCTCAGGAAATGAAAACATGATCCCAAACCTGTATTTAGAATCTATTGCTTGTTTTTAGGGGAATATCTGATTCAACAGTTCCTTTCTTTAACTCGCCGTTTATTAAACTATTGAAAACTGAGGGTCAACTCACCTAATGGAGACTCATGCTGGTCCTGGTTGTTTTTATAGATCATAGGACTTTGTCTTGGATGCTTCTCCATTTCTCCTGGACTAATAAATCATTGGGTTAAATAAAAGAGAGGGCAATTTGGGGTTAAACCCTTGAACATGCCCATGGCTCCAGTCTGGAGATTCTTCACAGTCAATGTGGGGTGAGTGGATCATCAGTTAATGCCATAATATAAAAGGATAACGTGGTTTCTAAATAACTTGAAATAAAGTGTGTATTCTGTAATTCTGATGGAAAAACTCACTTTTGAGTTTAAACAGGAACCAACGAACAGCATGTAGAGGGCCCAAATGTGTAAAACAACTGAAAATGACAAAAAACATAATTAAAGTACAATATATCTAAAAATTATCAACATAAAAAGAGACAAAGACAGTGTGGCACAGCCGGTGAGATTAAGAGTCAACCAATGGAAATAATTAAAGCAAATATTCCACATCTGGGAGCGATTCCCTGAGAAGATGAAATTTTGTATGCAAATGGCGGCCTTCGAAGCAATTGCACAGGATCTACCAATTAGGAATCTTATTCAGATCTTGTTCAGTGACTTTTGACCGCTTGTATTCATACATTTATGCATAAAGGGGAACAATGTCACACTCACACGCTTGTTTCCTTTAAAGATGACCCTGGCTAGGCTAAATAAGCTGCCGATGCCTCCTGGCCAGATATATGATAATCTGTGAGATTTTCCTTTTCATTTTGTCATAAACTCCAACGTAAATATTCAACAAGTAAGAGATCTTTGATCCTAGCATTATTGGTTCTCATTAAAAACAACTGTCAACTAAACACATTCTGATCATGTTGAACCCCTTCATCATGTGTGTCTTGTTTTTTACATTTTCATGTAATGTTTTTTTCATGTCTTTTCTGACATAAAACATTATTTGTACACACAAAAAATAAGCAGTAACTCAATAAATTAAAAATGTAAAATCTATGTGTAACATGTTAAAGCTGCAATTTTTTTTTACATAATAAAGTAAAAATAAGATAAAAAATCAGGACATCACTCAGTTACCGTATGTGGTTACGGGGGCCATTTTTATTATTTTTACCTTTTTTAACTAAATGACACTTTGTGCTTCAATATGCATCAAATCATGAAGCTTATTGAGGAACTATGTGCTTTTGGAATATTTCTGTAATTTTATATAATTTTTATATTATTAAGTTTGACATAAAAAAAAGGCAGATAACCAAACAAGACAAAGATTTTTTGAGCCATATGTTGAGAGAAGTCCCTCTTCTTCATGGGCAGCGCAACGATGGGGGAGTGGGTGTTTTAACACACAAACACTTTTTTTAGTTCGAGAGTAAAACCTTGGAACTTTTTTCATCAGTTTTTAGAACAATAAATATATACAGCATCCCTGTTTGAAGTCCACGAGAATGCGAATCTACGTCGAAGCATGGCAGAGCCTTAAGGAGCTTTTTAAAGTCTTAAAAATGGAGCTTAAAAATGTCAAATTAAAAAAATGTACATTTGCTATTTTATCACCTAGTCATGACAAAAAATCAACATGAATGTGAAATGTTGATTTTACAAGGTGAAGTAAAATCATGAAGACTTTCCCCAATTAATGCAGAATAAGCATCACATTGGGTTGATCGGCGTCACCCTGATTGGCAGACAGTCGTGGGGATGTCATCACTGCACTTTTGAAGATGATAAAATGGGCAGGGTGTAATTATACCATAAATTCCACCAATTTCTTAGTGTCCATCACCAAATGTTGTGCAAGAATAAACATGACAAGAAATGGCAGCAAACATAAGAAGATACCCTGAACTGCATGTCCTCCATCTCAGCTATGGCACCGATGGTAGTACAGTAGCAGGGTAATCTCTTCACACAGTAGCTACTGTTTGCCTCCATCCACTCCAACCCCCTCGTGATGGCCCAGTCTCCCCCAGCTCCGGTCTCCCCTTCACAGCTTGCTGTGACCCATCTTGCACCTCCTGCATCCCACAACAGACGCTCGGTGTGTGAAGAGGGTCAGGAGTTCATTCACCCCCCCCCCCCTTTTTTTTTTGCGCTACTCACCAGCTTATAATTGTCCACTGTTGGCATCGAGGCCAGGTTCAAGCACAGCGCACTGCTGGAGAGCGAGAGAGAGAGGGCAGCTATGCCACTGATTAGATGCAACTAATTGGCAGGAACTGTTCTTTTCCCAGTGATATCTTCATTGCAGACGGAGAGAAAGGTGTGTAGCTACATTTCATTCTCAAGCATACTCAAGGTACACTATGAAATATTTCACCACTAGAGGATGCATTTTTAAAATAAACCGTAAACATTAGGGGGTGGGGACCAAAAACAGGTTTGTGCACGTTTGTGACCCATTGATGGGTGCTGACATTTTTACATTTACATTAGTGTGCAAAAGTTTAAGGAAGGTGTGAAAACTTCTTACAAAAACAGCAAGTTTTAAAGGAAGGGTTCTAAAGGCACTCGGCTGGAAGATTCCAAACATCTCAGAAAAGTAACCACAGTGTTTCATACAATCACAGCACTTCTAGTAGTTCTTTACACTGAAGATCTAGCTCTTAATGACTCTGTCTGTATGTTTGATGGAAATGTATCTCCCAGTATTTCTCAGCGTTGAGAACAAATAATCCTGACTCCAACTCCATTTTCAAAAAAGCTGCCCTAACCTTTTAAGGAATCGTCACCATGCTTCACTGCTTCCTGCAAACACTTGTTGTTGTACGCAGTCCAGAGCACCTGCTGCTAATATATATCTTTAGATATTATATCTTTAAAGGATCTGTACTCAAAATAAAATGTTTTCTTTTTCTCTGTCATTAAATGTTGGATTAATGTTTGAATCTAAATACATTCTACGAACATTTCTTTTTGATCATTTGACATTTTTCATGGCAAAAACGGAATTGAACTTCCTATATGTATTAAATCACGAAAAAGGCACATTGGCATCTTCTAATATTCCTCCCACCTGTTTCCATAGCCACTGACCTGGGGTCATTATTTGCCATGAACACTCAAGGTAGAGCACTTGAACTTAGTCTAGACAATAATCCAAGTGAACTCTTACACAAACTCTCTGTGTTCTTTTTTGTAAGTTGCTTATTACTCCTCTCCTTTTGATCATAATTTATTCATAATTATTGTTTGAGGGGTGGAGGTTACAAAATGGACAGTAGGTGTTATGTAAATAAATGCTGACCACATTACGCACATATTTGCCTTTTGGGGATCTTTACCAACTTCATCCTACATGTGGCCACACCAGATCAAGAGAATGAAGTAACACCATAGTTCAAAACGAATCCACAGGCAACATATCATTAGTGTCTTGCAAAGCCCTGAAAAGTCTCTGTGTACCCGGCAAAAATGCTAGGAGTATGTGTAAAAATGCAAGAAAGAAAATGTGCAACAGCAGTAGAGCAGATGTGGCTGGATCGCAGCCAAACTCTAGCTCTATGTAGTCCACAACCCTCATCTCAGGAGAACGCTGAGGAGACAATATGTGTGAATAAAGGGATCAGAGAGAAAGGACAAGTCTTTCATCTTCTCCCATCCTCAACATGTCTGGGTGAACCTGCAGTTGATAAAAGCGACATATTTCTTAAAGCTACGGACAAAACCATTGCTCTCTTGTCTCTTTGCGGTGACCTAGTTTTCAAGAGAACAGATGGTTCAGATTGATTACTAAATAAATAAATCAACCCAATCTTATGCTTCTCGGTAGAATGGATACGGGAAGAAGATGACAAAATTGGGCCGCTGCCATTGTTCGATGTTCTGATGTAGAGTTTCTCTGGAGTGTGTTTCTGTTTAGTCTTTGGAAAGTGTCTATGAACATTCGCCTGCAGATGGCCAGCACATTGCATTCCAGACAGGGCCTTCTGTCTGGACTAGACTGGGAACGGTGCGATTCCAGCTTCACGGCTCTCCAGGGCCACATGGAACTCTTAAGATACAAGAGTAAGAGTTTTTCCATCAATGATGAAGCAGACCCTTCAAAATCTGAACTTCATATCCGCTGATTCAACGGGAATAATGACTATCACTAAGCCTTAAAATAATGCAATGTTGCGGACCCACCTTTTAAAAAGCATAGCTATTAACTCCTCCACTGAGGCCATGCTTTTACGGCTTGTGCCTTCAGTAGGGACATATATCTCACTTAGTTTACTCTTTAGTACCACTACTATCAAGTCATATTTACAGAAACCACCCCTACTACTCATAAAACAGTATTTATGCCATGGGAATACAGAGAAAGGCATTTTATGCAAACCTTCCAACATTACAAAATGAGGCTGAATCAACAACCATCCAATAACACGGCAAAAACATGTAAGATGTAAGTAAAATGCATCACCAGACTCTTTATGCAGGAAGACCTGACTGTCACATAGGGTTTCATGATTAATAAAGCGCCCAAAAAGTAGCCATGGATGCCAAAGGAAGTAGGCAAATGATTCACTCTAGTGAGTTAACATGACTTATCATGGGAGAACTGGTAAAAATGCTTTAATCACGTACCTAATCATGCATTAAATTAATTTAATTTAAGTCAAATTTTTAAATCCATCAATTGGTATTTTATGTCTACAGTTTTAAATATGTTTTAAAATGTCAAACTTACTATTCCTCCCTTCTTTTAATATTTGCAATATAATGGAGGTATACACCCCCTTAATCTTAAGCTTTTCTGCAAAAAAATGTTACACAGCCCTGTCCTTTGCAGCAAGTATAGATAAAGCAACATATGGCTCAAAGATGTAAGAGAGGTAAATAAAAAGCATCCTCAAAATACACAATGTGTTTGTTTTTCCATCATAGATTATTACTTTATTATTACATATACAAACCAAGTGTGTCTCACATAATGGTTCAATTTCCCCTAAAAAAACTAGGCGGGACCATGTGATTGACAGCTATGATTGACAGCTACACAGAACAGAGCTGACTTACCGCTGTCATCACATTGTGAGAAAGACCATAGTCAAAGTCACTCTCAAATTTGACAAAAAATAAGTTGTATATGACAGAGTTGTATATAACAAGTTCCCATATTTTTTTTACTGTATTATAAAAACTGGTAAAAACTAAATTTTGTTTGCCACCCAACACATACATACCCCCCTCCCCACTACGCCCTCGCTTCTCTGAACAAACACCCCGAAACTACACAATCATTCTTCGTCTAGAGCATGGCACCACAAATGGACCTGAAGGATTATTAGCTTCACTGTAATGACATTGGTCTAATTCAAATAATCAAATATTACTACATAAACAGCTTTGCCATTCAAATTTGGGCTGAGAAAATACCAAATAAAAAATATATACATATACAAAAATATATGAGCTTGATTTTATTTTAATCCTGTTCAAATGATCCATACTGTAGAGAAACAAACTGTACTCTAAATAGTTCCAAGCATCTACAGGCCTCAAACAGACCAGATGTTTACAAAGAGCAATGGACCAAGCCGACTGTCTTTCCAGGGTGCCTGGAATAAAAGAAGAATTGTTAACAGGTAGCCCTCATCTTGCCTGTCTCCCCTCAAAGACTAGGAACAGGCACAATTCTTGGGCTCTCTTCAAGCACAAAGAAGAAGAAGAAGCTCATTCAAAACCTATCCTTCAAACCTAAGCTCCCCCAGCCCTCCTCAAGGCCGGCCCCCTCAAAGTCGACAAAGGCAAGACAGAAAGTTATTTTCATAACCTCTTTCTAACGCAAATAAAACTCCCGGGGAAAAAGATCTGGGCCAAATTTGTCTTTTACGCCGACAGAGATCGCCAGAGGGGATCCGCAGGATTGGAATGTTTGACTCCCATCCTCCCAAAGATCAAGGGGGGTCTTAAGCTATTCAACCAGAACTGTAAGGATTATTGGCTTTTTACAAGGAGGCCACTTGTGTTATCCAAAAGAGTGAGCTTGTTAGCTTGCTTGTCGGCTGTCGAGTCCAAAAAGACATACTTGCAAATGTCCCAAGAGTCTTAAGGTCAGAGTCTTTGTTTTTTTATTTATTAATGTCACGTAAGTTCTAAATTGTTTGATGACTTTCTACTTTATTGGATGTGACACAGGTTAATATGATAAATGATTAGGGCACTTGAGAGACATCCTCAAGGCAACAGGAGAGTAGGACTTTATTAAGGTATAGCCACCATTGATCATCTAGAACCTTTAGACTCGTGGATTCTCTATGTGAACATAGTCACCAGAGTGTAGGGTAGCATCATTGCTATTAGCATTTTAGGGTCTTTGAGCATCGGTTTCAATTTCATTCATCTTACACCACTCCAAGAGTACAGGACACCAGTACAGAACATTAATGACTTTCCTACAACTTCCTACTCTTTGAGTTTGAAAGTGATGTAGTGAAAGGTTCCTTATATCAACTTTTGGGAAGTTCCCTACTCTAATAGTGTCACACCTTGCTTGTGTTCCCTGGTTATTTTATGTTTCGTCCTGATTATTATCCTAATCCCCAACTGTTTTCATCAGTTATATCCACTGACTACAATGCCCAACAAAGGCAAAGTGCAGTAACTCCACCAACATCATTTCTGAGAAAAATGGCTTTGAAGGTTAGGAGTTGCTGTGATTTTTATTTAGTGACTGTTTTATGTTTCTATTACTCTGTCTTTATCCACCTCTCCAGAACGTGACACATGGTCACATACAATTGGGTAACATTAGCAAAACGTCCCTCAGGGTCTTCTGCTGATCTATCCATGACTATATTATTGGGGTTACTAAACATTCTAGGATCATCTTCCAACCCTTTAAAATCCACCATAGAACTATTAGCCAACATCCGTAACACAAGTGAGATCCAACTGGGACAAGGGACAAAAAGTGAGCCACTAGTGGGGAGTATCCAGAAACTTAAAGGGGTTCCCAGAGATTTAAGTTTTAGTTCCAACCCTGCCTCAACATACATACCAGAAACTCCACCTAAATAAAGAAGGCTTTAATCTATTTGATCAATCTGAAGCTAAACTTGAACCACGAACCAAAGTTTCTGACCCTTCTGTAAATCATGATCAAATATTTTGGTAAAATGGCATTCATCTGGCACTGGAAAGCTTGTTATGGCCCTTGTCGAGAATCCTGACAGTAATTCCATGTGGTACTTGGGCCATGCTTGTGTAGCCAGAGTTGGGCTAGGTAAAAACTTTTGGGAACATTTCTTAGCCACACCACACTCATGCTCGTCAGTTTGGTTTTCGATATTAAAGGAAGGTAAGGTAATTTTCAGAAGAAAGGCCTAAGCTAGACTTAAGCTTGAACCGTCAACCTTCTAACTGGAAGGCCACAGTGCTACCCACTGCTCCACCATGCCGCCCCCTTGATCCTCTAATCTACTATATATGCCTGAGGCACTTGGACCACAGTTGTGTGGCCAGAGTTGGGCAAGATACAAACTGTTGGGAACATTTCTTAGTCACACCATTGGCTAAGTTAAAATTTGGATTTTAATCATAAGAAAAGTAATCAATTTTCAGAAGTGTTCCATGAGGCTAAACTGTAAATGAGTGTAAACCTCCTAGACTAAAGTTTCCTACCCTTCCGTAAAACATGATCAGAGCCAAATATTTTGGTCGAAATGATTATCTCCAAGACCTCTATCTCATTCAGACTAATTTGGCCCGAAGATGGCAATCATCTGGCACTGGAAAATGCTTGATATGGGCCACACCATTGGTCGGTCATGCTCGACAATTTGGATTTCAATCATAAAGAAGGTCAGTTTGTTCAATCAAAAAATTTTAATAAAACCGTTGACCCAGAACATTTTTAAAATACCAACGGAAGACTTTCTGTCCTGGAAAGAAAGAACACATATACTACTGCTTCCAAAACACATTCCAGATTGTGAACAAAAGGTGACATCCAATCCTAGAGGCAAGAGGAAGCCTGGTTTCACGCTGAAAAAACAAGTCATCATTCAACTGCCGGTGTTTTCAAAGAAGAGCCTTTTACAAAACATGCTAGAACCTATTGAAAGACGCGTCATACCGTCACAACACCAAACAGCGTTTAGACTCGCCACCTTAACGGTTGGTGGTGGAAGTACTATTAGCTACACACACCTGATGATGCAGAACATGTATTTTATAACTTTAACAGAGTAACCGTGGAAAGTGAATGGGCATGAAATACACATGTGTAATGAATGTGCTTTACCTCAGACAGTCACTCATGCATTTCTGTTTTGAAAAGCCATGCCGGAGAGGCCAGTTTTTATGTGTTGTTTTTTCTTTGCCTCCTTTTTTGTTTTGGTTTCCTCCTCCCAAGCTGCAAGTCTTTAGTCAAACTCTTGCTTTGACAGGTGAAGATCAACCGGAGCCGTCACTATTGGCAACCATGTGGGACTGAAGGGAAAAGGTCACAGTGGGGTCACCGGGGGCTCAGTCATTCTATACCCGTTCAATAATATGCCCAACCCCCACTAGGTCAAAGGTCGTACACAACATACCTTACCCAAAGTTCTCCAATTAGCTCTGGATCACAGTCTGGAAATTAGATTCGCCGTGAGGGTGGATTAAAGAATTGTATGCAAGTTTCTTTATTTGTCCATCATTACTGAGCAGTTAAAGCTGTATAACTATATTAGGCAGATGTAACATTTAAGGGCTGAAGAAAACTGTGGTGACAAAGAAGAAATTGGATTGAAAACTTAAAATATTTAATGAACTAACAAAGTAGAAATTCCAGAAGCAAAAGACAACAAATCGGAGGCAATTTCAAGAATCATTATAATGAAGCCCATTTCACCTGTCAAAGATGAAAAATTTCATTGGAAAAAGAAAAGTATAGTTAACGAGGCTGCGCTAAACACTGAGCATTTAGCTGCAATTAACACTTAATGCATAGCACATGGGCAAACATATCATTGTAGCCAATGACTTTTTCCCTTTCATAGTGTTTTCTTGACTAGTACTTTATACTTTTGAAGTTAATTGTTATTAATCACAGTCAAAAACTGAAATTTGTACTATTTGGTATTATTATGGTTACCCATAACTTTGCCCCCGTGACCCAGTCAGCTTAACTAGACTTGGCGTGGAGTGGGTTTATATTATATCAGATTTATCTAAAATATTTTAAATTATATTCAAGAATCCATACTCCACTTTTATTTTGTGGGTAAAGTTTATTACTAAAAAAATAAATAAAATAACATGTCAAACAACATTAGAGCTGTATGAAATAATACTTATGTCATTGTTTACAGCATTTGCAGTTAGTTACATTTTGCTGAATACTTTAATCAACAATATGATTTTATATGTTTTTAGTTTTTATATGTCATATAAAATACTAGCGCTAATCCCCTCATGCAGGATACAAGTACACAGGATTGGTGAGAGTAGTTGGTATTTTATGGAATTATGAGTGCAAAGGAATATTTTCTGGCCTTATTTCCTTTTGTGACATGGCTTCCTGTATGATCTGCTCAAATGCAGGTAAGGTGTTCAGTAAAATTTCCAAGAAGAAAACCCCATCTAGGCTCTGCTTATGCCAACCCCTCCACCTTCACTTTTTTCCTTCAAAAAAGATCTCCAGGAATTTCACTTGAGTGACAGACACAGATAATTGGTCACAGATTTGAACTGGTGGGACACAAATGCAAGTCCTATCCTCCTCAACGCAGCTGTCACACCCCGCAACTGACCTCCTCTGCATCATCTCCCACCCGCAGGCTCTAAATCCGGGAATACGGACCCTTTCATTGACACAATGAAGCTTTCGGACACATCCTGACCCTGACCCTCAGAGCCTTCCCCTACCACCCTGTGGATCTATCAACTTCACAGAACAACCCTGGGCTACTATTTGTCCAGCCTTTGATATTGTGAGAGGCATCAATTAGGTGCTCTCTGGAGATGCACCTGTTGGAGGCTTAGCAATTCGATCTGTGACTGTTGGCGACAAGGCTCGTACTGACTTGATCATGTCTGCTGTTTATTTATTATTTCTTCATCCAGGAGTGTCCCCACAGTTTTCCCAATGTGGCCATCAATTAACAAGATTAAGGATCAGTTCGGATTTGTTCATTGGTAAGTAAAAGAAGAAAATTATATATTGAGGTAAATAAAAAAAATGTAAATATTGTGAAAAATATACAAATTTTATTAATTATAAAGTGAAATTGTATGCATAATTTCCTTAAAATGTTGATTTTGAAAACACTAGAAAAAATTGGGGTCTGCACCAGTTGTGAAAAGGATTCAAACTGAGGTAGTCCAGCGCAACTACTCTTTATGTGTGGTTACTCTTATGAGAAGATCATTGGAGTCTCTCTTCCCTCTGTCTTGGACATTTACACCACTCGCTGCATCCGCAAAGCAAATTCCATTGTGGACGACCCCACACACCCCTCACACACACTGTTCACACTCCTACCGTCAGGAAAGAGGTTCCGGAGCATTCGGGCCCTCACAACCAGACTTTGCAACAGTTTTTTCCCACAAGCCATCAGGCTTCTAAACACCAAGAACTGAACGGACTCATATTCATTCATTATCATTTAACTCACATACATCCTCATCTCCACCACAACCTTTATTTATTATTTATTGTTACTATGTTTACTGTTTACATGCTGTTTTATTTTTTATCCTGCTGCTATTTCTGCTTTTTTTGTACACTTCTTCACTATTACACCCCTGTTTACAGTTTAGGTTATTTTAGGTTACTAGTCGGTGTTATCCTTTTTTTGTTGTGTATCTTGTCCTGCACTGTCTTGTCTGTTTTTTGCACTGTATTGTTGCACTGTTTGCACTAGGTTGCACACGATGCACTTATGTATATAAGTTAGTCATTAGTTCTCTGCCGTGTTGTATGTTGTTTCATGTAGCACCAACGGTTTTTGGAAAAACGTTGTTTCATTTCACTATGTACTGCATCAGCTTATATGGTTGAAATGACAATAAAAAGCTTCTTGACTCTTGACTTGACTTGGTGTTATGCTTTCCACCCACTGCACCACAGGAGAAAATAGAAAATCGTCTATTGTATGCTCTCTTTGTTGAGCCTCATTTGCCATGAATTTAAGGATCAGGTGAGTTTGGAGGCCAATCATAGACAGATACACCACGCTCAACGAAGTAGCTTTGCAGGCCTTTAGGAGTGTGGACAGTCCTAATGGAAAATAAAATCAAAAACATAAAGCTTGTGAGTAAACGAATGCACAAGGTACACTAAAATTTACCAGTGTAGGGATGCATTGACAGTGGACTTCAGAGAACCTTGTGGACCAACCCTAAAACGTTATTGACTGTGGCAATCAACTTGAATTGTCTGCCTCTACGTCTTTTGATTTTTATCTGAAAAGAGGATAGTGGTGTCACTCTTGGAAGGAGGGGAGTCAGAGCATAAACCAGTTTAATGTAGACACTTAAGGCCTCTACGCACAGATTCAAATTGAGATTCGCATGAATCTTCTTAAGGCATCTCAGCAGGGTGTTCATCCTCTGGGTTGAGAAAATATTAATGCACTCTGCCTGAAAATTTGCATTGGCATTTGCGGTACAACAGTTTGTGGCCGTAATCAGACACCAACAGTATAAACCGATCAACTTCCGTGGTTTTTTTCTTCTCTATCATCTTCTTCTTCCTGCTTTCCGTTTTCCTGTTTCCTGTGTGAAGTCACTAAGAAAATATGGGATAGGCTCTTACTCATGTCATCAAAAGACCAAGCTTTCATTGGTCGTTCTCCTTGCGAAAATCTGATCCGCTCATGGTTTTCGATTATCGCACAAAATTTCGTAACGGCATGTATCTTCCCTTTATGTGGTAGGAACGAACATGTAAACAACTCAACAAACCAGCAGGAGTTGGAACTAGAACCAGACCACCAAGAAGCAGGAATGGGCCCTCTAGATAATACAGAGAGAAGACAGCAGGAGATCCGGCAACAGGTTGGGAGATCTTTAGAAGAGGTGAAGATTTTACAATATTGTAGGCAATGCCAGGACTGCAAACTTGACCACCTGTATGTGAAGAGGTGAGTCTTTTAAAGTGAGGTGCATAAAGCCAGGAAAGGCATTGTCTGAGGGAGATAGTGGAGGAGGGGGATACAGGTTCTTATGGAGGTTCTTTGAGTTTGTGAATCAATGCTCGGAACTGGTTTTGTGACATATGGAACTTTTCGCAGGTAATCAAGACTAGTGGTCATTAAATGTCTGCCGTTTTTTCCCACTACCAATTAATTTGCAATACATAAAACAGCTCACGCCCCTTTTTCCAGCAATAGTTTAGAGGAATCCCACTGTGCTGGCTTCGATAAAAGATGCCACCACTTGCCCAATGAAGTACTAATAACTAATAGATCTTATGGGAGCTAATGTTTCCAGTGTAGACCATGAAAAGCAGCTCATAAATCTATTGTAAATTTTCTTCACATAATCCGAAATCACTTAACTACCTCTTTCGATCCCATCTGCTCAAAAACCAATGGTGAGGAAGTAGAGAGGGGCAATGGGGACATTCTGCCTCTGGAAACAGTTGAAAGGAGGGTAACACGTTTTCTGAGACTGTTTCCTGTGCTTTCTCCAGGCTCTACGTTAATGGATCACACGTGTTGAAATGATGTATTGTACAGAGAAGCAATGCACGGGAAACCTACACAGGGACTACAAAAGACAAAAAAAGATCCTTCTTTTGTGTGAGCCATGAAGAGGAATTTAAGAGGAAAGGTAAAATGGAAAGTGATTGTTCTACCAGTCAAAGACTGTCTTGGTGATGGTAGATCTCTTATACAGCCTGACTAGAGCGTCTCAAGAGACTTTCTAGAGGCCAGGGGTCAACCACCCCTTTCCTGACGTGCCATATGTTAAAGGAATTTTCCAGTGCATTGTGGGAGTTAGACCCCCACATCTTTAAAATTACTAACACATCCAGGGCTTTCCAGCCAATCTCTCTTTTGTGCCAAAAAAATCACTGTTTATGGATGTCCAGAGCTCAGCTGCTTGGAACCGCTGTTAATGGCGGAGAATACTCACAGCAGTGTGGTGTGCATTACTACAAGTGCTAAAATGTACAAATAATAAATACTTACTGAAGTTACTCAAACACTTTAGTCAATGTGAATGTATAGTGCAAATGTGTAATATTTAAAAAACACATGGTGAACCATTTCATCAGTTAGCTGTTTGCACAAAAATCAAATAAGTTTTAAAGATTCTCAAATTTAAATAAAACACGAAGAAGGAATAAAATGGTGCAGCTAGTAGCTCAGAAGAATTCAACCATACTGGAGCTTTTGTCTCTGTCCCTCCCCCTTCCTGCTTTGCAGAGAAACTCTCTGACAAGGCTAATTAACTGTTATTAGTAATCATAGCCTCTCGTTATAGGTAGCGGCTGTCTGTTACGCTACCCCTAGCAAGAAGCGGGGGCTGGGAAGCTAATACACATACGCTACTTGTGCTGCTAATAAGATAAATCAGGGAGAAAATAACAGGTAATATGTGGTTACACAGACGCAGTGAGTTTAGCAGTAAACTAGTTTAACTGTTTCGCCTCAAAACAGCCTTTTACCAAACAGACTTAAGTACATTATTGAAATGAAGTAAACTGACTCTTGGCATACAAGCTCTTTGGAAATATGTGAGTCTGCCAAAGTTTGCAAAGCATACTCATGCCTAAACTTTACGACAAATTTCAAGTCAGATTAACACTATGGGGAGTAAAACAAAAACATCTTTTGTTAGAATTCTCGATGAATAAAGTAATTTTTTGTTCCATGTGCTCAGGTGCATAGACACACTTTCTTTGATTTCAGTAATTTACTTGAAGAAGTATCTTTTGCTTTTTTAAAAAGCAAAGGGAAACTTTTTTTTTTGGTTCATCATTCATATATATTTTTATACTGCAATGGAAGTATCACCCAATCAGATCAGTATATGCAAATACCCCAGCTCAGACAGTTGCCAAAGTCAGACAAATTTCATTGACTTTCATTGACGCACCCTCTATCAAGTTTTGATGCTGAAGCCTTGTGTGAATCAGGCATTACAATATAAAGTGCCAGACTGAATAAAAGTCAAGTGAACACAGAGAGACATAATGATTGGTTAGAATCATTTTCAGTACGCATATTTGCTGTCATCTTGAGGGTTGACTGTCATCAAGGCTTTGGAAAACAAGTCTCCAGAAAAACAATTAATTTCAATCATTAAAAGGCTGTTCACAGATGCTGCAAGACAGCAGCCTTGAAAACACCCAAGATGGGGTGAAACCTTAAAGGCCCCTGTTGGGCAATTAGAAAAGGCCTTGAAGCAACAGTGGGTGGTAACTCTTACACTGTTGATGGTCCAAGTCAGCTGCTTCTGGTCCGTATGCTATGCTGCCTATGCAAACATGAAAAGTCAAAGCATACTCTTTACATTTCACCCACAACCCCAAGCATGCATGACCTCACACGTCTTAAGACATTACACTTGGTCAGAAGTTCTTTTGTCTCTGAAACATAGGCTATGAATGTCAGGGAGGAATCCGAAGGGCAAACTGAACCCATTAGTCGATGAGCAATAAATTATTAGTGCTTTGAAAACACAATCTAATGGAATAAACATGAAGAACTGTGTGGGAAAATGGGCGTAAAGGATTTTCTAAGGGTTACTCAAGTTCCTGTACAGTCAGATGCTTTTACAGCGTAGTGAATTTGCAGAGTAGTGTCTTATCAGTGTTTATAACCAAAACCAAGGCATCATTCCTAAAACATTGAATTTGCTACGCATGATGCTTTTATAAAACACCATTCAACATAAAGCCATGTGTCAATGTAGCAGAAAATTAAAGGCCGGGTCATTAGTGGTCTCGCTTCAATCAAGATCATTTAAATAAAGATCATACTTTATTTATACACCTCATCCCACTGTCATCAAGAAATTCTAGCCAGCATGCCATTTCCCAGAGTCCTTTCATAGGCACCCTTGACCTGTATGATACACAGATAACTCAACACATAGAAGATCAATGTAAGAAAGAAATATACAGTCTGTATTCCGCATTACTTCACTCTGCTAGTTCTCCCATTAACCTTTTCGATGTTCCTAGTCTGTTTGTTTACATTAAACTTTGAGTGCATGAACTGCTTATTAACTACGGACATTTTGAGAAAACTGGTCTAGTTATCTTTATTCAGTGAAATCTTTGACTCTGGGCTACTCGCCTACTTGAGTGGTCCTCTGGTTCTGGACTGTTCCCCCGCATAAGTGTTCCTCTGGTTTCAGGGTGTTTTCCTGCAGGAGTGGTCTTCTGGTTCCATGGTGTTTACCTGCACAAGTGGTCCTCTGGTTCTAGGATGTTTACCTGCACAAGTGGTCCTCTGGTTCCATGGTTTTTACCTGCACAAGTGGTCCTCTGGTTCTAGGATGTTTACCTGCACGAGTGGTCCTCTGGTTCTAGGATGTTTACCTGCATGAATAGTCCTCTGGTTCTAGGATGTTTACCTGCACGAGTGGTCCTCTGGTTCTAGGATGTTTACCTGCACGAGTGGTCCTCTGGTTCTAGGATGTTTACCTGCACGAGTGGTCCTCTGGTTCTAGGATGTTTACCTGCACGAGTGGTCCTCTGGTTCTAGGATGTTTACCTGCACGAGTGGTCCTCTGGTTCCATGGTGTTTACCTGCACAAGTGGTCCTCTGGTTCTAGGATGTTTACCTGCACGAGTGGTCCTCTGGTTCTAGGATGTTTACCTTTGGTTCCATGGTGTTTACCTGCACGAGTGGTCCTCTGGTTCTAGGATGTTTATGTACATGTTTGACTGGCATAGCTCAAAGGGTCCTTTAATTCTGGGCTACTTACCAATGTTGCTTATCCTTCTTATCTGATCTTTTGATTTTGAGCTTCTACATTGGTCACTGAATCAAGATATAATTAGGACAAAAGAACAGCCAATATTAGCTGCCTAATAATTTGCATTACACATGTCATGGTCCCCGTTTCCTGAGGGACCCTCATGAAACACACTCAATCAAGGCCCTATTGTCTTGTTGAAGTTGTTTTTTGCATTGAACCGGGCTGAAACTAAACTGTATTGCGCTGCAGGACATTTTTTGGACATGACAGCCTTTAACCAATCATTCTCTCTGATATAAGGTATATGAGTAAACTGAAAGAAACAACCTTCATTTTACAAACATTACTTTGGTAATGATGTGATAGACTGAAAGGGAACATCTTGCTTACATGTATAGCCCATGTTCCCTGAAGCAGGGAAAGGACATGAAAGAATGGGAAAAGAATTTAACATATTTTTATCTCCAAAAAAGAACACTTCACTAATACGGTTTCTTTCCCTACTTTACAAACTCTGAGCATTAATGCAGAAAATTGTGAAAGCAAGTTTGCCGTGGGATTATATAAGCAGTGAATAGTGAACGCGTGTGTGGTAGAAATCTTTTCAAGGCCAAAAATTTGAGGCTGGATTTACGACGTGCCACCAGAGGGATTAACTGGCTGTCGCTCATGTTTATTTATTCAAATGTTTGTTTTGGTCCAAGGCTTTTTCTAAAAATGACTGTAGTGCGTGATGGATTTAAAGTGTGTGAGGAGCATACAGATTTCAACATCTCTAGTCTGCTGGGACGCCGGGTGAGGGAAACACTGATGAATGCGTTTGACTTTGTTTCAGATTACAGCAGCTCAGTCACTCATGGGTCTGTCTTGTCACCGAATGAGGGACTGCTCCACAGATTGGTTCTCTTTGGGGGTTGGGGGCAGCGTGTTTCAAATTATTGCATGGGCATGGGGGATTTTATTTGTCTATCAGGTGGTATTGGGGGTGAACCCTTAAATCTGACAAATTGCTGAAAATTGCAGACATGCACTCATTCCTGTTTGGACGCTCTTGGCACATCTGGTTGTGATCGTGGCACAAAGGCTCCTCTGCAGACCACCCCCCTCCCAGCTCCACAGCTCATTGCCGTACTTTTCCTTCTGCCCTCGAGAGAAGAAAGAAGATGATCTCCATTCCCTCACAGTTATGGGATGGGGGTTTTTGCCTCAGAGATGTGTATTTTGCAGATGTCCCACTTTGGGAATTTCTCTATGAGCTTCGCAGCTTGTCAGGAGGGGGGAATAATTTAGAACGTATGTGTTTTTATTATTACAAAGATCCTGAATTCCCACTTCAAATTAATTTGTCAGTGGGTCCATGACTTAACTAATGTCTATAAAAGCAATAATTTTGTTTAGAAAATCAGGGGGTCACACGGGTGGTTGTTGGTCATATTTGAGCAAACTCTACTATAAAACAAATTTCTTTTCTATAATGTAATACGGTTTACATTGTGTTTTTACCCTCTAGAAGTCGATAATCTGCTTTCTCCCGGGACAGAGGGTTGACTCATCTCAACGATCTGATGATCCTGTCCAATCTTCTCAGCTCACCAGCAGTTGGTTTTAATTGAAAACTTGGGGGAGATAAATGTTGCTACGTGACACTGCAGCATTTTCAAAGCGCCTCCAAATCTGGCTATGTATAGTAAGCAGATAAATAGATACATTTCCGTGTGTTGAAGGGCATACTCAAGTGGTTAGTGGCCTGCTTCAAATGCACAGTTGGAGTGTTTCTTTGCATTGCCTGCTAGGTATTAAGCAAGAACGTGCTAGATGGCTTCTCCTACAGCTGACAGACTGCAGAGCCAACACTCTCTAAGCAGTTAATGAGTTTTAGTGCACTTGGAATTAAAAAAAAAGAAGTATTAAAAGTGTCACTGGGTTTTTCTTAAAGCCTGCATCTCCCCTATTCCTGGGTGCCTACCTTCACTTTTCCAGAGGTACCAATTCATGCTGCTATGGCTTTTCTGGGTGGAAAGAATCTGCCCACCCACCCTTTGATTCTTCAACTCCTGAATGGACCATGGTGGGGTTTGGTCAAAGCTTGTTGTGCCAGGTCCAGGCTGTTGTTGGCAGAGGTGGTTGCACCTACCACTTACATAAACTCTGTTCACCTGTGTCCTGACATACCTATGGGCACCTCTTGCTGCCATCCCAACACCTCCCACCTTCATGCCCCTGGGACCACTGCCCCAATGTTGGAAAAGCTGTTCCGGACAGTTGGCATGGTTTAGAGGTCTTCCTCGCCCCTTTTCTGTTGGTTGGTGCAAATTTGAGGCCGCAGTGGCTCACTGTTCATCCTTCAGCGTTGCCCATTATTGTGAGCCAAGAGAGTCAAAGAGGTGTAAATTATCAAAAGAGAGTCACATTAAGTTTTGAGCTTGCTCTGTGTTTGCTAGCACACTGGTGAAAACTATAATTTTGAGATACCTAGACATTTTGAGGCAACTTACTGCACTTTGTTATTGAGTTTGGAAATTCAAATTTAGTTTGGAAAAAGTTTTTTTTCTTAGTTCAAAACTCAATGTTTAAAGTTCTATGCCTGCGATACTAAACAATTGTAGTTGACAAAACTTTTGTTTTGACCCACAAAACTCTTAAAATGTCTGAGTTTTCATAACAGCGTACTAATTAGCATTATTGTGATATCTCATCTTACATTAGGCAACAACCATAGATACACCCCTGATGTCACTTGTTATTGCAACTTCACACGCTGCTATTTCCCTCTTGAGAATTACAAATCAACCAGATGAACTTTTCTATTGGAGGAATCTACACAAGGATGGGTAGAAAATGCAAAAATGTCATATTTATCTGTGAAATCTAAGCTATCCTGCTCTATCCAGTAAACTATCCTGCTGCTCTAACACAATATAGTAACGTATTTCATTAAATAAAACAATTGAAAATAGAGATGTCCAGGGCAACTGCTGATCACCTGACCTTTCTTTGTTAGTTTTCGAATGCTTTCCTGCGTTCTCAAATTCCTTTTTTTCTCCATTTCCTGCCCTGAAACCAGTCAACCCCCTCAGAGACCCCACCACCCCCCTCAAGGCTGAGTCTGTCTGAATAATGATGTCACCATTGCTCTATTTTCGTTAATTCCTCACTTCCATTGTTTTTAAATATTAACAGGTGCTGCAGGCTCTGCCTCCCCAGTCGTCTCGGATCCTGACACATCTACTTCGGTTTGTATTGAATCTGCATTTGGGATTCTTCCACACAGTTTTGTAGTTTATAACATTTCTATGTTACTGATGAAATGTGAAATCCTAGAATACCTAGGCAAAGATGTTACGTGGATTCTACAGAATTCTCGGTACCATTTACCCATGTGGGTACCATTTCGACCAACTGACCGAGGGGGGGACTTATGGACTGCCGAACTCATTGGACAACCAATCAGAGCCTACTGAGTGATGATTGCAGAATGGGCAGAGAGAGGAATTGACAGAGATAGACAGAAAAAGAAACTGAAAGATGGACAGATTGCGATGGATAAATAAAAGAATAGATAAACGGAAAATGCCAGAAGATGCTATAACACAAAGACAACTTCAGAATGCCTAACCACACTAAACAGACAAGTGAGCAGTGTTAACGTGAACAGAAACAATATAAGAGACAACAGCCTATAGGCCACCAGGTGTGGGGGTCGAAGTGGGTCTCACAAGCCTTGAGTGACATATAAGGCCTATGACCAGAACGGTTATGAATGCTTTGCTCTGCAGCTGTGCACAAAGCAGAAAGAACATGATCCACATTTCCAGGCACACTGTGGGGCCGTGTGCATGGCTGTAACAATAGCAAATCTGTTCTCTAAAAGATGTGCCCACTCCAACCCTCAAGGTCCACCCCACACCTGCTGCAGGAAAAGCGAGTAACAGCTCGCAGGAGGATGTGGGCATCAAGGGCAATCCATATATTTTCCATTGCATGTGCCACACTTGTATGGGGACTGGTGTCGCCACGGAGTTACGAGAAAATGTAAAGTGAGTAAGAGATTATGTAGCTTCACCGTCCGACGATATCTGAAATCCAACGGTGCCACCATGGTGCTCTTTGTCTCCAGACATGTTTGCATCAGATTTGGTCAATGGATAAGAATGCTCATGTCTGTTTGAGTGCACGAGAGTGAGGATTACCGGCAGAAATAGTTACGGATCAACTCAAAGACAACACAGGCTTGATTTGTAATCACAGGCATTTGAATGAATAGCCAGAGCAGCTGTCGATTTGAACAGCTGCATGGGCACATGTTACACTCCAAACAGAAAAGAATCTTAGCATGCACAGAAAGCTCGGGTGATCCAGTGGTGTTTGAAATATGTGTACGTTTTGCAACTTGCAGACTTTGTTCGGAACGTCTAAATCCAAAGTCAATATTACAAATAATCTGAAAAGTCAAGTAACTCCCGGGTCGCGCTTCAGAACATGTGTGAATGACCAATGCAGAATTTGTGCCAAAGACGACATATGTTGTCAAATCCTCCGAATGCGGATCATTTTGTGTGTGTGTGTGTGTGTATGCTGATGCATTGAGCGTTTTTTTCCAGCCCACCCTTCCCTGATATGAAGGAATTAGTGAACACTGCTTAACACCTAAGCAAGCCTAATCAAAGTGCCGATTCTTTAAAAAGACAGCTGTTGTCATGTGCATTATTTCACAGCTATCCCTTTGTCAAGGGAAGCTGCATGCAGTTGTCTGGTAGACACGGCTATAGGCAGACTTCTCCCAGTGAAATGCTCTTTTCCTCCTCTATTCCTCATGCCCATCAGTCAGAAAAGGTAAGGTACGTTCCATTTCATCTTTCCGCTGTCCATTTGCTTTGGGACTAGGAATGCCAGTACTCATGTCATTTGATACTCACTGACCCTTAAAACGAATCCTTGGTTGTTAAAAGGTCTACAGTAGCCTACTGCGCTAGTGTGAAGTTTACTTTCTGCTTTCAAACTTTTGAAACATCTAAACTGTGTGTTTCAAAAAGTTGCTTTGTGTTGCCACATCTCCATACAGCGGTATGTCAACTAATCAACATCGAATGTTGTTAACAAGTTAGGATTAGATAGAAATGTGAGGATTTGTGAGAAAAAGAATTATATATAACTTAAAAATTCTACAATTGAAAACATCTCCTTGTAACAAATATTGTAAGATAAGTTAAGCAACGTCTAGAAAGAGGTAACTTGATGTCTGCAAATGGTTTTTGTACAATAGAGTTTTGACGGCCAACTCAAATGGCTAGGTATTTTTTTAATTGGGGGGGGGGGGTAATCAACTTAATTTAATTTGTTCTAATTTGTTCGTTGCAGCTTTTGAACTTAAAGAAAGCTATTAGGCGTAACTTTGGACACTTTTTTCTAAATTTAAAAATTGAGTTGGCCCTAAAACGCAAAAACAATAGGTTGAGTTGAATTTTTTTGCAGTAATTAAAAACAATGATTTTCTCTCTTTTGTAAGATTTTTAACTATATATTTGGGCTTTCACATAATTTTTAAATAGTTTGTTAAAGGTTTAAGAAAGTAATGAAGCCTTAACCTTTTGACTTATTGAATTCTGGGAGTTTATACTTCAAAAAAGCAAGTTGTTTTTCTTCACATTTCTATTAAATTATCTCAGCTAATCCTAATTAATTAACCCAGGTTACATTTGTCACCACTCAAAAATATTTTGCAGTAGGATACATTAAAATGTATATTTATAAAAATTTTCTTTACAATGTAGAGTGAATTGTACCATTTTACTGGACATTTTACACAATTTCTACTATTGAGTCCAATTGACAGAGTTCTTTAATTCACCTAACGTTCACTAAAATTTGCTTGTTGTGGTGTAATGAGTAAAATGGCATTTTTTGTAATGGATATCACTGGTTCTTCATTGAACCAGAGATATAAAAGGGGTAATAAAAGACAATTCAACGGTTACAAGTGAAAAGCATATAACATACATGGGAAATAATATTGATATTGGCTTTTAAAAAACAGAATTTTAATAAATAAATAAATAAATAAATAAAAATCAGCAAAAATCTCAAAAGATAATTCCAAGCTTGGGTTGATGCAGGCTTTGTTGCAATAAATGAAATATATTGAGTTCCCGTGGCTTGAGCTCATGCCTGGAAGTGAAGTTCTGGGAGCAGGAGTCACTTTTGATTCCTTAGATTTATTTGGTCATAGAACGCTCCCACAGCTGAGATGACTGAAACGAGAGCCTGAGCAGGTGTTTCTGAGGGAGGGAGAGCGAGAAAGAGAACCTAGGAGTTTTATGGCTTTTCTCCTACATTCTTCCCTCCTAACATCATTGACTGTACTTGGTACTTCAGCCAAATATGCGAAATACAAAGAGTTTTAAAACTATACATCTTATATATGAGAACGTGAAGAATTTGCCTTTATCAAGAGAATTTCATAGCATTGTGTAAAGTGATGACGTCTACTGTCAGTCCCTTAAGCCTCCCTTTCCAGGCCTCTTGCTTTGGAACCATTCATTCAAATAATATCTGTATTACCAAAGGAACACACAGTGCTTTAACTTATTGATGAAAAGCACATTCAATCACGATCATTGCATGGGTTACATAGCCACTGGTTGATCGATCGGAATACGGTTGAAGCTCTTTTTGTGTAAGACATGTTTGTTTAAGTAATTTCAAATTTGAAACAGGATTTTTGGGCCCTTATGTTTGCAAGAATAAAATGTACTTCACCATTTGAGGTTTATATTTCAACAATGGAAAAAAAATCATGTATTGGAAGATTTAAAAAACACAATTAGCCACCTGGATTTAACTAAGCAAAAAGGTAGGAGCTTTGGATAATAACGGCATTGGTGAAGAGATTTATGGCTCTTTGGAGGGAGCCAGATCTTTGGGATCCATTCACTTTAAAGAGCCGTTCAAAAAAGTGGCTTTTTATTCTGGAAATAATCATAGGACTGATGGGCTGAGTTTTTTTTTTTTTTTTTACCAATATTTGAGTTTTTTATAAATATTCCTCTGCCATATTACTCAGTTTTCAGTGAGGAAATCACTATCTACCCTTTGTATAAAATGTATGTCTGTAAAACTACTTGACTTGTTATTTTAATGCAACACATAAATATTTATAAATACACAAAGAACAAAACAGGCTTTAATAAAGTTTCACGCAAAAACCTTTAGTATCAAAATATCCACACAAGTACATTTTTAACAATACTGAAAAACTAACAAACAATATTTTAAAACTATATAAACCCAATAACAAAGTAAGTCTAAACAAAATAAATGACCTACTACTATTTCCACAACAGTTCCAGTCTTTATGGCCTCTCCTTTTCTTTCTGCAAATTCGAAATGAGAAACACAGGTGCTCTCACTTTGGAATGCTTGGGGAGATTTCTCCTCTCTGTGAGTATTTCTCCAGTTTTGGAGAAAATTCTTTCTGAAGGCACTGATGTGGCCACAACAAAAAGCTTCTTAGCTGCTAGTTGGCTAAGCCTTGGATACACAGGTACCCAAGGACTTTCCCACCACTTCAAAGGATCTTCATTCTTAGGAACAAATGGCTCCTCCAAGTACGCCTGCACCTCCATGACAGCATCTGCTGTGGGGTCGCCACTGTTCCAGCTACTTGCTCAGAGGTATACATTCATCCTCCCGGAGGAGAACGGCTCCTGACCAAACACAACTTGGCTCCCATTGTTCATATTAATGAGCCGTTCAAAAGATTTGATTCATTTGTGAACGTCACAACACTAAACGGCCTTTCCACATGAACAGGAATGAAGGAATGAACAGCTGTTTAGTCTCTAGAAAACCACTTATTAGTAAGGCTAAGCAAAAATGTTTCAGTTTGCTACTTTGCATTGGAATCATGAGTCCAGATTTATCCTGTTCTGGAGTGATGGGCGCATCAAGGTAAGAAGATCCATTATGCCTAGTGTCTACTGTACAAGCCTCAGGGCCAATCTGGGATTGGTGTAGTTGGTCAGGTCTAAGTTCAGCAACAGTACCTGCTCAAAGAATTAGGTAATTCAACCTAAATGACTAGGTGTTTCCAGCAATTAACAGTTGGGTTGCACCATTCCAACTTAATTCAAAACAGCCGGTGTGATTGGCACTGGTGCGTGCAAAGACTTTAAAATGGTAACCCCATTCATAAAACAACACCAAAGTAAATCAAAGATAAACGTGGTTCCACAAAGTATTAGTGTGTGCCCTTGTTTTTTGGTGGCAACTTTTTTTTGGCCAGTCAGTGTATAAAAATATAAGTTTCCTATGAATGAAAGTACGGTATTTCACCACACAAGTGTTCTCACAACTCATTAAGGACACAAACCAGAATACACCTTACAGAAAATAGTGTACTTTACACCACAACTAAACATCTTGAGTCATCTTTCATTATGTATGTGGCCGTTTATCGGAACCATAAAGTTCAACAACATCTCATGACTTCACCTTTTGTCAGCTATGGATGGCGGCAGCTCAGTGTTGATCTCACGGATTGCTTTGCTTAAGCTTACCTTTTTTTTCTTTTAGAGGAGATCTAAGGCCTCGCCTCATTCAGCCTTTGTTTACTTCCACTATCTTCCTTCACCAAACTGAGAAGACCCCATGACCTCAAATCTAAGGTTACTTGTGTGTTTATCTTTTTAAAAAGGAATGAGCTTGACACTATGTCAACAGCATTTCCCAAGCAGAAGGAAACAGACTGAAGGGGGCAGAAAGAAAAAAAGTGGGATTTGTGTTTGCATACGAATTACCTGAAGGAAGCAGACACCGCTAACACCCAAAACTGGGGATAAACACTGAATGTTTCCAGCATTTTAAACCAATGCAGGACAGTATACTTTATCAGGTAAATCAACTGTTTCCTATGAAATTGTTTATTAAATGAAGATACAAGGCAGTAACTTCTAAGCCGACAAAGACCTTCTTTTTATTTGTACCTCCTAGAGTTCAGTTGGGCATCAATCAAGGCAGTTAAGTGGGATCCTTGAGCAGAGATGGTATCAGTGGCAGCCTCTTACAGACACACACTTCTGTCCCTGTTATCTATGGTAATTGCTCAGAGTCTCTGTCACCACTGAAGCAAATCTCTCATCTCTGACTCAAATAGACTACATTTTAAAACTATAACACCTTACACTACTGATGGTATATGAATCCTCTTCAGTTTGAAGTCCTTGGGTCCTTTAGAACCAGTTTGAAACGTCACTTTTTAAAATAGTCTGAAATTTAGGTAGCAATAACAACTGGTGGAGGCCCAAAGGCGTCAGTGGCCCAATATCCCAGCACCCTCCATTCCAAAATGTGATGGGCCTAATAAGAAAAACAAGCAGAGCGGTGTGGAGCTGCTCCCACAGAGTGAGCACCTTAATGAGGACCATATGGAGCTGCCCAGACATACAGTCAGTGGAAATCCAATTCCTCGTCCTCTCTTTCTTTCCTCCCTCTTTCTACAACTCTTCCTAACTTCTGTCTCTCACATTTATATCTCCGTCTTAATTATCACAAATAAAACTTCAGCCTCTGATCATCTAAAAGATGAAATACTAACTCGGAAGTTACAAATCCCTCACATATTCAATTTCATGTTTACTAACTTGTTTTTAATCACCAGAAAAAAAAATCTCTGGAGGTTTAGCCTTTTAAAAAAAGCTCATTGCATTGAATGATTTTTAAATAATACATTTTTGTAAAATCTGTATTTTATCAGCTACAGTACATTCAGGAATTCTGGGTCAATTTGTCAATAATAAACCTCCTTTCCATGCACCTGTTGAACTGTACAAAAGGACACCAGCCCACATTTAATTAATAAGATCTGTCTGAAGACACTAGGGACAAAATTTTAGACCTGTCCCAGGCAGGGTTGTGCAATGTGACATCTTGGTTTGAAAGTAACAACTCTTTGTGGAATTGTTAGGAAATGGAAGAAATTCAAAATGACTGGCAACCCTTGGAGTGTGGATACCCTGTCCACAGTATTGTTACGATCTTCAAGTTGCTGTCTAGGGTAAAAGTACCCAACAATCCAATACTGGGATGAATGGACAGAACGAAGACCAACACAGAAACTGTTTTATATTCCAAAGCAAAATTGAGCTTTTTACAAAGGCGATTATATAAAGTGACTTATCACAGATGCCCACAGGAACTGCTCATAAGAGGGCATAGAGACCGAGCCATAAACATTTTTGAAAATGTGCTGTTACATGAAAACAAAGCTGCATTTATGTGTGGACGAACACTGCAAGAGCACAGAACATTTCCCATTTGAAAAAATCAAGATCTTCAGAATACAAAACAACCTGATCAAAAATATAGAGGAATGCGCTCTCTCGAAACCTCGACTACTAGGAATAAAATTGAAAAACAGAAATGATATACACTATAGGTATGGGATCAGCCTAGAATTACACAGAAAAGCCAGGGTACTATTGGTAACAAACTACACTGTAATGGATGAGCACTAGATCTGTCACATGCTCAGGTCTCTTTAAAGATTTCCTAAAGACCACCTCCATAGTAGGCATGGGAGAGGTTTGTGTCATTAGATGAGACCACAACTAACCTTTTGTATACATTCCACTTGTCACCTTTGGGAAAAGAACTTCTGACTCAGTCAAAACATCATGCATTGTGGCTACTTCACTGCAAAATTGGACAGGATGATGGGATGTCTATGATGAGATTTTAACAACAAAAAAATCTCAGAAAGATAATTAACGATTATTAACCCAGCTAAGGAGTTATTGACCAACTAAGGAGGCATGTCGGGGCAAAACCTTGGTTATTTTCAGTCCTGAACCCAACAGGACTGTGTTGCCCGGCAAAAAAATCTGGAGTGTTGTATCAAAAATGTATTTCATGTAATAAAATCTAATTTTTCTCATCACCATTTATCCACACCTATCCATCCTTTGAAAGTGGGAAAACCAGATACTGATTTGGCCGACTGCGTCAGACAATATCTCTGCTGTATCTATATTGGACCCAGTTTGTTCAACAAAAGGTTGCCTAAGCTCTGGTGGGATAACAATTTAAACAGTTTGTGTTTGGACACCACCTACTGCGATTCATTAAGAAAGTCTCCGAAAATAATCAATGCGTGATTTCAATGCAGTCGTTTGATTTTCTGTTCTCTCAGACTATCAAATGGAGACTCACGGTCCCCTCTCACTGCCCTGGCATTCAGACCGGTCATGAAGCGGATGGCTAATTTTACCAGACTGACCTCATTCCACTATTGTAAAAGAACAAGTGAGTCAGTGTCAGGAGAAATGTACAGGGTTCACTCTTCTTTTCCGTTCCTTTCTCTTTTTTCGAATTCATCTTTGTATTTGACTCACTCTCATCTTGTTTCGAACATAAGCGTATGGATATTCTCCGGGTCATGCAATGTTATATGTTCACAAACATGGCAGAAAGAAAGAACCCTTTCTCCACCCATCACCCTTGTCAAGTTGTCTACTGGAATGAGGTGCTTGTAAAAGGCTCACTGATCCATCCACCTGAGTGAATGAAGTATTTGCTTCAGTGGCCAGCTCCTCAATGATGCCTCTGTAGTATCAATACAACTATGAGCCTGTGACAGGATTTACTTTAAGGGGTGTGCTTACTCACCAGGAGTAGATTCCAGGTTACTGCTGTCATCCATTTATGAGCCAATGTTGTTCTACACTACAAAAGTAATGTATGCATTTTGTGTTTACTTAAAGGCTGGCATTGCGATGGATTCCCTGAGCACTCAAAAATGGTAAGCAAGTCTTTTGAGTTTGTTCAATCTCAACGAAACCTCATATCACAAAAGAATGAACGGGATGAGAACCTAATCAAACTAGCTCAACTTCAACAAGCCATGATATTAGACTGACGAAGATGGGATTTGAATTCTTCAGGCTGCCAAAACACTGAACCCTCAAGGAAAGGTTGAGCTATTTTCATGTCTGCAATTTCCCTTTACTCATAAAAAAGATCAGAATAAGCCTTGTAGAATTTCTGATAGATGACTGTTCCCATGCCTGTTTTCTACCCATAAGTCCTTCTGCTCTATTCACGTAAGGCAACCCCTCTCCACCCTAAATTGAATCTTAAGTAAAAGTAGACTTGAGAAACAGATGTATTAATACAAACACTGGCTTGCTCCATGTTTATAGGCTTTCGTTGTAGGTGTAGTTTGTAGTTTTTTTTTTTAAACTTTACTGCTACTGTGTGGCTAGCTGTGTCTGGCATTGTTTGAATGGTAATATTAGCAAAAGTGACAGCAGGGCTGTGTTTATAGCACAATATTAGCGTTGAGATCTATATTTCGGGTCACTTTGTGCTGGCTCTAATAAAAGCAGGTTATTTTTAAATAAAAACAATTTGAGGCTTCAAACTATCTATGTAGCTTTAAGGCCTCTACAAACCGATCCAAATTTTCAGTCCGAAGTTTTGTGGGCACCTCGATCGAAAACCATAGGTGCCAACATGATATGCCACAAACAAGTAGTGTCAACGAAAAGGAGCTTCGCACTGCAATATCGTATACATTTTTCGCAGGGAGAACAACCAATTATAGTTAGCTCTTTTAGTGACGTGAGTAGGACCAAAAAGAACCACTTCGTGTCACTCATCCCACGACTTCATACGGTAAAACAGGTAAAAAAAATAGTGCTCTTTTCTCCACGTTTTTGCCAATCAGCTCCCTGTGATCAGCCACCAACAGTATAACCCGCTTAAAACCCATGATTTTTTTCTCCGTTTTTTTTATTTCTTCCCTGTTGTCGACTTCTTTTTTGTTTCTCTTTGTGGCCACGCCAACTTCAGACAGAAGAGCATCCTACTAAATTTGGATCGGGATGTAGAGGCCTTTATTGTTCTATTATGTGTGTAAAGTTCCAGAACTTTTTGGTGCATCAGTTTATGGCCCCTTCAAAACTGTTTTTATATGAAGAAGAATGGATTAACCAACCAAACCATACTTCATCTCGACTCTTTCATGAATGAACAAAACTATCAATGCAACTAAAAACTAGATCATAAACAAAAAGTTTGATTTGCAAAGCTCAGCTCGGGAGTGAGTGAGCCCCTGTAAGCTTTCCTGCAAAGAGAAAAGTGGAAGCTCCTCCCACGCGGACCCTTTCAGCACTTTTCCCCTGGCTTTGGATGACAGTGGCTGGGAATGTGAAAGTTGTGTTTTCTCGCAGCCTCAACGCCGACGAGCAGCAGTTGGAGGACTGCAATCAAACTGAATGGATTGGCATGGGGAGAAGCGGCACTCTCATCCTGGCTAAGCGGCAGCTTTGGAACTGGATTTGGCTTGCAGCGGTTTCTATGTGCCTGTTACTCCGACCTGGTAAAAACCCATTTCTGTTTGTTTTACTCATTTCGCTCGCACTCATTTCTCTTGTATCACCCATACACCCAAAAGAGAAGTGTTGGGAAAACTTTGCACTGGTAAAAATATCCTTGCATTTTTCTAACACCGTTAAGAGGCGTTTTTTTGTTCAACTTTACGTAAAGTTACTTACTTCTTCGATAAGTTAGGCCAGCCTTGTGTTGCTAACACGCTAGCAAATCACCGAGTTTGAGCAAAAGGATAAAGAATAAAACATTCTACTCCCACTGAGCAACGGATACCTTCTGGAAACATCTTTGAAAGTATCTGTTGCAAATTACGGCTTTTTTTTTCCATTTTTACAAACTTTCGCTACTCTTGCTAGCTTCGCGCTCTGTCGTTGTTTGGTGGTGTTTACTTCGGAATCAAGTCTCTGTTCTTGCGTAGAAAGTGTAAGTTGAACGAATGCAGCATGGTTGTTAAAAATCAGCAATCAAATGTTGATTGTTTCCATTTAACTTTACAGGAGCAATTAACCGCCTACGCCTCACAAACGAGCAAACGCGATCTGTTTATTTTGTAGCACGAATTTTGGGTAACGACCGCTCCCTGAAAGAAACAGTAGATTTTAACGAAATAAATGTACCATTTTCGGTATAATTCAAGATTTTTAAATATATATTCTTTACTATTTGTTTGTAAATATTTGCCGTTATATTAAGTTATGTCATCGGTATGATATGTATCACGGTATTAACAAACATAAAAAGTAAGAGTTAACCACCTATAGAAAGAATTTTTGTGTTTTTATACCTGCTATTAGAAAGTATCCTCATTTTAAAAAGATTTAAATCCGCGAAGCCAAGAACGAAGTTCTACTTTGATTTCCGTTAGAGCATGTAATATCCACCCACTAAGCAGCACCACTAATATTTACATTAAGATGACTTTTAGTCCATGTACACATGTACCTGTTTTTTGCATGTTTTTTCTTACATCCACATAAAAACCCTTAAAGAGCTGTCCCAAAATATCAGGTGGCATTTTTAAAATGATTATTCGGCACTGCATGTGCAAAAACACAGACCCCTCTGTACAGTGATCAAATAGGAAACATGCTGATGAGCCAAAATAAGAGTATACACTGACATAGTACTCGCTTCGGCTGCCATTGGGCTTGCTCTGTTAATAAATAAACTCAAAGAGTGACAACAACAAGCTCCACCCCCTGCACACACACACAAAAATAGATTCACTTTGGCCAGCACTTGTACGGTTACATGCGGACAGATGGCATATTACATGCGGATAGATGGCAATTACCGGGTACTTGTGGGTAGGGCCTTATACTCAGAATTATGCCTTACACTCCTGGTACAACGATTATATTGTTAGGAAGCATTTGTCTCCTAAAACACAAGGACGACTTAAAGAAGTTTCAGACGTGACTAGAAGCAGCTCCTAGAGGATTTATCTCAGTACTTCCAAATTAAACATCGTCACAAATCTTCCATCGCATTGTATTGTGCGACAATATATATTGTTACACTCCTAGTAGTAGAACTGCTTGCTACGAAACAACCCGGTAAATAAAGCAGTGTTAGTTGTCCAACATTGTTTTTATTTTGTCTAGTTATTGTTGCAAATACAATGTGAGCAGTTTAAAAAAAAAAAACAGTAAAACATGGTTTAAATAAAAAAATCGCATCAGGATTGTCCCAGAAATCCCAAAACAAATAGATATATTTAATTACAATTTGGAATTGAGCAGTCAATTTTAATAATGTAACAATTTTTTAAAACTTTTAAAAGACATAAACAGTTGGATTAAATGCATTCAAAACTATGAATGCTCTCTTAGTTTGGAATGGCAATGATTCGGTTGATTCGAGTGCAACCAATGAATGTGTCAGATTGACAAAATACTGCACTTGTGGAGCTGTTCAGAGCTTTAGTGTGTAGATCAATAAAATGCATCTAAATGATGCCTCCACCACCAACCAACCATCAAATGAGGTTTCTCCAAGTTTAAAGCTGTCTCATTAAGGCCTAATTCTTACACATTCTTCTTGATTCCCAACAGTGTGTTGCCAAGCATGTCGAATTCAGCGCTGTAATGCAGAGTATGTGGCCTCGTTCTCACCATCCAGTGGCTTACAAGAGGAGGCGCATTCAGATGTGGACTACTGCATCGCTCTGAGGGCCTACTCCTTGTGTACACGTCGAACAGCTCGGGCATGTAGAGGAGATTTAGTGTACCACTCTGCGGTATTTAGAATTAAAGAACTTTTCACACAACACAATTGCTCTAGTGACGGGCCTACGTCTTCGGCCAAGTCCCCCAGCACTTCCAAGCCTCCAGTGGTGGATGTTTGCAACTACGAAAGCAGGGTGCTCGGAGCAGGCCCAGCAGCTCAACAGAAAAAGTATGGACATTGTGGATTATTTGGTGACCCTCACTTGCGGACTTTTCGGGATGAGTTCCAGACATGTCGAGTTGAAGGAGCCTGGCCTCTAATCCACAACCGATACCTTTCGGTTCAAGTCACAAATGTACCGGTGGTCGAAGGCTCCAGTGCTACAGCAACCAATAAGGTTAGTGGTGTAACTCTTTTCATTAAATTCTAACTATATTGGTCTCGTTCAAACCACATCTATTCCTTCTACTACATCTTTCCCAATGTGGTTGATTTGTCTTGTTTGTTATTGTCTTTCCCCCAACCTTTAGTCCTCACTAAAAAGTCAAGACATAGAAGAACTGTTTAAGAAATGTTTAAAATGGCTTCTTGTATTTCTCATAAAAATGATTTAAATCTGGAAGTGTTTCAGTATTAGGATGCAGAGGGCTAAAATGATTGGATTTCTCAGCAAAGTTCAAAGAAACTGAAAGAGAGATTCAGCTTAAACAATGATGTAATTAAGACAAGCTTTTCCTGTCAAGAATTATGGATTGACCCCTGTGTGAACTCTGGTGACGAGGATCAAGAGACTACATTTTGAAACTCCCAGTGGTTTCTCGGTGGTGACTCAATGTCTGTATAAATAATCAGCCTGTAAAAGTATAATGGGATTGATGATGAAACCCCAGTTTGGCCCTTGGACAGCTCAAGATGTAGCCGATAATTTTTTTCCAAGAATTCATCTATGATCAGGAACTAAATCCATCTCAATAGTTGATAGTCTACAGCTGTTTTACTAATACAAAAGAGGTGCCTTTGGAAATGCTGCTATTTCTGTTTTCTCTGCTCTTATACTGCCATCGTGTGGTGCGGAATGGTTTTAGTTGAAAAATAACTGTTTAACTGTAGTGTTTTTAAATATTAAGTAATTGTTTTCTAGTGATTTCAAGTGTTTAAAAATGTCAAGTTTAGAAATTTTCAAGTAAAAATTTCAATATACCAAATTATGGCCCCAATAATACAATTTAGACATTGGTTGAAAGTTGAATAAAATTACTCTGTTTGTCTTTTTTTATTTTTGTCTGCTTTGGTACAAAATAAACTGAAGTACGAAAACAACATGCATTTTATAAATGTCAAAAAATGAGTACAAACATAAATACAAAAAGTAATAATTTAAAAAAGAACAATTATGTGTTTGGTGTCAATTTCTTTTTATTTCTATGTATGGAAGATATCATAATCTATTATTGAACTTTCTCAAGTAATGCATTATTATCAAACACAGATGCACTCCCTGGCCACCAGAGAGACTGAAGGCCTATGCACTAATAACTGAAGGTTAAAACTGATATTGCATGCAAAAACTATTCACATGCGTGTATCTGTCTTCTGAAATGAGAGCAAAACCTATCCCAAATGTATCTAAAGGGAACAACTCCTGGCTACACTTTGGTACTGCTTATCATTGTACATCAACCTAAACAGAAGAAGACCATTAAGCATCTGTAAATATAGTCATGATCTATTAAATGCTTGGCAAAAAAACATGTTATTTAACATAAGGAAAAATATTGAACCTCCTCCACTAGAGAAATAAACACAGTTAAATGTCTGCTTAAAAACTCAGAGGTGATGTTTGGAAGAATTGAATTCTATCACATTACATATGTCATAAAGGTCTGCTCGATCAACAACAAAGATCAAAAGCTTTTTTTTTTCAAAAAATTTTTTTTTACATGAGCGCCACCAAGCTGTGGCTTTTTTAAAATCAAATATTACCAGTTTCAGTTACGGTAATAACTGTTTTTATGAAAGAAAAAAATTACAGGTAAGATCGGTGGTCTGGTTTGAATAGTCTCATTAGACTGGATGGCATACAAAAATTGAGTATAGTAGCTCTAGTCTTAGCTCTTCCCTACTGTCAGAGCTCGTCGCCCTATCTTTAGCAATGCACCCTGCTAACCTAGTTAGAGAAAGTTCATTTCGGCTGAATATCTGAGATTTTTTTTGGAGCCAAGACATTTCATCTCCAAACACAATGCTTTGTATTGCAGTTGGTTACCTTGAAAAGTAGAGTTTTTGCTATATTTCTGTAACATTGTAACCGAGTTGTTTCAATCTTCAAGTCAGCTGAGGTTTATAGATATTTTTATGAGTTTTTTTTTTTTACTCACCATCTCATTTTCTCTCCCCTTTAGATAACTGTAATCTTCAAGTCCTTCCACGACTGCACAGAGCAAAAGGTGTACCAAGCCACTACCGAAGACCTTCCATCTGCCTTCCAGGATGGCACACGTAGTGGTGGGAAAGGGGATAGCTTGTGGATTGCGGAGGGTAGTGGAGGCCTAGGTGTCCGGCAAGTCAAGATCCAAGCACGATACCTGGGAACATCAATCATTGTGCGACAAGTCGGTCGCTACCTGACATTTGCCATCCGGATGCCAGAAGACTTGGCGGAGGAAAATGGTGGGCTACAGTTGTGTCTACACGGCTGTCCTCGCACCGAGGTCATCAAGGCCCATGTGCTCACCCGGCAGCAAAGCCTGCGCCCTCCAAGACTCATGGGTGGATGGTATGGGGAGGACAATGGTGGAGCGATGCAACCTGGCCTCTCGACACATGTGGACATGTTGGAACGCGCGACTACAAAGTGTCGAGAGATGCTTCAGGTGGAGGATGTGTACTTTCAGTCGTGCGTCTTTGATCTACTCACAACAGGTGACCCAGAGTTTTCCATGGCAGCGTATGGCGCCCTAGAGGACCTCAAGGCACTTCCTCCCAGCACTCTGAAACAAAGTTCACCAAGGACTCCACATATTTATAGTGGTGGAACAGTAGTTACACCTTCGTTTTGTATAGTTTTGGTTCTTCTAATGGCATTGAACTGAAGGAACGTGATACAATGTCAGAACGGAGATGAATAGCCAGCAGCTGTATCGTTTTTTTCCACTCATAATAACCTCCAGGAACACACAAAATGATGTTAAATGCGCTGCGAATCAAGAAGTGGCTTTCAATGGACTCAATTCCAACTTAACATGCATCTGAATAAGAAAGCGGTTCAATCTGGAAGGCGTGAAGGCAGCTAGTACATTATAAACAATCACAAATAAAGAGGAAATTATCATAAAAGACACATAGGAATGTTCTTATGGTTCATATCTTACAGACTCACTCTCACACTGGTTACCTATACAGGATCCAACAACTACATGAAATGCTACCTATCAATTTAACACTTCTGGATCCGTAAATCTGCAGTCACAGTCACGGTAGAAGACAACCTCCTAGAGCTGCTCACATAGCAGAAAACTAAGCAAAATCTTTATATAATAATATATTGAAAGAGTGTATATATGTGTTTTATATTTGTACATATTCATGTGAATAGATAATGTTTTAAGTGTGATGTTATCTAGCCAGGTGTAATTTAGTTTGTATAAACCATAACTAATTCTTCTGTATTGTGTATAAGCTGTTGTTTTTCTTATTAAAAAAAGTTGTTACTATTTTGATCTTTTTTTTTCTTTTTGGTTGTACTTTGGACGGTCTGCATAAAATTGTTCCAGCAGTTCTACTATTTGTTCATTCATTTAGCAGATGAGTACCTACAGCAATTAACGTATATGTATTTATTATTATTATCAATGAAAAGAGAGCAACTTAACAAAATATTCTTGATTTGAGGATCTGCAATTTTATATTTAAGTGCTACAATGAAATGGTCCCAGTTTTCCAAAATTGGTTGGGTTCATTATTCCACCAGTGAATGAATGCTGTTATGAAAGATTTCCCCTCTTTCTGAGATGATTACTTGAAACAAAATGAGTTGTCAAAAAACTGTCATCGGCTTAAGTTGAAAGAGGTGTCTGTTTATCTGGAAGTAGATTTGGCTCAGGAAGTTTTACCTAAAATGTAGTTTTCTATGATTTTTTTTGTTGCATTGAAGTCACTAGAGTTCAATGGCAATGGTAGGTTTTCCAAGTTTACCTTGAAGAGAGGCTGGACGCAGATGCTTGTTCAGGTCCACTTTCATCACAGGATTCTCAAGATTTGGTCGCTCTTTTGTGTGGCAGCCTCCACCCTCAAATGAAATTTCTTAAATAATGGAGGAAATGTTAAAGTAAAAGAAAAATAGCTAAATGAACAGTAGCATTAATAGCTGGGGTACATTTCAAAGTGTTAATTACTGTGTTTCTTTAAATGCCATTTAATTTTCTTCTTACCATTTCACAACAACAAAAAAAACAGTATCTAAAATGTCATAGTTCACATTGTAATTCATAGTTCAACTTTAACATGTCAACCATTTTGGTGCCAAACAAACTAACTATTGTAGCTAGATTTCACCAATATGGCAATAAGTCCCTCCTCTGCTTCTGATTGGTTGGATCGTGAGTGTCTCCTAATGAGATGAGGGTTAATTGCAGTAGAAATCATAGAAATGATGTGTGTGGCAAGTGAAACCAGTAAAATCCATAGCACACACTTAATGGGTGAGACTTGAGAACCCTGCATCATCCTCACCAGATATCTAATGTTGCCTATTACTGTGTTGACTGCCTTTTAAAACCAATCAGATCTATCTAGATGTTATTTCAAAATCAAATTTCTAGAGCAGTAAACCATGGCGTTGGACAAGTTAAGATTAACATTTGACAGCCCAATGCGAAACGCAGCACCTTCAAGTCTGAGGTCATGGTTTTTATTTGGAAAAAGGTGGAACCTCGGTTTCCTCGGTTTATTAGACTAAATGAGGCCCATTTAGTCTAATAACCTCAGAGTTTGTGAAATTATTCAAATAAAAATAATGTCCATTTTAACTCTCCTTTTTAAAAGCTCACAGCTAGAGAATTGACAGTTGCCAAGATATGCATGAAAGTTGTCCCCCTCCTTTCAGTCGATGTTTGCAGGTACATTCTTCCATGCCTCGGTTGTAAAAGGGTATGAAGTGACCGAGATTAAAACGTCGTCAGATAAGCACATTCATCACACTAAACTAACCATTTTCCAATGCTGCCCTTCTCTTGTACATTTCAGCTCTGGGCACTCAATCACTCTCAAGCAAATACTGCACCTGGCGTCAGCAGAAGAAAAGGTGGGTTCTTTATGCTAAACGCTGTCAGAAATCATCTAATACATCCTCCGCTGGCCCCGTTTTTATCACTATTGTGGTATTTCAACAGTCACAATTAAACATCTAAGGGGATTAATAATTACAAAGAAGATAAACCTCCCATTTCTAGAATCAGTATGGCAAGCAGTTTTAACATGTAAACCTTTTGACCTGACTCCAAATATATTTAGATTCATTTTGACTAGTGGGAAAGTTATTTAGATTGGTCATAAAGGCAATTTGAGATCTATAAATATAATCTGCACTAGCTACAACTCAGGGACTTGGTTAATCACTGGTAAAAATGCAGTTGGAAATAGCTCTAATTAGAAAATATTTAGAGAGATAATTAGTTCCATTTGCGACAGTTACAACTCATTTATAGGCATCTGCAAATATTTTCAAATCAAGGAAAATTTTAGTTGTTAACATTAGATACCTTTACGTCTTAGCCCTTCCTCTAACGCTAACCCATGGCCCTTCCCTTAGTGCTATGCATTAGACCTACCCCTACATACAATCCTACCCCTAACCCTTAGAACCCCCCCCCCTCCCCACACTTACACTTACACTTCAGCCCTACCACTACCCCTTAGGCCTTCGTCTACCCCTGCAGTTACAATATCTACAAATGTTGTTTTATTGACGTATTAGCCCTATTTTCTTTCAGAGTTGTACCCTAAACTAAAAGCTCACAGGCAAATCATCCTCTGTGCAAAATGCACCACATTAAGGTTCAGTCTTTGCTACAGAACTTAATAACAAATGGATCCTCTATACCTCCAAGCATGAAAAAAAATGAAGGCTGAACATTGAGCATCCATACCATAAATCTTGGAAAGTTATAATAATTTGCAATTCACTCCCTCATCAAAGGCAATATTAGGCTAATTTATTATCTTCCCCATGTGTGAGAGGCTCAGAGGCCATGGAGATAAGAGTCTATCAGGAGGAGGATTGATTTTCATTAACAGATTGTAATAAAGATGAACTGCTCGGTCGGCACGCTGACCAAGAGCCACACTTTATTGTAATTGGGCCAATTTATTTCATGAGCCACTGCCTCTACTTTTTTAAGATCTTATCCCCCCCCCCACCTCTCTCATTTCATAATGGTAATGTTTCAGGCACCTCATTTATTCCCTTTCCTTATTTCAACTGCCAGACAAACTGTATGTTCACTATTTTAAACGGACTATTAATAAATAAATAAAAATATTAGTTAATTTTGTAATTTATAAGAGCAAATTAGACTTCTAAGGGTTAAAATTCTCTGAAGTCAATGACAATTATTCCACAGCTTCAACAACGGTAAGAATCAAATCAAGCCACTTCAGTATTTAAATTTAAAATTTTATTGTAAAATTGAAAAAAAGAGAAAGAGAGAAGCCCAGTAAGCGTTTCTTTTCAATGCATACATTTCTCTAAACATAATCAATAAATAGGCGACTCCTGAACAGATTGTTGCCAGGGATCAATAAATAAATAAATAAATAAATAAATATGTTCATAAGTTAATTGGCAAATAATTCTGAGTAGGCAGAACAGTAAAAGAATGTAAGCAGCACATTTTGAGAAATGTCAACAGGAGGTTTGGTTTCTCAGGCATTTTGTCTTCTCCGTCTCAAAGAAACAAGTGAAGAACATAAACAGATAAACCGACCGTGTCCATTTCAGTTGCTCATGCAGCACCAAGCATATCGCTGAGATTGATGGTGCACTTCCTGTCCACACCTCTTGGAAAATCTCAAAGGAAATACTAGATTTGGAAGAAAAACTAAAAGAAGTGTAAACAGCATTGTCTCATCCAGGCTTTAAAAACAGCGCAGGGAATGCCTGGCGTTCCCGCTGCACATTTCACATCGCAAAAATCAATACTCTTGATATATATTTCCTTACGCTTTGTGCTGAGAAAACCAGAACTTTAACATGATCTTTAAAAGTCAAAAAACCCACCCACCCCGAAACCCCCCCGCCCCCAACTAGCCCCATAGATTCTGAGAAATGTGCTGCTCTTCCCTAATATACAGATTTCATTTCTAGAATAAGCTACTTTCCTTAGCATACAAACCATAGTTCAAGAATCATTAATATGAGTAGTACCTTTACCCCCCAAAGCTTTCCCTCCCTCCCCCCGTTGAGCATGCTCGTAGATCAGAGTTCGGGATGAAACGTAAAGGTGGAATGGATGAGAACAAAAAATAAAAATAAAAATCAAAGCGAAAGATGATATGCTGGTGGTCTGGTTTCTTCAGATATACCTGTGTAGTGCAAAAACGTCCCTTTCGTTATCCCTCCCGAGAAAAACACAATTTGTATTACCCCCATTGCTTCACCTTTCATTTTCCACGCCTTTCCAATCTCATTTCTTCTCTTTCAAGCTGTAATGATATCATCCTTCAAACTTATTAAACTTCAGGCACTAGTTGCCATTTTTAATTTGTATTACACTTGCTTTTACATGCAGGCCAAACTTAATTTGATTTTAATAATTCACATCTGGCGTGGAGAGATTCTGTGAGGAAGGCCCCTGCAACATGAGGTTATTAGAGCGCCGATGCCCGAGGGCGGCATGTCTGTATATCACTATGTTCAAGAGTGCCACCACAGGACAGGAGAGCCCAGATGAAATGGAGGGAGTTCAGCAGAAAAAGGCCATTATAACCTGTGAATCGAATGCAATCCATTCTGGGGCGACCTGAGGCTAAAAAACATCCGTAATATACGGCTGATGCTGAAACTGATTTCTGATGCCTGAAAGATTAAACATTTACCATACAGCCATATTTTTAGGTAAGACAAACAGGTCAGAAATCCACAGTGGAAATCAAATGAGGTCGAAATATGTGCTTTTCTGTCCCACCTAGATTCTAGAGCTGTTTTCATCAATTTCAGATTATTTGCGAATTCTGTGAGGACCGGATCGTGTATTTCTCCTGTGTCACCGTGTTCTCTTTAGCTCTGTATATCAATGAAGGCAGTGGTGAGTTAGCAAATATTACAAACTGATTAACAGCATGGGCAAAGCGGAAAAGCAAACGCAAACGAACACATTATACTAATAATACTTTCTAGTTAACAGTTAAAGACCCGGTGAAATACACACTGATTCCTTTTAAAAAGGGGCTGTTCAAAATGCCATAATTACAAACAATCCACATACTTTTCAGCGTTTTGTAACAAAAAATAAATGTGGGATTGGGTGCATTTCTAAAGTGGGGGGTACTGTTGTGCAGGGAAACGCAGTTACAAGAAGTAGCTGGAATTCCAATTCCTTCCCTCGAGAATCGAACCCAGCTGGATTAAGGGATTGAGAAGTTCAGATCAGATTAATATTTACAATTAATATTTTATTGTTGTCATAGAGAAAGAACATTGATTCAACGCTTCATGCATATTATGCCTATTTGGAATAAAACATTGTCCCTTTTATTTATTTTATTTTTTTTTACTGGTTTCCCCCTAATGCGCAATTTACCCCTGTTTCGTCAACAACTATGCTTTTGCCACACCCCTTTCTAAGTGAACACTTCCTTGCGTTTGTAAGTATTATTAATGAAATCAAGTGGATATATTTAACTTTTATTTACTTTTGCCTCTAGGCAACCAAAACATACTCTTGATCGATTTTTAACATGTTGTAAATCTGACCTTAGAAAGACTTTTATTATGAAACCTTTATTTTGAAAGGAGCACCCACTTCTTGTTCTGTCTCAAATTAGTGACTTTTAAGACACACGTAGCTACAAATTTAGCAGCGTTAAATGTTAAATCTCATGAAATGGCTCATTAAACTCTAATTGGCTGCTTTACCGTCATCTTTATTGGAATACATTTTTGGAAAAAAAGTTTCAGAAAGTGAACATTTTCTAAACTCTCAAACGACTTACATTTTAGCAGTTTTAGCAACATTGATTTCCCTTGGAATCAAGCCTATTGCCATGTTATTTTAGCGCTGTTAGATTGGCAGACAGAAAGATATTTGATTATGGAAATAATTGCCTCTGTGGTTTTCTAATCATCCAGAGAAACAGTCTGTACAAAACATTTGTCCACCATTAAATATTTTGACCCAAGATGTCACTTCCACGGTTGTGATGAAAATTCTATGTGAGCATGCAAAGTTTTGTAAAGATATATTGATTCTTTTGGGGAAAATGAATTGTTTTTTGTTTTAACAAAAACAATAGCAGACACTCCAAAATGACAATATAGTAGAATTGGACATGGTCCATTTTGACATCATACTTTTATGATGGAACATACTAAATCCGATTTGGACATAAAACGATATGGAGTAAAGCCCACTACACACCTATCTAAATTAAGGCTAAATCATCGTAATTATTAAAATCATCTAAAACTTTTGAAACCTTGTAAGTATACAATTGTGTTTTACTGTGCCTTTAATGATCAAACAACATTTGTTTAATTGTTACAAATCAACTTGCTAATCGATGTTGGCAAAACAAATACTCCAGCTAAACACATAACTATAAAAGTAACACGGCCGAAATATTAAAGCTTACATTTCTGAAAAGTTTATATAGCTCAATTGGCTTCATTTACAGCAGGCGAAGACCTACTTATAGTATTTTAGTTTAATTTCCTTCTCAATATCCCACAGCTAAAACAAACTAGCACAGTCAGTTCTTTTTCAGCTAATAATGTCATCTATCTTTGACAATAGAAAAGAATATCCAATGTTGCAGTACACAAACTGTGATCCCTCAAACAAAAGATATGGCCCTTCCTTTTGAATCGTCACCAAGCCTGCACCTCTAACAGTATTATTCCCCGAATCCACATTGAAATGCATTCACTTGGATATGAAAGCTTGATTTCTATCATCTATGATGCGAGTAAGCATTCTATGTTCTAGTGAAATGTAACACGCTTAGCGATAGGTCAATTCACTTCAAAGAGGAATAAATAAAAGGTTTTAGTCAATTATGTTATACTAATTTTGTGCGTTTCAATAGTCAGTTAGCATCATCCTCTTGGTTAAAACTATGTACCGTACAATTCCAATTGTGAAAGAACTTTTGTTTAAAAATGTCAGGATTTGTTTCAGTGTTTTCAAGCGAAATGCCACAAGGCTAACAAAAGGATTTCACTGGGTCTTTAAGATTCTTGTCAAGTTCTCCAGAGTTGTGACTTGTCTGAGAGCAGCAGAGCAGCTGTGGTTAAGTACACCATAATGTCAGACTCCGAGGCTTTTTTATTGATGGATCAGTTTGCTCCAACTATAACCCCCCATGGCTGCCATTTGCAAGCTGTTGGTGAGCTCTTTACAGGCTGCTCATTAGACCTCTGGAGACAGTTAGCGCCAAGCTAATCCATAGCATTGAGAAGTGTAGTCTCTGAGTTATTTGGGATTCATGGAATCATCTCTTCCATATCTTAAGCATTTATTAGAAAAGCAAACTCTGAAAATGGCAATGTGGAATTGATTGTGCGGATATCCATGGCTAAACTGTTCATTAGCTAGATGCTACGAGTAGCTCCCTGGAAAACTCTTAATGTGCTTGTAAGCAGGAACAAGTGTGTCCTTTTGGCGGGTCCGCTGTGGATGTGTACGGGGACATTTTGTGGATTGTGGTGGGATTTAAGGCTTGTAATGGCTTGGTTTACTTACCAATGTGCTTTATCGGTTGATAGTTAGCATTTGGCACCAATGTTTTGATGAGAAAGATGCACAATAATGCAATATATGTTAATTCTGCTGGTCCCTTGTAAAGGTAAAGTTGAGTAATACTCTTCAAAATCAATCGTGGACTTAACTAAATGCATAAGTGCCTGACAAAACATTGCCCATCCCCCTCAAACCACATGGTCATTGCATTAGCGGGTAGTTTGGGGTAAAGCCACAGGTTCAGTCAATTTTGAAGTGCTTAGGCTCTCAAAAACCCCAGTAACACCTTGTACATGCACATACTCATATACACATTAATTGTATTAATGTTAATTAACAAAAAAAAATAAAAAAACATGAATAAAAATGGATGGTAGACATTCCCTCCCTCATTTTTTCATCATGAATGAAAATGTCTGAACATGCTCCTAGCAACCTCCAATCAACATATTCTACTCCACTAAAATAGTATAGCTTTTAAAATATTTTTTTCTTCTTTTTTTCTATTTTTAGATATTCTGAAACCCAGTAGCTTTAAATGTAAAAGGAAAAGAAATCAAAATCCCTTTCCTCTTCCGACCTGAAGTAAATATGCTTTTTTTTGTTACTTTAAACGTATGTTGTTAGTAATAGTTTGCAGTATTAGTATTGTTATTAATACCATATATTTCAGTTGAGGAATAAAAATGTTTGGTCCTTTGGTCCCTTTTGGGTGAAGGATTGATCAGTTTCATGGAGGGCTTTTAAGCACAGAAAGTCCTGCGTTTGCTGAAAGATGGTTGCAGACGAAAAGAGGGAAAGAGAAAGAAAGCCCACCAGCGGGACTACAAGAGCTTCTTTTTTTCCACTGCATTTTTCCTTGGTCTTCAAGTTTAACCCTCATTTGTCCAGTGTAACAAAAGCCATAAGCGCCGCTTCCATTAATTAGCATATGTGTGTATAATATGTATATAGAAATCAAAGTTGTTCTTGCTCATTTTTTTCTTGTTTGTCGCTTGTCTGGTGGTTCGAAGCTCAGCGAGAGACAGGACGAGTTGAGTTCTCTGTCTAGATAGAAAGATCTTCCTCTCATCTTTCGTGCCGTGCTGTGCCGAGTGTTTGTCCACTGGTGCCGTTTAACCCTCCACTTAATTCCGAAAATAAATATGTTCAAAAAATCCATTCTTGTTTGTTTTGAAATGAAAATTAAATTCCGTTTGAACGTCACTCTTCTAATCCTATGAAAGAAAATGTCATTAGAAATCGCATATTCAATGTTTTGTTGTTGACAAGAAAAGTACAATAAAGAATGTTATTAGAAAAAGTCAAATAAAAAGTACAGAATTAGAATAAAGCACAGTAAAAAAAAATAAAAATATATATTACAAAATGACAAAAAAAAAATCAGTGCAGGCAGTGAATCAGGGCCAAGCAGTCAGAAAAAAGGAGAGAAATTTTGTGGAAATCTGATAAATTGTCTGGGAGGACTTTTACAAAATAGGTGTTGTACATATTTAAGAATCACAGACAGAACAATATTTGATTATGGAAAGAATTGTACCCCTGTTTTTGTCATTATCCAAACAAACTACATTTTTGACCACAAGGAAAAGCTAGTAAAGGTTATTTGCAATTTCTAAAATTTCCACAGACATTTTAATGTACATTCAGAGCATTAAGACATATGTGCATGCCAAATTTTGAAAAGATATATTGATTCTTTTGGGAAAAACTAATTTTCTACACAAATACAATCGATGACACCCCAAAATGACATATTAATGTATTTAATATAACAAATTTAAAATGAACGGATATGGAGGAACGGCCTTCACACAACGATCCAAATTGAGATTTGCACAAATCTGGTACCAATGGTTTTCGATCAAGACTCGTTCTCACACAAAACTTTGGATCGAAAATTTGGATCCCTGTGTAGAGGCCTTAAGTGTGGGCAGATCGTTCAGATCATAGTTGTTATAACAAACCACATTTCCAGTCAATTTATTAAAGCTTTGCAGAGATCCAGTCTTACTACCATTTTGACTTGAATTTTGTTGACAAATAAAAATAAATTTGAAATCTTTTGGTCAGCATAGCTTGGAATTGACCTGGAAAAAGTTTTGTGGGACTCATAAACGGGTTAAAAAAGCCCCCTTTTCAATAATTCAAAATGACCGTTGTTATGGGAAAATGATCAGGTGACTCATGAGACCAAAAGAAAACAGTGCCCCAGTAACAACAAAAACATAAAATAACCAATAAGTAAAAGGCGAACACAAATCCAAGCCTTACAAAAACACAACCAACAAATAAAAACCACAAACACAGGGAAAATGGAAGAAAACTTGAGCTAAATGAAACAAGTTTGTAAAAACAGTGACGTACTCTACCTGTGCTGTTGCTGAGAGCTCAGTAAGTGGTGGGCCTTGTCAGTAGGGGCGACTTGCATCCTTTGGCCGTTTTAACTGCACTTTCAATCTCTTCATGCCAATCTGAAAGCCATTCATAGCCTGGATTGCAGCCTGTGCACTCGCTGGGTTATCGAAGCTCACAAAACCTAGAAGAATCACCAGGAAAGATAAACTTCCATGCCATCAAATACATCAACATACTGATCCTAAAACCACCATGTATGCAGCTATGTGGGCTACTTCTGAGCATATGTAAGCCGCCCGTGGTATAGAACAGGGACAATCCGCCCCAAAGGACCTAAAAAAGGGGGCAAACCACAGCACGCAAACCACATTTGCCAATAACAATCACAGCTCCAACTCAGAGCCATCATTTCAATGTGGCTGCACTTTTACTGGCATCACGAGCATCATCAACAACTGGCCATGAACCGTGAAAAACAGTGGGAATTGGGAGCCAAGTGACCTAGGCGTCTACATCGGCCCCATTTCCAGACTTGTATCTTTCAGAAGAGGGTCCACACGGAGGTGAAGCTGGGGATAAAGGCACATGACTGCTTAATAGGGAATCTATGTATGTCAGTGCTCTCAGCCAAGTCCCATCGGTCCATCTCGGGCATGGCCCCCACCGCAGATTAATTACTGTACCGAGCGCCTCTTACCCAGACCTGACATTATGCAGTAAATGTATAGTGTATAAGTCAATACTGCAAATAGGTCCTACTTCACAAATTTATATCTTATTAACCTCCCCCAGGAGACAGAGCTGCTATTAATTGTGGCCTGGGAAATGTCTCCCCCTGGAGCGAGAACAGATGTTAATCCATAATGGCCCTTTTTGCTTCACTTAAGACTTTTTTTTCTGGCTCAGGGATTTTTAAAGGCAGATCTCTGGATTGTGGCTTGACTCACGTGAGGAAAAGGACAGAGACTGATTACTGGACCATTAGGGATGAGCAGCGTGTGGAATTGTTGATAAATACATTGTGAATGGAACAACTTGACTATTGGTTGCCCACTAACAGTGTCATGTACGACTTGTTTTGCTAGTTTGTAAAATAATCGTAATTCTCTTACTTTTGTACTGTGATTGCTGACTGGATCCCAAGGTATCTGTCAATTTTCTCATTTGTAAGTCGGTATTTTGCCTTTCATTTAAGAGTTTCTACTTACAAGGACTGTTATAACATATATGGCAGGTTTGTATGTTTTTTTTTTTAAATAATTATGCATATATTTCTTAATTTAATTATTTATATTACATTTATGAAAAGCTTTTTTGTCTAAGCACTCAAAGAACTTTACACATTTGAGAGACGCCACATGCTGGTGGATGCAGCCATTATCTCTTAGAAGTCCGGGGCATTTTTAAGCATTTTTTTTAGCACTACAATTTGCTAAAATAAATGACCTTTGACGCAAAGCTTGATATAATTTTTTTTTTTTGTAAAACCCCAGCTTCGTTTTTAAGAATTTTTTTTTCTCATTACATTACACAATATTCTACAATAAAACTGAAACTAATTCATAAAAATGTAAAAAACTAAACTAAAAATACAAATTTGAGTATTAAATCTTTGTGATTTTGTGCAAAAATTGAGAACGCACAGTTTTTTATGTTTTATAATAAAAATCTAACGTGTTAAGAGAAAATAAAAAATAATCACAAATCCCCCAAAAAGCAAAGACAATGTTAAAATGATGTGAAAATGATATATATAAACTCATCCTAAACCTTCTATACTGTACCAAGAACATTTTGTGCCTTTTTTGTGCCACAATTCACAAGCCAGATCACAAGTATTGTACTTCCAAGGGTTATTGCTTCTTTTCATCAATTGTGCGTTTTCTCACATTTTAATTTGAATGACCTTGCAAATTATGTGTCATAACTCTTATAATGTCTGTTTAAAACCAAAACTATAAAAATAATAACCTTTTGAAACCTACAAATCAAAATTAGACTATAGATTGCTCGCAATTCAAAACTCACATGATGAAATTACTGCAGAGACAAGGGAGGATGAGAAGATTCCAGAACATGTTTTGGAATGGTAAAATACACATCTACGGACACAGCACATTGTCATTTAAATATTCATTCCTGAAAATTAAATATTTAAGTCACTAACGATGTCAAGAATTGATTTAAAACTTTTTTTTGATAGAAAAGCGCCTTGAAAGCCTGCAAGTCTTTAGTGTGGATCATCTGTCTTTACAAGCTGTCATGCAAATCTTCCCTTCTGTTCTGCTTTTATGTTGGTTTTGGTTTGTAAATAAAGTTAATCTGCTGCCTTTGAAAGCCAGATGCAAAACAGTAAAGGAGGAGAGAAGAATGACAAAGTGGCTTTGAGATGGAACGGCGTCCATCTTTAAATGGTTGGATACGGCGGAAAATACGAATATAGAAAGTCTCACCAAAGCATTTGCTCTGGTTGGTGGCTCTGTCCATGAAGACCTTGGAGGAGATGACGGTTCCAAACGGAAGGAACATCTGCATGAGCTCATTGTCACCAAATTCTTGTGGTAGATGATAGATAAAGAGGTTGCAGCCTTCAGGTCCTGCAAAACAAATATAACTTTATATAAACTTTGCACACCTAAAATTAAAAAATATCTTTTACTGGAAACAAATTGAAGCAGTACCAGTGAAACATTTAGGAAATACATAAAATCTCTCACCCTCACCTTCTCTCTGCTGCTGCTGCTGAATGACTTGTGGTTGTGGCAAGCTTTGACCAATAGGGGTCAGTGTGGTAGCTGGGTAAATGGCTAAACAGACCAAAGAAAGAGAAATATTTGTGAATGCGCTGCCTGGATTTATGTGTTTTAGCAGTGAACAAGGCCACTCAAAAGAAAGAAAAAAAGTAAAAACCCATCAACAATGTTCCATTTATAAAGAACGTTGCTCGATAAACGAGATCTGAATAGAATCGTTTGCATTTTGACGTCTCAGAAACATTTCTATTCTTTAAAGAATGCATCAAGACCTGTGTATTGCTGCACCCCGGTGAAGGCCTGCTGGAGGGTGTCTGCAGCCGTCGGGCTCTGGGTGGAGTATGGGGGCAAACCGTTGGTGTACATGGCCTCGACCGCTGGGTGCCCATTGGGCTGGTGAGGGATGCTGGTGAAGCCGTTGACGATTGGAGTGACGATGCTGGGCACGGCTGATGTGGTGATGTTTGCAGGTGGTGAGCTGAGACCTGCTGAGCCAGAGAAACAAACACAGGCACACAACACATCAGATATTGGGGAATTATGGGCTTACCACACAAAGAAAACACTGCTACATTTAAAATACTATCTTGAAAATACTATCAATGATGTCTCTTACAGCTAGTTTACAGAATAACATGAAATACATTAAAGGCAGAAAATTCGCCGTTTTCAAAAAAATGTGCTGTTTTGAGGAAGGGTTTGTGATTGGATTTAATGGGGAATAATGATTTGGGGAAAAGTTTTAGGCAGGCGTAAAACATTGATGCTTTCAGAAACATTTAAATCAAACAAAAGAAAAAATAAATCAAATCAATTTTTGTCATTACTACCCTTTGTCTTCAAGCCATCGATTCTAATTGGTAGAAAAAGTCAGGGATTTTGTAGGATTTTAGTCAGGTGCCTGGTCAGCACATTATAGCATACAGCTGCTAATGATCAAGTCAGACTTGAGGTAAAAACCAGTCATGAACTGAAACAGTAACAGCTGTGCAGGAGGCTTTCCAAATAGACCAGGGTTTCAAGCTCTATTTTAGAAACAGGCAACATTGAGGATCATAGATGAAGCCGAAGAATCTTGTTTGACATCAAGTTAATGACACTTCTGGACTTGCAGAAACCAGTACATCCATGTACTCCTCAGAGAAATCTGGCCAGAAGTCTGGTTGTCAAGGAAAAGTTATTCACGCCAACGTTGCCATGGTTACACAGTAAACAGAGCGACTCCTACCACTAGAAACTAAAACTAATTATTAAACCAAAACCTAATTATTTTGGGGTTTTGTTAATCTATTTTATTACTTATATATATTTTTAGTATTTTGAAAATATTTAACTCCAAAACAATTCAAGTGTGACTCCTGGTGGAAACTAAGAATACAAACAAAATGGCCACTGCGCCCGATATGACGATTCCTCCTCCAGCTCTATAACATTTTGTACAGGTAGCCACACCCTAGCCACCTGCAATTTAAATCTTGCCCTTTAAAAAAACAGGGCTACAACTACATTTGAGCACAAAAGTAGCTAGAATTATCACTTTTGATTACTCATTGTCCATATTGTTTTTCATCTACGTGCTCTAAGACGCAGCAACTTCCACGTTTCTTTTGATATTTGCTGCCAGTTTTTGAGGAAGTGATGATTTTCTTCTCTTGGACTCGTTGGATGGACTCGTTATTCGCCAATATTTTATAAGATATTCAAGGTTTGTGCATGAATTTAATTAGCATTCGCCCAATAAAACCCTGACCTGGAATCAGATAAATGGATGGCATTCTTGGCACTATGAGATATGATAGTGAACTATAAACATTAACTCCTTAGTGTTCTATTTCAACTACAGGAGAGTGCAAAATCTCTATAAACGCTTCAGAAATGTTATAACAAAACCTATTTGAGTGTTTATCTTTGCTAGCAAGCCTCCAGGACTCTCATCAGTTCAAACTACAAAACCGCTCCCAAAGGATGGCATTTCAATCTGTACCCGTGAACACAGCTGGACATAGAGGATCGTCGTCATAGCAACCCCCAGCATGCCTCGATAGTAATGTGGCCACAGACCCTATAGGAAGGTCTGAATAGAAATATGAGCGAGCTGAAGGGTTGCTTCACTTACAGCATGACTGAGTCTGAACCTGCCTCGTATCGAACGTCTGACCGCACTCAACTGTTGAAACCTGGGGGAATTATTGTGACCCAAAGGGAGCTCTTTACGCTCATTTGTACGATTTCCTTTTCCTAAGCTTTTTGCGATTGTTTGCTTCCTCGCACAGCACAATGATAAATTAGATGACACCTCTGCCCTATTCTTCCTAGAGCCCAGGAGACTGGATGCGTTCGGGGAGTCTCAGGCCGACCCGACCACACGTGCGGGGCCGAGCAGCAGCTGCGCGCTGTTCTAATGTTGTGAATCTATCATCGTGATGTGACACTTTAGAAAGGCTGAAACCTGACGGGACGGGAAGCTTGGGAAACAGACTGAGCTCATCATGGAGACTCTCAGATCATGTTCTGGTTGAGGCTTCAGCAGGCATCAAAAACTCTAGTGAGACAAGAGAGATGATACGACTCGAGGGAGTTCGCAAAGAAGTTGCTAGACTCTCATAGATCACTGATCTACGTTTCTGTCTGTGTTCTGCCTCAAAGAGATCTGTTTAATGTTGTTTATGTGCACACAAACATTTTCTAGCAAAAAAGGAAATGAAGTCGTCAAGCTAAGACAACAACTTCTTTTTTCACAACTTTAACATCTAGGATAATTTGGAGCCTTTATCATGTTGCAAAGTTGTGAAAATTTAAAGGCACGTTCAACCCTAACATAGTGATTTGTGTGACGTTTTAAAAAAAATCAACCTGCTTTTTCCCCTCGTGGGATTTTTAAAGGGAAATATTTGTTTGATATTCCTGTAGTCACCTTATAATTTTCAACATCTATGCTATAGTCACAAAACTTCAAAGTTATATTTGATTGTGACATCACAAACCTTTGGATCCCACCCACCAATTTCAACAGGAAATTATGAATAGCATGGCTACCACCCTAGTTGTTAAATATGATGGTTTAGCCTATTATTGATATTAAACCTTAATAGTCCGTGGAAATTTACAAAAAAATTTCACATAAAAATTCCACAAAAAAATCTTCAAACTGTACTAAAAGTAAAATTCAGAGTAGTCAATTTACAAATTTTTTAACAGTAAAAAAATAGAGGACGAACGATTTTATAAAACTATAACAATTAGACAATTTCAAACATAGGGATGTTTTCTTAAAATCATCTTAGGAAAAAAAGTAAAGACAATTTACTAGAGCTAATTGTAAAGTGGTACAAAACGTGCTTCTTTGAGTTCATTACACAAGTTCAAATGAACATAATTTCAACAATTTGTAATAAAACAAGTTTGTCTTCATTTTTGCAGAGTGTATCGTTACACCCCTATTAAGCACTTTTAAAATCACATCAACTAGTGAGAAATGGACATTTTATTTCCCTAATTCTTACCATCAGTCTTCCTTTTGCTTGAGTCTGTGGTGTATTTTTAAGAGGCGTTTTTGCTCCTCTTTTGGCGTCCAATTCCACAAATCCAAATGAATCTATCTGTTCCTTAGGAAATATTTAATCTCTGTGCCCTGTTAGTGTGTATTGCACAAATACAGTTATTTCATGTTAGCGAAGTGTAATTGGATTTACATTTCTGCAATCTGCCTTCAGTGCATCATGCTGATTTGCACCCGATGGTGACTACAATGAGGAACAGCTTACCATATGCACTGAAAGGATTTACTATGCAAATCGCAGCATAAACTGAAATCAACAAGAAGGGCTTGAAGCATATTGGTTAGCACTGGAGCTAAACCAATCAATATGTAAACTTCAATAGCATGTACATTTGTAGTGCACAGGTTCTCTTCTGTTTATTCACGCCTGCCTCTAAAAGGGGTTAGAGTCCGTACACTCCTTTGGATGATTGAAGGGTTATTAAAAGTCTGACCATCTTTAAAAAAAACAACTAAAAAACTCCAAACACATACTTATATTTTCACTGAGTGGAAGAGGAGACATTGTGTTCTAAATGTAGAATCGTTGCTGCATGTTGGTTCAGACAGAAAATACTGAGGTTAGGGGTCAGGACACACACAGACAAAGTGTCAGCTAGTTGGTGTCAACAGAGATGTTGTTTCTCACAAAAAAAAAAAAAACTCTCCAGACTGTTGCATACTGCATGCTTGGATGCAATGGGCGGATCATTTTCCTGATACTAGTAACAGTCTCAACTAACTTAAAGGGATCATGACTTTCACATTGGTCCAATTGTATGTGAAATGTGATTCTTTTACTCAAAAATCTCTATTTTTAAGTAAAATCACTACATTTTGTATTCATGACGTGTACCTGGGATGTACCGATACCGATACTAGTATCGGTATTGGGGCCGATACTGAGCTCATGCACTCGTATTTGTAAAACCACCCCTATACCAATGTCCGATACCCTGTGACATCATCGACAGAACTTTCAGCACACAAGACTCAGCATCAAGAGAATGTCGGGATCAGACGTGTGGAAATATTTCAGAGACAAATCAAAGACAATCCATGGTAGACATGTTGAGAAAAATATCAAGGGGAGGTACAAAAAGCAGTACTTCTGAAACGAAAACACAAAAATAAGCATGAAGAATGTGCCGCTAGCAACCAGCAGGGGGAAACGGCAAGAGATAACATGAGAGCCAAACAAATAAGCAAAGTGCTTAGTCTGCTTACCCAATTCAATGTTTATGACGATCAACCAATATTCAGGTGTTGACAGAAACAAGTTTGAAATGAATTTTTAAACGAGTTGTGAGCGTGTTCAGTGGTGAGGTTGTGAGATGTGAACGTTGACTGATTCCTCCATGTTTAACAAAACAAGTTTAATAAAAAGTTCAATTATCTATGAAAAAAACGTCTTGTTTTCATTTCATGAGTAAAAACATTGAAGCAAAAGGAAAAAAAAGTATTTTCTTCTGTTTGTTTCTGGATATCATTAGAGAAGTCGTTGGTTTGTGGATAGTGCATCACTTCCATGTGAGAGAAATTGGCCGTTACAATGGGACTTGTGTGATGTCGTCAATGGCACAAATAAAACCCGATTTCTAAAGAAACAAACTTGTTATTTGTTCTAGTACGTCCATGGTTCAATGTTTTTATTCAGTCTATACTCTTATAAAATCCCCAACATGTCATGACCCCTTTAATTACTCTTTTGGGGAAGTCACTTGCCAAACAATGATTGCTAGTAACTTTGCTTCTGAGCAACATATACTCTACAAAGCAAAATATGCACGAGCATCATGACTCGCATAACCAGTGCCTTCCTAAAAAGAGAAAAATCTGAGGGCACCAGCATGTGACACAACTTGTGCAGCTGCTCCTCTTAAAGCGCTTTCGGGCTTTCCAACGAGCACAATCTCGAATCCGCAGCCCCCTGTGAGACCGAGAACAAAGTCAATGGGTTTTACGACCCTGAAGGCACACAAGGTGAAGTCAACCGTCCCTATGATGTTCAGCTCGGCGGATGCCTCACAAGTACTGCACCTGACACCTCATTAACTTCGTCCGCCGCTTTAAACACAACACAAACACCCAACATATGCTTAACCAAAGAGCAGCTTCTCATCTGTCTGTGACACATCTCCATTTAAACAGGGAGAGGGGGACAGAGGCTTTTCGCAAAACCCATCAAGCCACTGTCAGGGTGCGAACTTCAGGGCAGAGACAAATAATGCGACCAAACTAACTGCAGTTTCAATCCATTTAACGTTACGCTGACAAACACTGTCACGCCACCGACCCGCGGCCCAAGAGCCAACACCTGGGGAGCATTACTCATTTCAAAAAATGAATAGAAGGAGTGGGAAACATAACAATGCATCAAGGTAGCGATTCTTCCTTTAATAGAGGGCGCCATCTGGCCAAGCATGTTTGCACCATCGCGCTTAAGTGCTTTACATCTGTTAATAGAACAATGTTTTCCGCTATTGTTTTGCCAACCGCTCTTAACCCCTATACTGCTCTCCTAAATGCTTTATGAACATTGTGATGTCTGGCAGCCATGAACAGCTTTTGGGTTTGCTTGAGTACTGAAGACACACAAATAGGGAAATAATTGTTTATTCCATTTCCAAGTGCATATTTGCATACTGTATATCCCATGGTATTCTTAAAGTTTCTCAAACACCCAGATGCATTTACATGGGTTCAGCCAGAACAATTTTCAGAACAGTCGTGTCACAGATTCTTTCACACTGCACAACTGAGAGGCAGCATCCCAGCGCGAGACCGGGATTATCAAAAGTAGCAATTGTGCAGAGAAACAGACACAATAAAGCCCCTTTTAAACCGAAACTGGTGATTATGTTGCGGTCTTTGCCTTTGTATCTCCTCCGCAACTTCCTATTACTCTGGATGCTGCTCTCTCATTGGCTGCAGGTAATCACATGTTTTAATCATAGAAACCGGTTTTAAACATCTTCTGTGTTTGATACGACCTCCCTTTGCCTTTAAAATAGCAGATATTGTTCTAGGTAAAGTTGCTCGCAGTTTTTAAGGATCTAGACTGGTTATATTAATAATTACTTTTTTTGGACACCATTCTGGGCACTCACTGTGCCAAAAAAAACAATCAGTACCAACAGAATACACAGTGACCGTTAGCGACAACACATGAAATTCAAAAAAAGGTCAAACGCAAGGGCACAGCAGAGATAGAAAGCTAAACAATCTGTATATAAATTGGTTGTAAAATTAGACAAGGATGGGGTATTCCGAAGCAAAGGGGCCAAACAGCTGAAGGGCCTCTCAGTATTGCTGTTTTGGGAAGACGAGAGGTCTCCTGTGGGGCTTTGTCTGAGAGAGACCTTGTTGACCCAGTATAACTACCTTGTGTCTCTTTCAGTTCACGACTGGGTTTAAAGCCACTTGAAAGCACCAGTTTAACAGGTTGATAATACACCATGCAATGGACATCTTTTCGGTCTGCTTGAGTACTGAAGACACAGAAATAGGGAAATGTTCCATGTATAACGTTCCATGATATTCTGCTTTGAAATCTTTGTCTGGGAGAGACCTTGTTGATGCAGCATAGCTACCTTGCGGCTTGTAACCATGGTATGATGTATTTCTCAACCTTGGTCATAGAATTTGACTGGTCCACAACTTCCTGACACTAATTCTACAAAATCCTTTGTTCGCTCACTTTGCATTTAGTACATTTACAAAAACAATCAATATTTATCTTTCTACACCTGCCGAAGACTTTTGCACAACACTAAATATAAATTCACCAAGTAATGAGAATGTGCAATTATATGTTAAAACAGAGCATGTTTGGTCCCAATTATGGTAACAACTCCCAGATGTTGTCGGTTTTGTGATTCAATTTCCCCAATCTCCAATGTGCAATTGACTCAAGCACAGTCCTAATCCTTTGTTCCTTTGTGTTAATGTTCTTTCTTACACGTAGGAAATTTCACTCTTATACTATTCCACTTTTGCCCATTAACTAAAATATGGAGATGAGCGTCAAATGAAGCGACAGCTGTTCTGCCGCTCAGTTGTATTGCTGCCAGATGTCTTCAAATTGCAGCACAATTCCCCCAAAACTGCAAAATAGAAGTAAGGATTTCAGTTGATCCAAAAAGCTTAAGATTGGCAGTCAGGTTTAATCAGCCTGAATGGTTTTGGATATTGTGTTCCTCTTTAAAGTGCTCACCATGTGTGCCAACTCAATCTCACCAACTTAGGTTTAGTCTGACTAGATGCTAATTTTATGATCTTTTATACAGATTCAAAGTTAAAGAACAAATGTTATCTCCTCCAGATATTTCAGTGTTTTTCTGGAAACCTCAGAGAAAACAAATGTAATATGTTAATTCCTTGAAATGTAAGTCACTTTGAGTAAAAACCTCTGGTTAGTATTCTGTTCAAAACTTGGGAAAAGTACACGTTATGAGCTTGCTTCTTGGTCGACCACGGTGCTCCTTCAAAAGAACTTGAACAGCACATCTGCTCCAATGTAGAATTTAATAAACAAACCTATATTATGTGGCATGTAAACTCAGGGAAAGCAGGAAAAGCTTCTTTGGTGCTGCTGGTGCCCCTCCCCCCGTCCCCACCTATTTAACAGTAGGGGAAACACTGACACCTGCATCTTTTTAAACATCTTTTTTTTATTAGTTCCTTCAATCATTGAAATCATTGATTATAGATTAAATAATGGATATGTAGGAAAATAACGTCTTGCATGCAGTGACTGTAAACGGCTTTTATGAACCGGAACACCAATATCATAGCTTTAAATATGTAAATATTTTTGTTTTTATATTGTGGCAAAAAAAAAGTTGTAAAACATTTAAGGAAGTGATAAAACATAATTTTAATGGAGACATAAGATGTTATGTTGCTTAAGTACAAAACAAATTCATTTTGTTTCGGAGAGGTGCCAATCACTATTCACCAGCCAATAAAAGTGAGCCACTGTTAAGCCCGCCCTCACGAGAGATTTGTGCCATAAAGATGAACGTACATTTTCGAAATGTTAACGAAATTACAAATTATGTAACAAAGTTTAGATAATTTGGCACATATTTAATTCCATACTCAGGCATTTTTTTTTTCTTATGCCACGGTCCCACTAGGAAAATAATTTCATTGACTTGAGTGAAATTGCAAAATTTCCTGCTTATGTGTTTCCATTGCAAAGGAAAGTTCCATTTTTGTTTTATCGGTGACGAGTATCACATGGTTGATTAAACCAATGTCAATGTATCAGTGGCTTTATCAAGACTAAAACTAGTTTTAAATGATTGAATGGTTCTTAAAAACAAAACAATGGACTGTTTTGAAGCATTTGGATCATGTCTTAGCCCAAACTATTTGTTTTTTTTTTTACAAATAAAAGCAGGTTTAATTGAGGAAACATAACTTAGTTTGTAAATGGATAGAGGACACTGACTGATGATGCACACAGTAGACCAAGATTAAAGATACCCTAGGGATTTTTTACTGGTTTAGTTTATATAACACAAGTAAGGCACTCGATATTTAGTTTAAATGCACTGTGGTTAAGAACCCAAGCACTATTATATTATCCTAACACATTGACTTGAGCTGTTCATGTTTGGAACCAGTTTCAAAGTCATTAAACCATGCATTGATCAGTTTAACCAATAAACATGTGCTAATTTCCCCATCAAACCATTTTCTGTTAACGTCTACAACGCCTTATATTCAAGTCACAAGCAGCATGGAGTGTGTTTGTGAGCACAAAGGCACTGAATAAACCAGAAGTGCTGTGTCTGTCAGGCAGATGCAAATGAATGCATGAATGAAAAAAAGAGCAGGAATATCTTATTTATTGTAGTCCTTGGCATATTTTTAACGCCGGCTGCTCATCTCGCCCTGGATTAATAATGTAACAGATTCCAATAGGTTCAATAATGAAAGGCAATCAGTAGAGACGAGCATGCACGCACACAGGAGGGTGTCCAACACCGCGCATATTTCAGCACATCTCGCATCCACAGGAGATAAACACACACACACACGGCTCTGCAAGTCTCTTTCAATTAAATCAGTGTACGAGAGGCCAATTCAGCCCAGCAGCTGCATTGCATGTTAATATGACATTGATCCCAGTCAAAGAGGATCAAATCTAAACATAAGACCACTCCTGTTTTACAGAGAGATGGATCAGTTTGCCGAGGATGAAAAAAAGACTTTACCACTCATTAAAAAAATAAATAAATAATCATTTGAATGTTTGTGAATCATTTGACTTGCATTTGACATATGAAGGCTATGCTTTTGTACATTTACTCTGTGTGTGTAAATCATTTTAACGGTGTGCTTTTATTTGTTTATTTGTTTCAAAAATTCTATACTTTTTTTTAACCGTAAGCGGTCCCTGTACGCACTGGCACATCTGTGGATCACAGCGTTTGTTGTAAATTAAGTAGGAACGACGCAATCCAGCTATTATTTCATTTTCAAAAGGTTTCAAAAAAATTCCATTAGCTTTCTGTTTCTTTTTACAGACCCCAAATTGATGCAATCTGGTGGTAAAAAGAAGGAACAGCCCTTAGAAGTACAAGACCTGTGATATGGCTTGTATTTTTACAGTTCTGGCACAAAAAAGCACAATGGCACAAAAAGTGCCAGGTTTAGTGGAAAAGTTTGCCTGGTTTTTCAGATGGTTGTGAAACACTCTTGTTATAAAAAAAAAAAAATCACAATTTATGACTCCAATTTTAATTTTGTACAATTTCAGGTTTGTTGTGGAATTATTATGCAATGTAATTAAAAAATATATATGCTGGGGTTGTACTAAAAAAATATATCAAGCATTGCAGCAAAAACATTTTTCTCACTAAATTTTGAGAATTGTTGTGGTAATAATATCACAGTATAGGACATTTCCATTTTTCTTATTTTTGTGGTATTTTCCTTGGTAATTGTATACATTTAGGAATATTTGTTACTTTAATTCTATATCATTTACCATCTAATTCAAAAAGATATTGTTAAAACTATCAATCATGGGGATGTTTATGAAATTTACCCATGAGCTAGCAATGTTTTGTAGCAGCTACAAAGATAGTGATGTCAGTTCTGTAAAATGCACATAATTAATACTATATTTATGTACCACATTTATCCCATTGCATGATAAATTACGCTAGAGTTTTTCCGTTTAAATTAGCTAAATAATGCTACTTCTTACATTCTTTTCCTTGTATTGATGATCATGTAACGAATGATAACCATTTGTGGAGAAAAATTTACATTACTCTTTGTTTTGTCGTGTATCTTTTTATCTCCTGCAAACATAGTATTTATAATTCTCGAAGTGACTCAATCTTCCAAAAGTTATGTGTTGTTCTCGCCTTGGCCAGAATACTCCTCTGTGGTTTGTTCTCACTGAAAGTCTGGTATTCATACGCTTAAAATATTTAATAGACAGTGTTTGTAATCAATTAAATGTCTTCAATTGGTTGGTTTTTGCAATAAAACCTAATATTCAAGTAAACGGCACCATAATAGAATTCTCTGTGTTCTTTTCAAAAGCTTTCAATCTGTTTCCGAATGTTGAATTTGGGCTCCGGAAAGTCTGGAAGTTCCTTTTGATTGACATCATTTGTTCTTGGGCTTTTTGGAAATTCCCCTGGAAAGTCCCAAGCCATTGTCTCTTTGTAAACTCCTGACTTGACCTCTTGACTGTACATTATGGTCTTCAAGCAACAGAACAACCTCAGAAGGAGTCATGGACACTGGTAAATTTTCTGTAAACTCTGGATATCTAGGAGTGATGTCCCTCAAATGTCCATCAAGTTTGTTTTCATGGGTAACATATACGGTTACAACATACTCTACATCTCCATTACAGCAACTTATTTGGATTAAATCCAAATATATGAAATATACCTTGAATTTATGAAACATCCTTTATGGATGTGTTAGTTGGTGCCACAACAGTTTTTGCCTTGTTTAAGCTAATCATTAAGTAGCATCAGGGTATTTTAAACCAATATATCCAATTACTGCATCTAGAACCTCAGTATTACAAGTCCAATAGCTTCTTAAATAAACACGCATTGTGTGATGGATGAACCGTGATGGAGAAAGCGCATGTTTTACAAAACGTCTTGTCAGTCTGGTTTAATGCTGGAAGTAGATTTGCATGTAACGCCACACATGGACAGTCATGGACGTGTATGTCTTGACAGCTCGCAGCTTTAATTGGACAATGCTTTTAAAGCACTGGGTGGCTGCTAGTAAAATATGGAAGCATCTTGAATCTGAAGGTAATGCCAGGGGGAGCGCCTTGCTCTTCCATCCCCTCAGGTAATAAAGCCGGTGTCTTAGCTTTACATAAGTATGTAAACGTTTTGTCATTTCGCATTCAGTCAATTAGCCACAAAACTAATAACCTGCTTCCAAATTGCCCGGCCAGTTAGCTGCAAGCTACTCATACAGTGTGTTGCCAAAGAATGTGCTTTCCTGCAAATGACAAATGATATTGTGCAGTGTTGTGATGTATAGTGTAAATTGGTACAGCAGAGCTGTTGACAAAAGAGGAATGAGCTTTGTTAAAGCGGGGCATAATTCACTGGCTGGCATGTTTTCAGAAAGGATTGGAAAAGTGCAGTTCTGCTGCATAAGCAAATGCTGTAAGGTGGCCATTATCCAATCAGATCTCTTGTTTGGTTAGATTGTATGATAACGAACGGCTGTTTAGAATGACAATCAGAGCAGCTGTGTGTCCTGATTATCAAAGCTCTCTCGGAGGAAGAACAGACATAATCTGCTTTTCTGACATTTACACCGTAAAGGAAACATTAGCAACTGAAATGTAATCTGAGGAAGGCTGATTTAGTAGATAGCAGCAGAAATGTATTTTTTTCTAGTTATATTGTCAATATAAACTCTAACTTTTATATTCTATAGATGAAAGTTTTTGACAATTCTGGCAAGTTTAACCCAAAAAGGTTCAGTTAAACAAGTTTTTTTTATTAGCCTAGGGTGTGTGTTTTAGACAGAGCACCTGGAGGAAAAACCCACACTAGCAATTCCAATTCACATGGGGAGCTACCAGTTACCTCAAAACCTTGACATTACATCACTAGAAACCTAATAAACCTGCTGATTGCGTGCTCATTTTTATCTCTCAAGATAATTTACTAATTCCCAAAGACAACTGTATGTAACCCACAAGTCTTTTATATGGAGGGAGAATAGCTCCACAGTGGAAACAACGCTTGTATTGCCATTGAACAGACCTAATAAAATTTGAGTTAGAATGTGTCAATACAACATCATTTTATCATGATTGGAACAAAATTTTATTCCAAAACAATGTTAGTTTGTCAAATTCTAACCACGTTTACACAATAAAATCAAGTTTTCAATTAATCTGTATTTTTTCAGTGCGTTCAACCCTAAATGTATAAAGTTAATAGACTTACCTACAATACCTTCAGTCTTTAGAGTGAAATTTAAATAATTGCAAAAATACACTTCTGTGTCCACACACTAAACAATTTTTTTATCTTGTGATTCTACATCACTGTTTAGAACCAAGTCTTGAAAATTTTACTGCAAAACATCAGTGATATTTTTAGCCAAATCTAAATAGTCTAAATATTTCAAAGCAAAACTTTTTTAGCATCAGTTTATTTAACCAAACATAAATATTTGCATTTTAACACAAAATGACAAAACTTTTTAACAATAAAAACAGATTTTTAGACAGATTAATTATTTTTACTGCAAAACATCTGTAATATTTGTAGCTAAATCTTAACAGAATAAATATTTTTAAAGCAAAGCTTGTTTAGCGTTCCGAGCCAAATATAAATAAAAAAGAGCATTTCTAACAAAACTATAAAACTGTGCTGAGGCAAATGTAATTAAACTGTTTTTTTTTGCACAAAACTAAAACCAATTTTAAATTACACAATCCTGTGTATAGCCAAATATAAATAGAGTAAACTTTATTCACAACCAAATCAAAAATAAACAAATGCAAAACTACTTTACCATTTAGAACCAAGACCGACTAAAAATTTTCCAAAAATCATCAGTACTCTTCAAAACTTAAACCCATATATATATATATATTAAAATCTAGTCACACCACTTAAACCAATTTTTTTTTTACCACAAAACTACAATAGCATTTAGATCCAAATATAAAAAAATATATATATTTTTAACATTTATTAGTTGTTTCTACCTCATCTTCAACAGCTCATCTCATGAAGCCTTAATAGAACAATAAAAAGTTCTTATAATATTCTGATATTTGTTGCTTGTCATAAATAGCTTCTTAAGGATCATTACTTTACACTTGGAAACACAAAACACTTCCTCTCAGACCCCATCCCACAAGAGAGTAAATGAAGCGCTGTTGCTCACCCAGTGTGTGATGGAACTCACCCGACACCGGGGTCATGGGGGTGGGTGGCAGGCTGTTGATATTGAGCGCCCCCATCTGGTGGAGCTGGGTGGCAGGAAATGCCACGCTGGGCGCCAGGTATCCCCCGTGACTGGCAGCCATGAGAGCCGCCTGCTGCTGCATCAGCTGTGAGAGAGAGCGAGAGTGAGTTAGCGCACAGGCTACATGTGGGCATGATGGATCGGCAGTGCTTTACAGAGTAGAAGAGAAAGTAGAGCGGAAAAAGAGAAAAATGTGTCAACCTATGTTTAGTGAAGGCGTTCATCTTGTAAGTCTGAGAGCTGTCACAAGACCCCCACCCCACAAGCATTTCAATAGCTGTTGATTTGACTCATTCTAATGAAAGAAGCCATACATAGCATTGTCCTAAAGGCACCTGAGAGATCGGAGAACAAAAATGGATTCAATGCTTTCAAATATCCACAAAGAAAGAGCCTATATGAGGATAAATATGCGCATATATGAAACCTATAAGGAGTCTATATGCATATATTCGATAATAAATATGCTGCATTTATATACAGCACATAATATGAAGAAGCAATACAGGAGGGCTTGTATATGCACATATAGGCACCTAATTTTGCCTATATGTGCATATACAAGCCCTCCTGTAATGCTTCTTCATATCCCCTTTTAAGCCCTATACGTTACAAACATACAAATGATACACTAATACACAAATGTCACTTATGTAACTAAGAACTAACTAAAAAGAAAAGGCAAAAACATTATATAACTACATGTATGCATGTATTTGTACATATAAATGCATATAATAAAGGAAAACAGCCAATTTTATATTTGTGACATATATTGAAAACCTACATCAACCTACATCTTAATACATATGTGTTGTTGTGGCTTTTGGAAATGACAGTAGTCAAAGTGTTACTTTTTTATATCTTAGTTGTGCTAAAAATCAATATTGCATTGGTTGAAATTGCAAAGTTTGGATCATTCCGTGTCTCATAATTTTGAGTGTCTTTCAGCAAAAAAAAAATAACAAAAAATTTTTAAGTCTTTCAGTTAATTTCCCTCAAATTGTATAAAACGAAAACTATGATGACAAACAAAAGACTTAAACGGAACATTTTGTTACATTTCTGACAGGATTGAAAACCAACCCTCACGTCTCTATGATTTTCTGACACTGAGATACGCCAAATTGGTTGCAAGGGTAAAAAGCATGGTTGCTATGGAGGGGTCAGTGACAATATAATGTTGCCTTAGTCACTATAATATATAGAAACAAACCTCTGTCTCTATTATTTACCAACGCTGAGATTGAGTTCTGAAAATTGGGTTGCTAGGGTAAAAAGAATGGTTGCTATGGAGGGGTCAGTGACAATATAATGTTGCCTTAGTCACTATAATATATAGAAACAAACCTCTGTTTCTATTATTTACCAAAGCTGAGATTGAGTTCTGAAAATTGGGTTGCTAGGGTAAAAAGAATGGTTGCTATGGAGGGGTCAGTGACAATATAATGTTGCCTTTGTCACTATAAGATATAGAAACAAACCTCTGTCTCTATTATTTACCAAAGCTGAGATTATGTATTGAAAATTTGGTTGCTAGGGAGATGTCAGTGGTCATAAAAATTGCTTTTGTCACTATGAAGACTTTGTTCTCCGCAAACAAACATTCCATCGGTTGCGAAAAAGAAGCCTCTTTCTCCAGTGACCAACAGGTTGTCATTGCGACACTAAACTGGTCCATGTTGCCGTATAAAGCTTTGCTCTGTACCACAGTAAAACAACACTTTCTAGCCTTCTTAAAAGAAGACGTCCACCCACTAAACAAATCTATAAGCTTCCGGTGATCAGCTGTCTGAAACCTCCTCCTCCTCCTCTCATCTACATAAATCCACCAACAATCTTTCTATATCCTGCAGCTTTCGGGGGACAAGTTTATTCAAAAAGTCTAATTGATTCATCAGCATTCCAGCAGTGGGTTTATCTGGTTTCTCTCCACCATTCCACAATAATCAGCTGCTTTGTGCCCATCTCGCACCCACTTCCCACAGAGTTCAGCTGGCTGACCGCTCCCCCAGACACTTTGTAAATCCCCTTTAAAAGGCAGAGGGACAGGCTTTGGACCAGGCAGAGTGGTGGCCAGTTGAAGACCATATTGTAATTTCCCTCCGTGAACATCTAGGATAATGTCGCCTTTCACGGCTGCCAGCAGATCGCCTCCGATAGCCATGCGCCGTTCAGTTCTGCTCTTTAGGAATTAAAACAGAAAATTGGAGGCTCATGCATGTAATTATGTTGGGGAAAAGTGAGCTCCGTCAATTTGTTCTTGGAGGGGAGAGAAAGAGAAAGGATAAAGGAAAGAAACAAAGTCTTGCGGAGGGCTAAACGAGACGATTAAAAATGTCTTGGGTTTTTCGATTTCTATTTTTTTAAAGACACATTTCAATTGCACAAAATAAATCGTTGTCGGATAAATTATGTGAAGTTTTCAGAAAGACCAAACTGCTTCTCTTAAAAATTAGCAGCTAGCAGGATCTCCATGCGTTCTTAAACAGCAGAACTAGGTAGATAACCTCGATGCAGACCTCTGTTATCCTATGAGAAGACAGTAGTTTGGTTCGCAAGTGCTTGTGTCTGTGGCTGACATGGCTTTCCCCGTGATGAAGTCAGAGCTCTGGCTTTGAGCTGTTGTTTGGCCACCAACAACGACACGTGGAAACTATGGATTTGTAGCAAGCATTATCCTCGAGAAAGCTACGAGAACTGAAGAATGAAGTGAAATGAAGCTCAAAGTGGGCAACGCCACCTTTCGCCTTTGTGAAAGAGCGTCACTTCCCGGTAATTGAAAATGGGCAAAATATCCACAGAGGCAAAGTTGAGTTCATCAGATGAAATTAACTCGAATGAACAACACCAGGGGATGACGTATGACGAGATTGGCTAATTGAACTGTCAATCATCTGCCTGTCAAGAAACCACGCCCATGCACAATTTTAAGGCTTAATACCAGGAGATTTAAAAACAGTTCAACCCCTCTCAAAACTAGAATCATGGGTGGAAATATGAGTTTTTCAGCTCAAGAGTTGGGCAATTTTATCATTAGAACGAAGAGAACCTGCTCATTTCTGGAGCCTGTCTCTAGTGGCAGGTAGAGGAACTGCAGTTCAGTCACTTCCTATTAGGATTCAAGAGGGAAAGCAGGAGGTTGAGACCTGAAACAGGCGGGGCACATGGCCCTTTAAATTTCGGTGTGTGCTTGATGCCTTGATTGGGAGCAGCTGACGGCATCCCCTGATTGTTCTACCTGAAACTCGTTTAACAATCATCACTTAATACTCACGTTTATGAGGAGTTTTGTAACTTTTGTAACTGAATACAATGTTTTTTTTTTCCTCTTTTGTAAAAAAATGGTTAAAATAAAATAAAAATTGTGATTGGAAAAAAGGGTGGCCTGGTATTAAAAGGGTCTTAAAATTTTTTATTTTAAGTCTATTTCTAAATAGAAAAAGTTACTACCAAAGTAATTTTTATAAGGACTTTTTTCTGTGATTGGCCGGTCAGCTCAGTTGGTTAGACTGTGGTGCTAATAATACTAAGGTCGTGGGTCCGTCAGATCCCCGTAATGGCCATACTTTCACAAATGTGTGGTCTTATGTAGAATATTGTGACATTTATTTGAATGTAAACCCTCCCAAAGGTTTTGAGTGTTTTGAGTCTTTCAAGGGGTTTTTCAAATAAAAATGTATTGTGAATATTTAAAGAGTGAAAGAGGTTAGTAAATTTTGTGTTTTTAAAAAAAATTCTGTATGACATCAAAAAAGCATGGACTCACTGAAAGTTTATGACAAATTTTCAACTTTGTGATAAAGTTGAATGAACATTTATGACGTGACTGGAACTATATATTTAATCGTCCAAGACGTTATAACAAGAGCTAATTACAAATAATTGCAACTATTAAAGATGACGAACATGGCAAAACTCCAACGTGAACAGTCAGGAGGCCTTTGAGTACAGGCAAAAGGGAGCAATATGCCCTCAGCAAAGTCTTCATCAGTGAGGTCGTAACCTTTTCTTCCTTCAAATTGAAAAAAAAATAAAAATGACGATGGGAAGAAGTTTCCGAGGCGACGGCATTGCTCCAGTGTCAGGCATATGGGTTTTTTTTTTATGGCTTGCCGGTGGCATTAGTCTCCCTGGGTGCCAGCAGGCAATCACCTCTTTATCACTTGGCAATTATCAGCCATTGCTGCTGTGTGTGTGTGTGTGTGCCCGGCTCTGCCCGCTTCACACATGACCCGTGCAGTGGCACAGAGAACGGCGCTGCAGAGATATTTATAGCGCGGACAGGAATGGAGCGAGCTGAATTCGAGGAGCCCGGTTATTAAGGTCTCTGGCCCTGTAAGATTGCCTGCTTTCTCTGCTGTTTGCCATCTTCAGAACTCAAATCACAGCAGCTGCAAACAGAGCGTTGCTTGTGCCCAACCTCAAAATGATGCAATTGTTTTATGCGCGGTTGCAATTCGGTAATGTTTTCTATTGATACAAGTAATAGAAATGAAACAATATATTGCTATAATTTTAAGTGTCACAATCCATTGGAAATGTTTCATTCTGACAGCAGTGAAATCAATAGTGCTTGATTTTTTTAAATAAATATTTATTCAATATATTACACAATAAATCCACAACAAATCTGAAATTGTAAAAAAATGCAATTAAGAGTGGTAAACAGCCCTTTTTCTTACTGTAAAAATAAACAAATAATCAGAACGAACTGATTTATGACAAAATCAAAAGTGTTTAGACAAAATTGTATACAAAAACAAAAAAGTGAACATCTCTTAAACTTCATGCTCTGTTTTATTGTGCTTTGTTTTGCCAGATCTTTGGAAAATACAAGCTATACCACAGGTCTTGTACTTCTAAGGGTTATCCCTTCTTTTTACCGCTAGTTGGCACCAATTTGGTGTCTGTAAAACTGGAAGACGATTGCACATTTTCTTACATTTAAATGACCTTGTCACAGCTCTTGCAATTGTTTGTATAAAACACAAAATATCCGAGCTAATACTCTTTTCTAAACCTACACATTATGTTAAAAATATAATTGGCAGCAATTTAAGGGTTAAGGTCTAGAGGCTGACATAATACGATGTAACTTTGAGTGCCTTTGCAAACCCAAGACCTTAATGTGCTTTTTTTGGGACACTCCTTTGTTGTTGTGGTCATGTATTTTGAGTTACTGTCATGCTGGAGCACCCACCCGTGTCTCATTTTCAATGCCCTGGCTGAGAGGAGGGTTTGACTTGGAAAAGCCCCAACAGCTGATAAATGCACATTCCCAAAGGCAATAATGACCCACTTTGTAGAGGTTGGCTGTATACATTTTATTTACATTTCAAAATCGGTTTAGGACCTAATCGGTTTCTATCATCCTTCTGCATTTTCTCGTAATCCCTAAAAAAATTATTTGCATGTATGTTTAGGGTCATTGTCCTGCTGCAGAATACAATTATGACCAATCAAACACCTCCCTGGTGGTATTGCATGATGGACAAGTATCTGCCTGTATTTTTCAGTATTTAGAATGCCATAAATCCATCTGCAGAAATGGTGCACCATTTGCACCCCCAAAACTTCAAAGAAACGCCACTGTGCTTAACCGTTTGTCCATAGAAACTACTACTTGAGCGTTTGTCATTGTTATTAGGATGCAACTCTTCCATCAAGATCTTCAGATTTCAAAGGGTTTGCAGTGTTTTGGAGCATCTGCAGGGGTTTCCTTTGCCATACACGGTGTGCATGATTGGCAACATTTCCCGCTTTTTTGTGTTTCTTCAAAAGAGCTTGAACAGCACATTTATTTACATTTTCAAAATGGGTTTAGGACCTGTATCTACTATCTATTTTGTACCAAAGATCTAGTCATTGAAAAGAATGAATGCAACCCAAAACTGTTGGTAAATGATAAACAAAAAGGAAGTAGCACTTTCGATGCCCAAGGCTGTTATATTTCTAAGCAACAGGGGGCAATGTAGGTCAACAGCAAAGTGTGTGCTTCCCTCCTCGCACCCCTTCCCAAAATCTACCCAGACAAACATTCCCCTCATTAATGTTGGCTTCAGAACCTTCTGAAGTGCTTTCAAGCAATTTGTGTGTCATATTAATCTAATGCACCGTCTCTGGTGATTGGCATGAAGTAAAAGAGATCTTTCTGGCTTTCCATCAACATCTTTGCTTTTATTCATCTTTTAAAAAGTGAGAGAGAGAGAAAAATGAGCTGAAAATGAAGATGGCTCCTCTCAGAAAAGGAAAAAGATCAAACGCGAGGCAGCGGGAGAAAAGACAGATGAAAGATGTTCGGCTTGTATTGACAAGAGCGTCTGAAAGAAAATTAATGTTTCTCGCTTTCATGGCGTGTTTATGTCACACCCCCAACCCCCCGATTCCACTCCAGAGACAAGGACGCGGCCGCATCTGATGTTTCCAACATCTTCATGTAATACGCAACGATAAGCTGTTTGTCAGATTTACTAGTTTGATGTTCCCTTTTTAAAAATGCATCTGTCTTTTGGCACGTTGTTGTCAGTACTATTACCCCTCCAATTTGCTGACCCCCCCTGCACCCCCCGCCCCACCCTTCTTCTCCTCTGACTAAAATCCAATTTACTGGCTGTCAGCTCAACCCCGTAATCCTCTGCACAGCTGTGTTTGTGGAGCGAGGCTCTTAATTTGCTCGTCCTCCACGTTTCTAAATGTACCACAGCCATGTACTGTATGAAGCAAATCGCCAGCTTATGCATTGCCTGCGTCTTGATGAGGATGTGTGGAAAGAGACCCTGTTTGGTAAGGAAATGACTGAGAAACATACAGCACCGTGCAAATGTTTTGGGAAGCTGTGGATACAAAGAACGCTTTCAAAAATGGAGGTGTTACTGGTTTCTTTTCATCGATGGCCCCTTGCCATTCTTCTGGGTAAACTTGCACAAAGTTTCTGAAGAAACTCGGCTGATAGGTTGTTCCCAAACCATTAGGGGCACCATATATCACAATACAAAATTGTCACAATACGTATCATGGGAGATTCTAGTTACTTCTGCAACTTCTTTACCTTCTCTTCTTGTTTTATGTAATATTTACTAGCAGACAATAATCCTTTACTCACATTTTAAATGAAAAAGATTATAAAAATAGCTCTCTACATCACTCTGAGTAAAAAAGATGACTTAATGCAAATATGAACACTGCCCCCTAGTGGTACCACGGCATCAAATGCTCTCATACAACTCAAACTTGACTCTTTCTCTTTGTAGTCTCACTCTTCAAATTATGTTTTTTCCAATAATGGTTAACAGTTACAATAGTTGGTTAAAAAATCGTAGACATAATATCGATGTATGTATCGTGAGCAGAGTGTATTGTTACACGCCTACTAACCACAGATCTTCTGTGGATGTAGGGCTTCTACATTTACATGTAATATCATGTTATTGTTTACGCTAAAGATTGCTCTTTGGGAGTATGTTTAGGGTCATTGTCCTGCTGCAGAATACATTTATGACTAATTATACGCCTCCCTGGTGGTATTGCATGATGGATAAGTATCTGCCTGTTTTCTTAGCATTGAGAACACCATTAATTCTGACCAAATGTCCAACTCCATTTGCCCCAAACCTTCAAAGAACCTTCACCATGCTTAACTGTTGTCCGTAGAAACAAATTATCATATCACTCTCCAGCTCGTTGAATTTCAAATGTTGACTCATCGGTCCAGAGCACCTGCTGCCTTTTTCTGCACCCCAGTTCCTACGTTTTGGTCATACGTGAGTCGTTTGTTATTGTTATCTGGCTTCAACTCTCCAGACAGTGAATGTGTAAAGCTGATTGCGCTGCTGGGCATCTTCAAATTTCGAAGGGTAATGTTTTGGAGCTGCTGCAACATTTCCTGTTTCCTTGTGTTTCTTCAAAATCGCTTCTTGAAACCGGCAAAGTCTGCTTTGAAATCTTCATCTGGGAGGTTGATGAAGCATAACTACCTTGTGTCTTGTTGTTGCTGTTTTTCGCACCTCATCCAGTTTTAAGCCTCCCAAGTGGTATGCTTGTCTGAAGGTAAATCTGGCTTGCATTTTGTAAATAAGCAAAAACTATTTTATGTTATATATATTTTTCACACGTGCATTAATCTCTTGCACAGCATGGGTTTTAAAGTGTTAAATATAAATATAACGCCTCTGTGCTGCAGTTCATCCCTGTTAGATCGACTGGACACACCATGTGCATGTTGCTTTTTAATATGTATACAATGTTATTTTGTAAAAACTAGGTTTGGGTTGTGTCACCTTTGGAACGTAGTTCTTTGTGATGGGTTTCACATTTTTAGCTCAAATCTTCCCAGCGCACCTTTAAAAATTGTAACATCTCCATGAGAAGCGTGCGTTATCACTGTTTCAGCATGTGTGGGTGGTGGTGGTGGTGGCTCGAGCTGGAGAAGTGAATTATAGAGCCGGTGTCATTGCCACGGAGTTGCACATTGCACCATTCCTGACATGCAAGATAAAAGTCCCTGCCAACCTGTGGGAGCCACACAAGCTCGCTGTCTGCCTTCCTGCATGCTGCTCTCTGACCATTTGCATTTGTCGTGGACGTTCTGCATCTCATGAATACTAATGCGGGTGTATTTTCCCTGTGTACCGGCCTGGCAGTTTCGGTGGAACTGTCCTTAAGCACATCTTGCACTCCCCCCCACACGTCTATGATATGAAAATGAGTGTGAATGATAAGCCTCTTGGGGTCGGGTCGACTCGAACAATTAATCGTGGCATTTAGCAGGAATTTCGCCTGTGCCTATCTCTATATGAATATATGTATATCTATTTCCTCCATATGGAGGAACTACTTATTTCCCAATAGTACTTAAACCTGAAGCTACGGACTATTTCCAGGCTAATCTGGATTCATTTAAAAAGCTAGATATTACACTGTATTACTCTATATTAGTATCCATAATTTGATTCTGCAAATGTTTCATCTCTATGCATTTTTATTTTCCCCATATTTGAGGAAATGCATAGCAAAACTGAGCTAAAAAACAGCAGCACACGATGAAAAAGGCACCAGTGCACTTTAACCCTTAGAAGTGTCTTCATGCACCGGTGCGTCTGCCTATCACAGCGACTGTTTGAATTAAGCAGGAATGACATGACCCGGATTTGTTTCATTTTGATTTCTAGTAAAATGTGTAGGTTTCAAAAAGGTTATTAGTTTTGATGATAAGGTAATCGAGGTAATTCAAATTAAAATGTGTGATCGTCTTGATCACAAACAAGTGCCATCAGAAACATCTAGTGGTGAAAAGAAGGGATAACCTCTATGAAGTGCAATACCTGTGATATGACTTGTGTTTTTCAAAGTTTTTCAGAAGCACAAAAAGTGCTTGGAACAGTTTATAAGGTTTAGGAAAGATTAGTGTTTTTTTTACAATATTCACATTGTAAAAAACCTTGTTTTTGCTTTTTGGGGGGATTTCGTATTTAGATGTTTGCTATTAAACATAAAAAAACTCTTCATTCTCAATTTTTTTAGATTTTTTAGTTAAAAATGAAAAACTACTCAGAAATACTATATTTTGTGCAGTTTTAGGTTTGTTGTGGGACTATTGTGTAATTTACTGAAAAAAATATTTGTAAAAAAAAAAGCTGAAGTTGAAGTAAAAAAGTTATATCAAGTCACAAAAAACAGGTTAGAGATTAGAGTCCCTGAACTCCTTAGGTTTAAAAAGCGCCCTCATGCTAAATGGGCTATTGTAAAATGTAACCACTTGAGGGAACGTTTTTCAAAAAAGTCAATCGATCATTCCCTTTGAACGAATTTCAGCCTTTTTGAAATGAGTTCCGCTGCTAGCATCCGTACCTCCGTGCATACCAAACCACCTTTTCATTAGAGAGCTACAAAAACAAGCTGATTTGTTCTATAAATACCCTAGTGAAGATTTCCTACTCTGCGTCATCTTGGAAACGTGTGCGAGTGGCATGTGTGCATGCAAGGACGAGGGGGATGGGATGCGGGGGTGGCACTGAGATCATCAAAACGTGTTGGGCCGGAGGTGCCCGAGTGTCCCAGATGGGGAAGTGTACTCACCGCATGTGCGTAGGTGCTGTAGGTGCTGAAGGGCAGGGCGATGGCAGGGTTGAAGATACCAAACTGGCCCACCATCTGCTGCATGCGGCGGATGGTGCGCTCCTTGTCCGTGTCGGCAAACTTGACCACCAGGCTGGACGAGGCACCCTGAGGGAGGAGAGAATCGGAGCCAGTCTGAGGAAAGAGGGCAGGCTACGTTTTACCTCCCGCTTTGATAGCGAGACCTCCAACCACCACTGAGAACATTCGACCGTCCAGTTTAACTCAATGGATTCGTACTGGAGGTACAGGCGCTCTCCATAATGTTAATCGATCATAGAGTAGATTTTTAACATGGTGTTTAGGCACTACTTATAGCATTTTCTAAATCTTCAATGGTTCCTGTAGAAAACTTACCTCTAGGCACTGCACCAACAGTAAAGATCACATTTGATATTTGTAGTGGTGTTGGTTACAATACATCTGAGAAGTCATTAAAGTACATTTTTAATATTGCGAGAACAGTGCAACCAAAAATGATGTTTGTTTTATTGTATTTTAACCCATTTCAGTAAACATTGCCTTAAAAGAGTTGCATTTCTCCAATGACATGCCAACATGAACTAATATGACTATGCTACAAAGTTTATCTACCAATAAATACAAACATTTTTTGTTGCCTACTCTTAGATAAAGAAGAGGACACCATTCCCACAGTGAAGCATGGAGGTGGGAGTATAATTCTGCGGGGATGTTTCAGTTTGGTGAACATTTCAAAAGATAACCTCAGTAAACTTGGGTTGGGTCGACTTTTTTGTCTTCAAACATGATATTGACCCAATTGAATGTCCCAGCAAATGAACCTGGCTGGCCAGACTTTAAATCCAAATCTAAAAAAATCCAAAAGAAAAAATGAGGGAAAAAGTGTAGAGTTTGTGCGAGAAAAGCAGCAGATCTGCTCAGGAAAGAAATGACTACTATTTCGTTGGATATACACTTGAGACTTGTGAGAGCTTCAGCAAACTACTAAAGGTTGTTATCAAGCTAAAGAGATCCGCCATTGACTATAACCATCATTTTGACCCTCATTAGAGTTTTGGTCAACACTACATTAAACTATCATGTTTACTTTATACAATAGTCTTTCTGGCAAACATCACTTGGGGGTTTCACAGGGGGCCAAATAATTTTCCTTTTCTTCAAAACTAGTGCAAATTTGTGGAAGAATCTGGACACAGCACGGAACCCAAACAGAATGTTCTCTTACTCTACATCAACAAACTGGTTTGGGAGTTGTATGACATTGAGTAAATGTTGGCTGATGAATGGCTCAGAAACAAGTCAAACAACAAATATAACTCTCCTCAGAGTTTTCACCACTTAAACCTTCAAGACGTCTGTGGCTTGATGCATCATAAATGCAACAATTAAACTCAAAAATGTTTTGCGTCTCCCAAGAACCTGTCAATCAATAGCTCGACATCAGAGCTCGAGCAAACTAATACAAACTCAGCAGACTGACATGAGCCTTGGCAGCTTGAGCGTTACATAACAGAATCTATTTCAGATTTCGCTTATGATATTGCTCCTGAAATATCAAATAGATTATCTGCAGAACGTTGCTGTGTTTTGAGATTGACAAGGCCACAGATGATCGTGTTCCGACCTTGGATGTGTGGGTTTCTAAGTCTGGCTCCCTCATTCTCTCCCGTACCGTGGTAATGAAACACCTGCCGCGAGAGCCGGGCTCACATTCATTATGAATCTCTCAATGATTCCATGCTACACTTGACCTTTATCAGCCTCCAACATCCTCTGTTCCAGGACTATACCATCGGAGAAAAAAAAAAAAAGAAAATACCGAATCGATTTTGGCAAAAAGACCGAAATATGACTGTGATCTGATGGCAGAGAAAGGTTGTGCATCAGCCGAGATAAGAGGCTTGCTGAAATTGACGTGGAAATGTCGATAAAGAGCCACAAAATGAAGGAACATCAGGTGTGGACACAAACCATCTCTGTTGAGCTGAAAGAAGACTCTTGAACATAGACATGGGACCAGAATTGCACCACAATTCCAAAAATTTGTGTTCCATGTTATAGAAAGATGTTGATTTGATTTCAGATTTTACTCCATTTGAACCCACAACTGTTTTTATTGGACAACATGGACATTAGCAGTAGCAAAGTAGAGATTGGTCGTAAAGGATATTGAAACAAACTAGCCACCGAGAGGCCATGACGCAGGAAGTTTGAGAGCCCTGCAGCTCTAATTTATCTTATATCCGTAATTATAACGTTTAAATTTTGTTGATAGAATTTGGTCGCTTTGTGGCGAAAATCCAAACAGCTCGCCATATTCTTGTAAAGTCACAAGGGGTTCATCGCCCGTTCTTTTTCAAATAAATGCCACAAACAGACTTTATGTATGATTTAATAACTACACTGTCATTCCATTTTTTCAAAGAATGTTTCAAACGACTAACAAAAGAAACAAAGAAATTGCTGGGAGCAAAGAAATGAAATGTCACGAGATGAAAAGATTTCTTCAAACGAGCATTTTGTGACCAAAGCCGAAGGACTGGAATTGAATCGTTCAACCAAACACACGCAGAGAGATGCAATGGTGTGAATTTACACACCCACAAAAAAGACACAATTGTCAATCCTTATCCTCATTTAAGTTTGTTTTAGCAACTTTAGTCAAAAAGAACTTCCATTCTTGGGTGTAGCTTGTTCTTTTGGAGCTGGTACAAAGAGAATGTTTCCCTGGATAAAAGAAAGCATAAAAAATGACAGAACATTCACTTTTTGTGTGAACTGTTTAACTTTTTGAACTAGTGGCATTAAGTTATATGTAAACTGTACCCCTACGCTTGCAATGTAATACGATTATCTGCAGCGCTCAGAGTATTTACTGAAAACCTAGACGTTCTGTACAGCACCCTAAGCTATAACAAAGTATTTACTGTGATTTATAAAAGTTCCCGGCAAATCCAAGGGAAGAAGAATTTCAACTATCCTTTAGTTCTAACTTATGTGTTTTCCTAGAATTGGTTGTTGGCATTTGTCCAATCCTTTCTAGACTGTTCGTTTGCTTTAGCCCGAAGACATGCAGCGAATATCAGGGCCACGGGCTTGTCGGTCCAGCTCGATATAGGCTGTGCATTTGTAAAAGCAATAGAGTGAGCAGGGAAATGGGAGAGAGAGGGAGCGGTGGTTGATCTGTGAAGTAAAACTCTCATTAAATTTTAAGCCGCCGCGCACCCAGAGGAATTCCCACAGGTCCAGGACCCAACGAAATGGATTCAGGAGAGAGTAAAACTGTGGGAATAAAAAAGTGCAGCTCTTTTACAGAGGAAAGATAGGCAATGGAATCAAAGCTGAGGCTACTTAGAAGCGGAGATGCAGTGGGTGTTTCGCAGCATTCTCATGGCAGACAATCCGCATGAAGCCATATATCCAGCACTACATACCTGCCTCTCTGCATTATATCTTCAAAAGATCAGAGGATTTGATTAGATCTTATGTATAAAACCTCTGGATGGGAGATGACAAGAGCAGGATCTCATGCACATAAAATGTACAATAGCTTTAAATCGAGACACTCTCAGACTAAGGAAGGAAACAGCAAAAAGCATTCGCCGAGTAAGATCAGTGACTGAATATCATTTCACGAGTTCACAACCATGGCCTGCCTTGTAGTCTGAGCATAGAGTAGCAGGTACCAACTGATTGTATCTGTGTTATACCCAAAGGATTGATTGGAGCACTGGTGTCATGCCCTCATTGCTCCTCCTGAAACTTGTTATGCAGAGTCACTGAAGAATATGATGGTTTATCGTGTGTTAGTGGAATTGAGCATTTCAAAGATATGACAACTCTTTATATAACAATGTACTTTATGGCCAGACTTTAGTAACCTATAGACCCCTTTCTGTTTGTAAACAATGGTGACTTACAGGGTATGTGTACCCATCTTGGCAGCGGAAAGTGGGGCAATCAGCACCTTGTCAAGCTAAACAAATGCATCTTCTATTATTGATTGAGAAAAAAACTTGGACGGTTTTGACACATAATTTGCAAGATAATTAGAATGTAAATATGAGAAATGCACGATCATCCTTCAGTTATATTTTACACACTCCAAAATAAATGGTATCAGTGCCATCCAGTTGTGCAAATTAGGGATTATCCTTGCAAGTACAAGACCTGTGTTTTGGCTTGTGTTTTTCAAAGTCCTGGCACAAAAAAAAGTCAGAAAATGTACAAAGTTTAGAAGTTTTTCTTTGCCTGTTTTTTAATATATACATTTTTCACAATTTTTTGACCTCGTCTTTGTCTTTTTGGGGGATTTATTAATTTTTATTTTGTCTTAACACTTTTTATGTTCTAAAAAATGACATTTAACAATGTACAATTTCAGGTTTATCGTGGAATTATTGTGTAATGTAATGAAAAAATGTCTGTAAAAACAGAAGCTCTGGGTTGTGCTAAAAAAAGATATCAAGCATCGCCACAAAAAACTGTTTTAAAGGTAATTTATTAGAGTGAAGTGTAAAGTAGTACATTTAGGATTCATTTGCAAACAAAGTTGCTCAAATGATCAAAGAATAGCTATTTTCTATGCGCAAAAGAGCCAGTTAGCCTAGACTCTTAAAAAATCGAAACACACAAACATTTTCCCTTTGGGGGTGCACTAGAAATGAAAATACAATTATTTTAAAATTTCTTAACATCCAATATAACATAAATCCAGGAACATGTGGTCAACCAACAAGCGCCAAGAACCTTCTTTCCCTCAAGGTCATCTATCCTTCAACATTCATCACTGAGAGATAATTGAAAATGGTGAAAAAAGAAGTCGAAACATCAAAAACCGCATTTCATTACAAGAACTCACTTGAAAACAGATAAATACAGATAAACGTTGAATTTGCTGTAAAATACCAAGGTAAAATTTGCCATTTTCTGATGACGAGTCTATGGAATCACTGTCACAAGTGACCAGTGAATGAATTGCCGTTCAGTCACCTTCATATGGGCTTCATGACGGAATCAGGGGGTTGCTGCTTGGGTGAAAGCTCTTTTAAAGCAAGCAGATTGTAATATCAGATAGCCACAGCAGTTTCATTTCCCTGTATTTGTCTTACGACGCTCAATCCCTGGTGTGCAGACTCTCTGGAATTGAACACAGTTCAAATTCCATGACCTTCCAGACCTTCCCCCGGCCTAATTTCATCCCTGGTCCTCCATTCTACAAGGCCTTTCTGAATCTGGCAATTTGCTTTACCGCACAGCAGTGTAAATTTTTAATTGCTCCACGTCCGAGGCACAAAAGAGAACGAGCGTGAGCGAAATAAAACTCAAACCGGCTCCCACTACACTCGCTTCACATCTCTGCTTATGCATACACACGCCATGTTCCGTCAGAAAACACAAAAATGCATTCAGTGGGAGCTTCTGGAGCTGGAAAATAGGATCTGAGTATGGAGTTCTGCCCTCACAAGACAAATGAAGGGAAAGAGGCAAAAAATCCACGCTTGAATGTATGTATGAAGATAATACTGTGAATGCGGCGAGCTGGAAGGATCTGAATCCACTGTAAGATTGAACTCTAAGTGTCCAGTGTTTTTAGCAATAAGGCCAGTTCCTAGCTGCCCTCAAGCATCTCATTACCATGGCGCTTTATGCATGCGTATTAAAATAAATTAGCACTCGTTTCTTCTCTGGACTCCTTTCTGTAATAACTGCAAGCTGCTTTTGGGGCTTGGAGAGGGAACTGAAGCTTTAGAGAGGCTGGATCGACAAATGCTAATCGTTTGTATGCTAAAGCTAGCTTTTTCTTAGTTGTGACATCAGCTTAGCTGAATAGGTATTGGTAAACAAATACTGCTCTACGTCTGATTGGTTAAGATTTTGTTGCATATTACAGGTTAGTCTGGAAAAATCCATGATGCTAGTCATTGTTTTATTTAAGAAACACCTCTCGCATTGAAACCCCACGAACCGTGAAACTCTAATCATCTAAATTCTTTTTGATCACCGTTTCCACTGTTCAAATCAATCACATTTGAATAAATTATTAAAGCAAGTGAGCTATGATGTACATTTGAATGCAAAGCATGCGATTAATTGGTTTGGCCGATTTTTCAATAAAAAGGTAGTTCCTGACTATTTGACCAGTGTTTTAGAATATTAATTCTTTAACCAAGTAAAAATACTCTAAAAGCAATCCTTTAAGAGGATTTAACAGAAAATGCTGTTTTATTTAGCTTAAACATTAGAGATGCTATCAGCTAAACACAGGCTATGTTGTGGAAAGAGAGTGACAAAGAAGAGGGGAGAAGAAAGAGGGGAAGGAAAAGAAGATCTGACAAAAAAACCTAGCAGTAGTTGGTAACTTCCTCCTGTGATGTATTTCCTGTTTGTGATATATTTCCTGTTCAGGAAACAGGATTATAAATAATGTTTTTCTATTAAACTAGTTATGATGTGTGCACACTGAGCATGTGTGCATTAGATTATATTCTTGCGGACATTTTTTGCATACTTAAACAGGCGAGATTGAAGCTACGCCCCAGTGATTGTGTCAATCTGAGGCTCACTGTGCGAGGCACACTGTTAATCCTTGTATTTTCATAGTGAAAATAGTGTTTGTGTTCGAAAAAGAGTGTTTACAAAAATCTATATTAACCTTCTTTGGTTAGTTATTTATTTTTTGATTTATGTACATTTTAAGTTCACTTTTTTATGCAGGGGTTTATTTTACAGTCTTCTGGATATTTGTATTTAAGGCTTAAATGTGTGGTATGCCATCTTTGTAAGTCTGTGTTGATGTTTGACATCACAAACACACCACTCGACCAATGGCGTCTCATCACAATTTCAATTTGACGCCTCACATCTAATACTAATACTTGTTTATTCACGCACCATGTTCTCCTCTGAATCATTCAGATGTTCATGAGTTGTTTCAGTTGTTTACAGTTAATTAGCTTGATTGAGAAAATCCTCTTGTGTAGTTGCAAACCGTTCAAAGAGCCCAAACCAAAGAGATTGACAAAACTTGTTTGTTTCATACCAACTTCTGTCACCAAGCCCTTGTGTATCTGTACAATCCTGTCCCTGACCATATTCTTCATTTTGGATTATGATTGATCGCTATCGTAGACAGGTGTCTTTTACACAGGTTAATGAGATGATGATCCCTTTAGGAGAAACCGCCACTAATTACCTCTCTAAAAGACACCTGGGAGCCAGAATTCATGGTGATTAATAGGGGTCAAATATTTATTTTTTAATTTTATTTTAGGTTTTTGTTATTCTGTCTCTCTCTGTAGACATTAAATGTATAGACTGACCACTTATCTGTGGTTAAAATCAGCAGGGGTCAAATACTTATGTGCCTCACTGCTACAAATCCGGTTGTGTTCCAGCTTTATCGTAATAACAGTGTTCTATTCGAGTGGCATTCGCTGATGCCGAGCACAGGCCGTGAGAGTCTGGTGGGTGTTCAGAGTTCTCCATTCTTTCTTTTGAAGTGTTAGCAGATGGATGAGAGCTTCATCAAGCCCTGGTTTGTGAAGATCTCAATTATCAGGGCCAAACATCTCCCTCCATCACCCGAGAGTCCTCACCTCCTCTTATACAAGCTCACACTCCAGAGAATGGAGGACGGGAAGGCTTTCCATAATCAATTTACCTTCCGAGATGACTATAAGCTTCCCCTGTGAGCTCCCTCCACTCTTCTTCAGTCTCTCTCCCCCTCTTTCTACTTTTTCCTCTCTCTCTTTTCTCCCCTTTACTACCTTCTCAGAACATGCCAATGAATAATTCACCAGTCAATGTGGTGAAAGGTGAGGTAAACAAGTCTATTGCCTAATGTCCCGCGAGGATGGGGGGAGGAGAGGGGAGCGGGAGGAAAGATGTCTGAGCGCAAGAGATTTTAAGCCTGTGGTTTACATCTCAATGTCCCTCAATCATTGGCACCTCTGTTGACCCGTAAGGTTATGCCGAGAGCGGATCCCAAATAAGGCAAAGCCCTCTGATTGGTTCGCTGCTTATAAATTCTTCTTAAAGAGACAGTTCAGAAAATTATTCAACAACATTTCGAAGAATTCAAACATGTTTTTAATTACGAAAAATCTAAAACACACCAATGATTTGTAACCTGGAGGCAGACCTAGGAGTATTTTCTGAAAACCATTTAATACATCATCGCTAAATGATTTATTGCTTATGAGAATGGGCAAAAATACATAAAAAATATTTAATTACAGAGTACATATATTTACAAGCAATATTTTGAAACTGTGAAAAATACAGGTGTGAAATTTAGATTAATAAAAAAAAACACAATAAATTTGTATTTTAAATACAAAAACAAATTTTCAAACTAAATGATTGCATACAAACATGTAACATCTTAACATTGAACTAACACCAGAACCTATTCATTTAGAGATTGACTATATTACTATAATGAAATAGTAAATAATTAATTGATTAATTAGATGAATTTTAATAAAATTGAAGTGGTTGTTTAATATAAAAGAAAATCAAAGCAAATGCATGAGGAGTCCCTCTGAATAATTAAGAATAAAACAATGCTATTTTATGTTAACTTTTGTGATTAAAATGAGGAGCCAAAACACAGCTACTAAAAGTTATAAAAAATTAATTTCACCTTATTGTTTATTGAAAACTGTTTCTTTCAGTGATGTCAAAATAAAAGTCTGTACTGTGAACCAAAATAACCAAAGGACTCTTACTGATGATAACTTTTGTTTATCTTTATATTAATCTGTAAATGAAGTAATTTAAACCGTAATCAGTAAAAGGTTGTTGCAGTGAAAATGTTCATCCTATAAAACTTATTACATACTTAAGATGACCCTGTTGCACTTATTTATTTTTAAATTAGTTGTTTAAAAAAAACGGCTCAATTTTTTAAAATATCTTTTTATATCAAGTTCTAACTCAAAATAATCAAATATCCAAATTCTCCTGAGACTTCTGAGAAATGACTGTTCTAGCTTTGTGAAAATGCACATATTAACGCACTCTCTGACAGTCTCTTATTCTATCTGGAGTCAACATGAGTTCTTTAGCACAGAAAACAGCAGCGTGAGAGCCGACAATGCTTGTGTGTCTGAATAGAGAAAGACTGTGCTGACGAACAGCTTTTTAATGGCTCAGCGTCCAGTCCTGAAGACCAAAGCAGCCAGACAAAGACTCCATGCTGATCTGCTGCCAGTGGAGTCATTCAACTCAACAGTACTCCAGATATGATGTTTGAGAGCTGAAGGCGCTCATTCTCTTTTATTTGTTTGCTTGGGGTTCGATTAAAGAAGCCACCACAACTACAACTGACAAAACCGCCACAGCCACCACAATCACTACTACAACTACCACATACCATCAATATCAACACAACCACCAACTCTCTAACACCAAAAACACAAGTACTACTAGAGCAGCTGTTCCAACCAGCACCAAGCGCAACCACCACCACCACCACCACTAAAACTACTACTTCCACAACTATTAATGTAACTACCAATTATTGATACTTCCCTTCTTAAACTACAACAATTTTTACTACTTCAGCTATTACTAACCTTACCACTACTACTACCACCACTGCTAATTTCACGACTACTGTCAAATCCACCTCCACAAACACTGTTTACCATTACCACTACTATAACTCTACAAGTCAAAGACTAAAAACACTTAAAAAAATCCGACCAAAGGTGTTATGGAACATTTGTAGGAAAGGTACTTCAAAATTAGTATGAAGATTGTGTGTGTGCGTGTGTGGGTGTGTGTACACTCACTGGCATAGTTTGACTGCCGTGCAGAGCGCTGATTGCAGACTGAGCTTCAGCATGCGTGGAAAACTTAACAAAGGCACAGCCTGTGAGGGAGAGACACATACGTTTACAAACAGCACATTAAAACATCAGCCAGGCAAGAACAAATTCTCCAATGTAGAGCAACTCTTCATACAGAATCCCATGGATACTAAGCAAATTCTGGTTTGGATGTTTAAACAAGAGAATTCAAAAATAACTGTGATTCAAGACCCATAATAATCCAAACTGACCATGAAAACATTTAAACATGATATGTAAGGTTTATTTGTTTATTAGTTTGGTCTCTTCTAAGACAAGTCCATATTTAGATATTAGTCTAAAAGCTTCAGATCTGAACCTGCAGCAGTGCAAGTGTGTTTTTCAGGCAAGCGAAGGGATATGCCAGGCTGTGTTAGCATCTACCCATATCCCTCAGGCCTTGTTCGCCAAACACTGGTATCTAGAAAGAGTTTGCCGCTCCGATCTGTGTGTGCTTTGAGTGTCTCTGATGAGTCTGTTGTGTTGAAAGAGAGGCAAACTGTTGGTTCTTGGAAAAATCAAACAGTCAATATTTATGAGATTATTCAAAGAGGGATTGATTGACAATCTGCGTTATGTTTGTATTGGACAAATCTTATTTTTTATGATGAACTAAGATTTTAATAGATTTTAATTGTTATTTTAATAGGTTTTTATACTAATTCTTTAGTGGAGTTCTTTTCATTGAATCCAATCACTTCCATATAAACTCAATCAACTAGGCTCCTGGTGGTCTAAAGTATGGACCCAAGAGCACTGAAGATGCATTCTCCAGATGCAATCCCTTAAACACTCCCCTAAGACTTGTGAAAAGCTTTCACAGAATAGTTGACGCTCTTGTTTCTGCAAAAGCTGGGTCAACTTCACTCAAACTGAAGGCATTTTTATGCTAAAAATTGCATAAAAGCAGAATGTTGGAGGCCAAATGGTAACGCGGCCGCAATCAACCTGACCAAACAGCTCATGTCTGATCTTTTATTCACTTTTAGGTTTTGGACAGCTGGTTCATGAAAATTTACAGGGCAGTCAACCACTGTTGGAAGTCGGCAGCCTGCATAATTTATTTATCATCAACCACTGATTAGAATGATTCAACAATTACGATTCTGCTAAATCATGGTCAATCATAAAATTAGGTCTGTAGTACAGAACCTTAGATGGCCCGCCGAATTACTTCGCATTGGTGTGCTCGATTTTAATAAAGGAAGTCAGAAAAGGCTACCCAAACAAGGGCATATCAAGTTTATTGAATTCATGCTCAAAATTCAGACAGTTCTGGAACTGGTTAAACTAAAGGCCAGTACACACCGACCCAAATTTTCGATGTAGAGTTTTTTGCAACAACGCGACTCAATTGAAATCCATGGGCGCCAATGGTAGCTGACAGACCGGATTGAATGGAATACCTTGCTAAGAAGCAATCCGAAGATTTGTGGAAATCTTAACACACATATCGCGTAATTCTTGTAAAGTTATGTGAATAAAAACATACATTATATAACGAGATACAAAATTGAACTGGGGCAACTCAGAAATCCTTTTATAACTAAACAAGGAAATTCAGAAATTTCTTCACCTTTTCATTGTTCACCATTGGACTTATATATTATTCCAAAAGACCAGAAATGTGTTTAAGCATAAGGACTAAATCTAATATCATGCAACAAAAAAAACAACATATTTGCACCTTTGCTATTCCCGTCTGGGCCTCTCAAGACAGTGCACTCCTCGATGACTCCGTAGGGCTCGAAAAGACGGTACACATCCTCCTCGGTCTGTTGTTTGTTCAGCATTCCCACAAACAGCTTCCTGTCCTCTAAAACACAGGAAAAAAACAGAGCATTTCAAGAAACTACCATAGTAAGAGCAACATGAATTAAGCTCAGTTCATGGGCCTGAGCCAACAGGGACTGCACTTTTTTTGGCCCATTTAGCTTGTGGAATGGAGTCACAGCAGTAATTGTTCCCCATGCCAAGTCTGGTCATTTTAATTCATGGGATAATTGGGTTCAAGCCCATGTTGGAAATGGTGGGTAGAAAGTGCTTTCAGGATTGGTTTAGTGTGAAGAAACAAGCAGAGTTTTCCAGAAAATTTGGAACGGGGGGGACAACCCACTGACCTGAAATAAAAAAAAACACTTCCGCCCATTTTGGGTGCAGTAGGTAATTGGGTGGAAACTCTTTTTTAAGTTTAAATTAAATTAGTGATAAAGGAGAATGTCACATTTTTAATGAACAAAACAACAAGTAGCCCCACATGGCAAAAAGAACTGAGTGTACACATGTTCAAAGGAGAAGTGTGCAGCATCTGGTAATCAGAACAGATCTATGTGCCAGGAAACATGAGTCAACAAGTTGGCTTTCTTTCCCCTCTGTGTTCCAAGCCTAGTCCTCTTTCAGCTCTACCTCTCTGTTTTGTCTTTGCATGGGCTCACTCCTTTCAATACACATTCACTCTGCCCTGTCCTATTATTGCCCATCTGTTGGTCAGATTGTTGCAAGCACTTGTCTTGGCCTTGTCTTAGTCACCCTCTTTCCCATCTTCGTTCATGAGCTGATCCCTGTCTTCACCACTGTTGTTTCTTTTTGTGCCCTTGACCCTGTCTTTGCTTGTGCCCTCTATCCAGTTTTTGTTTGCGCCTTCTGCTCTGTCTTTTATTGTGCCCTCTACCCTGTGTTTGCCCACCCCTTCAACCCTGTCTTTGTTTATGCCCCTATTCCTCTTTTTTGTGCCCTTGGCCTTGTCTTTTCTCCAGCCATCTACAATATCTTTGCTCCCTATCCTTCTCTTCTTTGCTCCCTCCATTTGCCCTTTCTTTGCTCCTGCATCCTGCCCTGTCTTTGCTCATGCCCACATTCTCTTCTTTGCTCCTGCCATCTGCCTATTTTTTGCTTCTGCATCCTGCCCAGTCTCAGACCCTCTTCCCAGTCTTTGCTTGAGCCATCAGCCTAGTCTTTATTCACCCTCTTTACCTTGTCTTTGCTCGTGTCTCCTGCCTTGCCTTTACCCCATTCCTCTACCCTCTTTGAGTTTGCACTTTATGTCCTGTCTCTGCTCCCGATGCCTGCCCTGTCTTTTCTCACACCTTTTACCTGTCTTTGCTCACTCCCTCATCTGTGTCTTTGCTGACCCCTTTTAGCAAATCTTTAGTCGTGTCTCCTGCCTTGTGTTTGGTCACACCCTTTAGCCTGTCTTCACTTGCGTCTCCTGCCTTGTCTGTACTCTGCCTCTCGATACTGTTTTAGCTTGTACCTTCTACTCTGCCTTTGCTCCCTCTACCTACCCTATCTGTGCTCACACCCTTTACCCTGTTTTCACTTGTGTCTCCTGCCCTGTCTACTCATTCCCTCTACCCTGTTTTTGCTTGCACTTTGTGCACTTTCTTTGCTCCTTCACCCCCTTTACCATGTCTTAGCTTGAATCTCCTGTCCTGTCTGTTTTCACACGCTTTAATCTGTCTCCACTTCTGTCTCCTCCCTTGTTTTAGATTTTAGCTTGCACTTTGTGCCCTGTATTTGCTCCTACTGCCTGCCCCGTCAATGATCACACCCTGTGTCTTTGCTTGAGCCATCTGTCTTGTCTTTATTCATCCGCTCATACCTTCTACTCTGTCTTAGCTTGAGCATTCTGCCCTAAGCCTTCACCCCCTCTACTCTGTTTTAGCTTGTACCTTCTGCCCTGTCTTTGCTCACACCCATTACCTGTATTTGGTCAAGCCATCTGCCCTGTCTTTATTCTGCCTCTACCCTGTTTTAGCTAGCATCTCCTGTATTTGCTTCGCCTGCACCCTGTCTGTTATCTTTTCTCTTGATTTTGGAATTCACTCAGTTTAACCATTGCTCGCATACTAAGTCATATTTTTGATTGCACAAATGACCACCGTGTCTTTGCTTATGTGCTTATTCCAGATACTCTCACTCTGTCCTGTATGCTATGTCCCCTCAACATTTTTACCAAGAGTAGGGTGTTACTCCTCCAAGAAGTCAGCTATGTTCAGTCCCTTGTCTAAATAAGCCATTGATATTTATGAACCCCCCCTTCAACTATGTGATAAGACAGTGATATTTAATCCCCCACACACATGCACACACACACACAACATACAAAAAATTTCAAACTTAATTTTTGCCCAAAATAATATGTTTTTGTTTAGTTTGAACAGTCATCTATAGTGCTATCTAAGAAGTTATTCAAATATTTAAATAAACTATAATTTGTATTTGAGCACACTTCCCTGGACTCCAAACAATGGTCCAGGGGGGTTATCCAAGCAATGACTCTATTTGTTTACATGGTAGTAATTTATACACATCAATACACATCACTCAACTTAACATACAACTTCATAACAGCATAGACCACTTTGAATATCCGTCATTTGGATGGATGTTTCTATTGACGCAGTATGCATTGCTATGTCCCAATTCACTCAGAATATAACCTGACTGTCTCCATATCTCTCCTTAAATGTGATGCACTCTAAAATAATCATAGGTGTCAGCACGTTGTCTGAACCTCATCCCCACTCTTTATCATTTATGGCAGGATCAGAGGGTATGTTTCAAAATAGAGACGATGCATTGTGACATCTGTCACGTTACATCGGAGAGCATTTATCTGCAAAAATAGGCCTCGAACTGGAAAATAAAGGGCAGAACTGGCACTGGATTAAAGGCTGGAGGGCAACCTTGCGACCTGAATGTGGGCTAGGAACAATCTAAGACAAATTCACACACATACATACGCACACTGCGATGGATGTGGCCTTGAGGTGCTGCTGGTGATGTCTGAGCTCAGGGAAACTGACTGCACTGGATTAATGGTCGAAGCTAACCTGTATGACCATCATACCGCATGTGCTTCGCTGCTGTGGTCACATACTTCAACATACACTTCATGCCAGACAGCTGAATAGAGGAACAGTGTAAGAGTGATGTAACACGCTGTAAATCAAAGTATAACAAGTGTGGAAGATGCTCCTTAAAATGAGAGAAATTGGTCAGCTATTGAAATCATAAACTCGCAAGTCAAAAGAATCGGGTGCTCCGGCATTCTCATCACAGGTTTAATTGATTAACGCTCTTGATATTTGCATACTTTATTCCTCTACGTCCTTCAAACTCTGTCCGGCCCCACCAGCTGTGATGCTACCACAAAAAATGACTCCTATCAAGCTTCATCAACTTCAGCGTCTGGAAAGAGTTTTGTTAAATACATTCCAAATTAAGTGACAAAATGACAAGCGGAGAACACGACTGCTAGCTCCATGTCGGCGATCATTTACATCTGTGTGATTAGAAGGTTATGAAATTCTGTTTATAATTATAATTGATTTTTCTTCGTAAATTCATTAAAGAAGACACTGGATGCTCTTTTGAATTGACTGCAACATTCTTTCATGCATTTTTACGACTAGCTTTACCATCACACATATTGCTCTGATCTACAAAAACGTTTTTTCAGATTAACTTGATACTTTAGTCATCCATTCTTACTTATCCCAAGTTAATGTAATCTTGATTTCAGGATAAAATGATGCAAAAAGGGCCGCTGTAGAGGAAAAATGTTAATTAAACACAACTATCCGAATAAGTCATAAACTCTACCCAACTCCTCACAAAAAAACAATCAAAGCCCCTCAAAGACCAATGCTAACCACAAGGCATTTCAGGATAACGGAGGTTTTGCATCAATGCTTCCGACCCCACCATATATGGGTAAACCAGAACTATGTCCCTCACCCCTCAACCTCTACAAAAAGGGAAAACTCAATAAAAACTGTAGCTCTGGTGAAAACGTGAACTCTGTCTCTCGGATTTCATTGCTGTTTTGGAATTCCAGCAAAAAAAGACTAGAGGAAGGGCACAACCAACCTTCTACAACTGGACGTAGTTTCTCCAGAAGGAACCGATCTTATCCACAACATGGCTACTCCACGGTAGGGTCACATTCATCCTAATATTTGCTTTAAAAAAAACTCGAAGTTAAGCCTTTGTTGGGTTTAGAGTGAAGGAATCAAAGCTACATGCACTAAATAGACAAATATTCCCTTTAGATGCGTATGACCTGAAGAGATATCCCATTCTTAATCTGCAGAGTACAATATAAGATCAGCCCACCTTCCTGGAATGCTTTCCACAATGTTTAAGGAAAGTCTTGTGACAATGTGCCTCGATCAAAAACGAGCACATCAGAGTGACAGCTCAGGTTGGTTGTTTTAGAGACAAAGTCAGAGAGGCCATATTGAGATGGTTTGGACACGTGCAGAGAGGGGATAGTGGTTACATTGGTAGAAGGATGCTGGAGATGGAGATGCCAGGCAAGAGGTCAAGAGGAAGGCCAAAGACGAGATACGAGATGGATGAACTGAAAGAGGAGTTAGTCGGTGCAAGAATAGAGGATACGGAGGACAGAGTTAGGTGGAAACAGATGATTCGCTGTGGCGGTCCCTAAACTGGGAACAGCTGAAAGGAAAAGAAGAAGACGAAGAAGTACCTTGATTGAAAACCATTGGCGCCAACGGGACATCACACCTTGAAGCGAAAAAGTGGTGCCAACGAAAAAGATTTTCATGCTGCCATCTCAGATCTGTTTTTCGCAAGATGAATGAAAGCTGGCTCTTTTGATGATGTGAGTAGGACGTGAAAGAGCCACTCACGCTCATCCCACATTTTTGGAATCAGGAAAGAAATAACGTGCCACAAACCCTCTTTTCTTCACATTTTTCTCAAACAGCTCCCTGTGATGCGATTTCTTCTGTGTAGTCTTCTTCTTCTTCTTTCCTGCTTCCCTGTGTGGTGTGAAGTGCATCTGTTATATCGCAAACGCCATCTTCAGACAGGGAGGAATTGAAATGGAAAGGAGCAGGAAGTTGCTTAAAAAGATACCCAGGCCTGAAAAACAACCCCACACCATAACCCCACTCTCCACCAAATTTCTTCGTGGAAAAACAAACGCAATCACCAAACACTCATCCATCCACTACTTCATCTGGTGAGTTGCATTTTATCAACTGGATCCATGGGAATATAGCCTGCTGTAGCCGTAGAAAACAACCAGTTATGTAGATGTCAATAAAGGTGTTTGCTTTAGAAAGTAATTTTTATTTTGGGGTTTGTTCTAAAATCTGTGTTTAAGTAATGAATTTACAGTGATCTATGGCTCTATGGTGTAGTAATCCAAGGTTAACCAATTAGTTCAGGGATCACACGACAACAACTAATGAGTTCAACCAGTTCCAATACATCTACAACCCCACTCTCTCTGGAAATAGATAAAAATCATAGTAAAAAGAGATTAGAGAGTTGTGAGAGTTGTAAATGCAGAAGTACATCTTGCAGCAACAACAAAACCCCTTGCGTTTCAACTCCCATAGAACTACACCCGCATCTTCTGCATCAACTGTCATACAGCTTACCCTTGTTTGCTATAGCAGAATACACCGACTGTGTGTGGGTATTTTTATAAACGTATTTTCCTTCTGTACACATGAAAACTCACAAAACGGGAACTTTAAGAAACAACCGTTGTTACTCTTCAACTCTTCATGTCGTGTTCATTACGGCGACGTGTAATAATGTATGTATGGATGCAGGAGACCCAACTCTGATCGCATGGCTACACATGAGAAGGATTTGATCTAGGGACACTTTATACATTTGGCAAATCCAATTATATTTGGTAGCAGGATCAACATAAGTATAGCAACAGTCAGTCTTAGTCATGAAATGAAATGGAATCTTCCCAAATCCCAGTGTCTGAGATGACGATAAGGAGAAACGATGAGCGATATTAGCATCTTGATAAACAGCTACATGCGAATGAACAAACGCATTAAGGCTGAATTACAGGCTGGGTGATTATTCAACCAGAGAGTGAGCAAACCAAAAGCTTGTTGGTTTACCATGCAGATAAGTGATGCAGACAGATAGGAAGAGTTCAGATGGATTTTGCTGCCGTTTCCACTTGGCAGACCAGAATCGAGCCTTTGAAAAGCGGTGTGCGGCCCTGAAGACTAATTAAAAACAACACAACAATTACCACAAGTAACAAAACACAACCTCAACAAACAGACAGAGAGGGTTGAAGTAATTAACCTACAGAATATACTCGCTACAATCGGATCCAATTCATTATACCCAACAGATCTTGTTTCGCAGGAACACTGATGGAACATGCATTTAGCCGAGGCGATCATGGTTTTTGTTTTGGCTGCGTTCAAACTTTGTAGCTTTAGGAGTTTTGCCTCCTGTGAGTTAATCTTAAACTATCAGTCTTGGATTAGATAAACCAAACAGCTTAATCTAATGTGAGTCACAGAATTTTGGCAGTTTTTATCAAACAGATGGCCATCAGAATTTAAACTTGGTTGGAGTATCAGAGTGATATATTTAGCTAACTTCAATGTTTTCAAAGAGTTTGTGGACAAAAAACAACTTTTTGATCTTGTTCCAAATGTTGACTTTTTGTTGTGTGCTTCTATTGTTAAATATCAAATCTTATTTGGAAACAAAATAACCTCAGTATTGTACAGAACACATTTTTAAAACAGTCATACATTCTACACTGGGGTAAAAAAAAAACCAAAATCGACTAAAAACAGTCAAGAAACTCAAAAGCTACTCGAACAAGGACGTTACCACCGATGCACAACCTCCTTCCTTTCCTCTTGAAACCTAATAGGAAGTGACAGAACTGCAATTCTTCTACTGGCCACTAGAGGTTCCAGAAGTGAGCAGGTTCTCATTCACTCCAATGTTAAAATTGCCAACTTTGGAGCTAAAAAAACTTATATTTCCACCCCATTAGTTTCTCTAGATTTGACCGTCACGAACACTCTGAGGGGGGTGAATTTTTTTATTTCTATTTGTTAGTTTCACATTTATCCAGCCTTAAAAATAAGTCATAATATAAGGTTCTTTAAGGCAGATGATTGATAGTTCTTTCAGACAGTCGCGTCACGGCGCCATCCTCTGGTGTCGTTTATTCCATCTGATGAACTCGGCTACTCCTTGTGTTTTTAGATTTACTGTCGATTGTTTCTTTTTGTGTGTGTTGTTTAAGACTGTCGTGTGTGTGTGTGTGTGGTGTCTACGTCCACGTCCCGCCATCCACGTGGATGTATTGCCCATTTTCGATTACCGGGAAGTGACCCAGTACAGGGTTTACCCCAAACCAGCCATTTAAATCAAAATCGATGTGTTTGTTATTGTATTTGGTTTCATTTAAAAAGAAATCACGATTTATATTGATTAAATGGATTTGTAGTGTTTTGTAAATAACTAGGGTCATCGAGTCATTTTTATGTGGAGTTAGTTTTGGTAATTTTTTTGTCATATTTTAAATTTTTGTACTTATCAGACACTTTTATCCAATGCGACTTACAGTTCGGGAGTAAACATAAGCAGTTTGTTACAAGGTCAGATTCAGAATAAATTCAGTGCTTCAGAGATAGTTTTTTTTTAATTGAATTTATGAAGTTAGTAAGTGCTCACGGAAGAGTAGAGTTTTTAGTTGCTTTTTAACACTTTCTGAATTGAAACTGCAAGAGAATTCCACCAGTCAGGATCTGTGAAAGAGAAAGTTCTGCCACTCTGAGATGGGACCACCACACACTGTTCATTTCCTGAAGGTAGGCATCTGGAGGGGATGTAGGAAGTTTGTGAAGGTATGATGGACTGGAGCCAAAAATTACAACAACGTCAATTGTTTGCAATAAAGAAAATTCATTGTTTTTGGTCTCAGCTTAGCATGCCTTGGTCTTGGTCTTGTCTTGATACTCTCCGGTCTCTGCAGGGTCTTGGTCTCGGTCAAGGCGGTCTTGACTAAAAGACTAGGTGATGATCCTTCATCTATGTTGAAATGTCGTTATGCGGGTTATTTTTAAATGGTCAAATATTAAAATCTAAATTTGCCTTTTGTGGTGCTTTATGAAAGTTTTCAACAGAAAATATCGATTTTCCTCAAACCACTTTTGTGCTAAAGAAAGTGTTTACTCAAATTCATCAAAATGGAAAAAAGTCTTAATTTTTACGCATTGCTTCTGTGAGACAAACGATGAGACAGGGGGTGACAGAACCCTGATATAAAATCTTCCGTACCAACAAAAAAAATGTAATTTACATAATAAAAAGGTGTATCCGCAATCTGCCGCACACGTAATTTAATTCCCACAAAAAGAAGACTAATGCACACCTAGAGCACAACAGAAATAATTCAAACTCAACCCTGGAGCTTCCCAAGAATTGGGACTCAAAGCTGCACTAAATCTCCAAGCGGTAAGTAAGTGAACTGAAGCGCACCGCCTCGCGCTGTAATCTAAATAGATTGCGGGACTGCAGTTGCGTCTGCAGTTAACTGCTAGGTCAACACATAAAATAAAAGCAGCCACTGCAGAGATGGCCTTCAGACAGCGGCCATAAATCTCCCGGAGACTTCAAGCAAATGGCCAGCACATTTTCCATGTCACCATTCGATCACAAATGACGTAAAAATGGGGAAAAGTTATTTGTGTCCTCTAATAGCAACGTGTTCCATCTCTCCTGTGCGTTTTCATTTTAACACCAGAGGCGGTTGACTCCGAATACAACGTTAAACAATCCAGAGGCGTAATCAAATAGAGTTTTGCCATAATGTAGGCAACAGTGTACATATAAAAGCTGTACGAGTGTGTACGGGGCTTCAGGCTAATGTTCAGATGTGAGGGAGGAAACAGTCGGCTTCAAATATTTTATCTCCACCATATACTTCACAGCAAATTTACACTCCATATGATAACACACATGAAATATGAGCTGCTACCTTGTGTCGGCTTGGACGTATTACAGCGGCACTCATAAATCTCCAGAGCACCGCACCACGTCCACGCCGGCTAGTATATAAACATTTACAATACTGCAGGGCTATTCATACTGTCTTCCTTCATAATGCCACTTGCTGGCCGCTCTGGAGCCGGTTATGATATGGATTTGCTTTTGTTTCATTACTTTTATGGCCTTTTCTATTACTTACATAAAACACAGTGTCTTTCTTTCATGCAGCGGCAGTTGCTTGACGTACGCCAGTGATTATTTTCTCATTGGTTGACTGATTGATGAGATTCATATGGTAGGAACCCTTTAGTGTGCCAAACAGACTCCAGAGGCTTTGATTGGGGGGTCAGCGATCAAACCTGGGCAAACTTAAGGGATTTGTTTATTTATATTGTATTGGATTTATGTTTGTAAGAACTAAACGTCATTTATTTATTTATTTTTTTGAAATGATACAATTGGAAAATGGATGTTGTTTATTAAAGATTAGCATAAATGTAATTGAGGATTGTGACGAAGACACTAATTTGTGCAGAATAAATGCCGGTGCCAAACGTTCTCGTTCGTCTCCAAATCTCTCGTTCATGCTGTAAGGGTGGGCAATAGTGCCACTCCCTTTACGTAAAGAATGCAGTCTGCAACGGCCAGAGGGGCAGCAGTTTCAGGCATTCGGAATCCAGAAGCGTCCTTGTTAAGGAGCTCGACACCCTGGCATCCATTCAGAAAGCAGCGGATGAGAATATATTTCTTTTTTTCTTTCATTCTTTTTATTTATTTATTTTTAATAATTATTATTTTTTTAAAGAATGGATTTCTATTTCTATGTAAGCATTCTATGATTTAAGTAAAAGAATCGTGCAGGCTTTCGTAAATGGGGTCATGCGCCCCTCAAGATAATGATAGGGGAAACACCGATTACTTTCGTTACGAAAATAATTATTATTTTTCTAATATTAAAGATTTGAAAGGCAAGACAAAACCGAAAGAACACAGGTTTATTTACTGCATTGTCAAGAAGGTATGTTTTACCAAAGGTCACCTGAGGGGGGCGCATGCAGGACCCTTTCTGTCCTGCTATGTTCTGTATGTCCGGTCAAGAGAGAGACTTCAGGAACACGCCCCTATAAACATCTCATATATGGATGGATGTAATTTTACGAGTCTCAGTGACACACTAGTATGTCATATTTTTAGCAAAACGGGCTAAGATTATTTAGTATCATCATAAATATTAATATTAAACGCAATGATTAAAAATTCTCTCACAGTTTTAAATATGACCATGAGATGGAATCCTTGAGGTGAAAAGGTGAAGAAAAAAATATATACTAAAATTAATTGAGTATGAAGTTTTTCTCCACTAGAGGTCGCCATATCAAAACACGGCGTAGACATTTCTGCGATTTATGTGCGTGTGACGTTATTCAATCACTGTAGTGTATAGATGCTACAAAGTTACATCACATATTGTATGTATAATATGGCGAGAACAAGGGGTAAGGCTGTGTTTTTACCCATTTTAAGATTCTGAAATATATCAGAAATGTTCAATCTTCAGCTACTTTTGTAAAGTTAATTAATTTGTTTAGTAAAAGGTTCCTTACAAAATATGAATTTGCACAATACGTTTTTAATGTAGTCCTAGGTACACAAACCTAATAACCGTTCTGAAATCAAAGGATTTGAAACTTTTGGGGTTATTATATAAGCATAATAGTGACCGTATCTGAGGACCAATCAGGTCAGAGAGAAGGGGCTGGCTGTTACACATGAGCATAGAGCTTTCCCTGAGCGTCTTCTAATCCATATTTATTCTCTAATCTTGGTGTGTGTTCGCGAGCTGCTCTCTGCAGCGTTATGACTTCCAAATCTGCAGAGTTAACACTTACAGATGGGGAAAATGCTGGATAAGGTAAAGTGGCAAATACTGTACATAAATAAAAACATAAGCTCCCCCAAACCTAGTCCCTTATCTGGGCGATTTCATAATAAAATATGTTGATTTCCTCCAGACTAAAATTACAGTGTGCTGCAAACTGATAAACCTTGAACCCCTCACCTCCTGGCTCATTGTCATGCTGTTTAATGCAGTCCGGAGGAGACTGGAGGAAATTGGCTCGGGATCCTGCAGTAGCTGCGAGACCCGAAGGCCTGCCATTGACTTTGAGCAGATACATCTTCACTCTCTGTGAGGGGTGTGTAATAGAGTAGTAAATAGCATAGCACAGCATGAAGGAAACATCCTGACTCAGGTACACCATTTAAAGCTTATTAGGATCCCGTCCAAAAGAGAAGATGAACAGGGTGTTCAGAGAGACGCATACGTTCAAAGGAACTTGGGAGAATTGTGTTTAAATATTAGAAATTTGCAGAAGAGCTTTGGAATTGGGGTGTAAAATGATCAGAAGGGGTTTACTGTGATTCAATCTTTTGAGTTATACATATGTTACAATTTTGCAATAGAAATATAAAGTTCAGAGAATTGTTTTTCCTTTAAGGGTTATACGAAATGGAATGTTCCTCTATATTTTTAAGGATTGGTGATTTAATATGTCTGTATTATATGCTTATGTTTTATTGATTCATCTATTCTTGGACGAATCAGTGTTTTTGATTAGCATTTTACAAATTAAATATTAATTAAGTGAGTCAAAAGATGGAATGACTCTTGAATGACTCTCAATTCTTCTGATTAAAAGGCTGGCAAAACATTTGAGAGAAACTATTCTAAACAAGATTAATTATGCAAATAATTGAGTTAATGATGTACTTGATGAAAGTAGCAGAAATGTTACTTAATATATTTGCTTCAATGGCATAAAGAAATTCAACAAATTACATATTTGAAAACATTTTTGAAAAGACTATACATAAGAAAAATGCACTTTTTATATACAAGTCTCTAGTGAATTTTTCAGAATGTATGTGCATTTATTTAACATTTTAAATAATAACTGCTCTGCTCCTCAAAACTTCCTCAGCTGGAGTCTTGCAGGCTTTATTCAGTAGCTTGGTGCTTCTTTGCAGCCTCAGTCTGGTGGGATTTTAACTAGTGAGAGTAAAGCTTCAATCCCAATCCTCCAGGCCTGCCCTTCCCCTAACACCTATTAAAAATAGATTTGAGAGCGAGTCTCCCTCTCCCTTTGCTCTTTCCAGGCTTTATCTGCAAGCTCTGACAGGCCCATTTGTTTTGATTTTAAGATACTGTGCTTGATACTTAATGAAATACTGTAACTATCGATACAGTGACCGAAACGTTGGGGGCTGTGGCTATAACTGCTCATCAGTTGTCATTTCCTTCTGCTGCTTTGCCTCGGAACCTCTGCTAGTAATCTGATTTAAGATGGAAAAATACTTTCTCATAACTGACTGTCATTACAATTTTTGGTGCGGCTGTAAACGTAATCAATATTAATGAAAAAAATACAGTTTTTATTCTCTCAGGATAATCTTGTTTCAAATTACCTTCAAATGTTCACCTACATTAACCATTTTATATGGTCTCTGATATTAAATCAAGCATTGTGAGCATTTACAACACAATGGCACAATTTCCTGGAGGCAAATCCACAGCTTTAACACAATATTAAACAGTGTTTTCCTATTTATCAATGTAATGCTCCCTATGTCGTGTTCACGCTAGCATCAAAATGGAGTAATGTAATACGTACATTATTATTTTTCTCTAATCTGAACAATTTTCAAAACCAAGTAGTTTCTTTTTCTTTTAACTTTTTGGGGACTGACCCCTTTTTTGCTACCAAAACCAATCAAACATTACTAGATACCCAAAGTTTGCACACAAACTTTGATTTTCGCTTAAAGTTCCTTTTAAAAGCCAATATCAAATTGAGTAAAATAAACCAGATTTTTCTAAGCTGACATATACCAAGTTTGTTGCTATGGGTAACAGCCATAATATAATGATACTGACATAATATAATGTTTCCATTGTCGCTACTGTTCATATAAACCAACCCCCATGTTTCTATCATTTACCAAAATTTGGTTGCTAGGGTAAACTGTTTAGTCGCTAGGGAGCTGTCAGTGTCAAAATCAGCAGTCTATATGCAAAAAATCAATACAGGATAACAGAACAGTGTTTAGTTTTCCCATTGCCCCAACTTAGATTGACTCAGAATCTTTTAACGTAAAAAAAATCCAATATACAGAGATTTTATTATATTTGTTTAAATGAAAATGAGCAATATCGTTAAAATACACGATAAAGCGTTAAAGTCGGTGTAGGTGACTTTTGGGACCCAATGTAAGCTTTAAAAATCAATCAGAACAAATCCGCCCCTACATTTTGGTGAGTCCGGCACACACACAGCCATCATTGACACTTTAACACAGGCGTCGATAGTCGCATACTGTATTTGTGATGAATACTACCAAGGACGGCTATAATTTGTACAAAGATGCTGGCAGCGTTCCATAAAATCAATATCCTTCTTCATGGCTGTTCTAGTAACGTAAACAACCAGCATCACAAGTTTCATTTTTCATGTTCTTTTAGTTTCCTTTAACAGACATAATAAGAATTGCAAAGCTCAAGGCAAGCTCAAGTGAAGCTCGTGACAGCAGTCTGCAGGTCATTATGAGTAGCCCCTCAATAGCGTCTGATGAAATAGCAAGGAAATTCACCAATTGTGCCATATTTCAGGATGAAAAAAGTGATTATGTATCTGCCCAGTGGATACTTCTCATCTAATTTTACACATTTGCACAGGATTTGACTGCCAGGCCTCCAGGGCTTCTTTTTTTATTGATATTGTCCTTCAGAGTTTCCAGAAATTCTGATTAAAGTGCTAATATCCAATAAAAAGGAGACATTCAACATCTCTGCAGCGTGAAAGCTGGCTAAATTGGCCTGGGAGAATTTCTCTGTCCAAAAGCTCATTGCCCATTAGCCTCAAGGGAAAAAAAAGATTCACATTATTAATGCTGCAGGATTTAAACTGCTGTAAAAACACAAATAATTATATGTAAATGCTAACGATTCACAAAACAAACACTCGGCTTGCCCTTTAACAGTGATCTATCACTTTCTGTGTGTGTGAGGAAGTGTGGAGGTTTGTTGTGGGGTAATGGCTTGAGGAAAGTTTTAATCTTTGCAGAGCACAGTCAGCGCCTCATTATGAATCGCTCCTCTTCAGCTGCAGAGGCGATACTGAGATGATTGACAGCCAGCAGACCGAGGGGCGTCATGTATTTCAAATATCAATTGGCGGCGTCAACGTTGCTGGGTAACGTGAGGGATTATCTAAAATTAGTTCAGTCAATTCATCATTACAAAGAGCAGTCCCTCCACTGCTGATTAGTTATTGTACACACTTGTCAATTAAAACTCCCTGGAGAGCAGCATGTAGAACATACTGGCAGAAAACAACACGAGCAAGAGTAGTGGAAACTAATTTGCATTTTGTTTTCTAAAGGTGACGAGAACTTTTCAGGCTAAACGTTAATGAAATTAAAAACAATTACTTTGTAAAAAAAAAAGCTTTAGCGTTATAGAACCAAGTTCACATTTAAAGGGGCAGCAGATGCCCGTTTAGTTGCTGTGATTCTTAATGAAAACATACTTAAGTTGAATTTGTCAATTTGTAACGGGTGGCGGGTGGTTAAGTCAGTATAACCTGCGATGGGGATCAGATACTGCCGGAGTGCCACCTTGAGGAGATGCTGGAGTTAAGGTCGAAATTGGTGTAATACTAATAATAATGCCTTCAATGCTTTCAGAATTTTCGGAGTACAGTGGCGATGAGCAACCTTAGCAGCCCTTCCTGTACGCCACCAAATATACCCCATGAGTCACACACATCCATACTGGGAAATGTGGATGAAGTGACTTGCCCAAGGCCACAACGTGGAATGCAATCGGGTTCAAACCACTAACCCGTTGGTTATAGGATGCCTAACTCCACTTCTTCGACCCTTGCCACCCCAAAGCCAATTGGCTACAGTGTTTTTAATGGCAGCCATCTAAGTTTTAGTCTTTTTGACAAAAATGATTTTTAGTTTTAGTCACGTTTTAGTCGATGAAAATCAAAATAGTTTTAGTCAATGTAGATTAATATTTAGATTATTAAAAGACAAAAGATAATTTAACTCTTTAAATATTGAAAAATGTGTATTGTCGCTACACTTTTCATCCAAAAAATACAATGATCTAAATATATGATCTACTTAGAATTAAGCTAAATAAAGTGTAAACACAATGGAATTGATCTTCCTTACTTTAAAAAAAAAGCCAAGAACAAAAACATTCTGAATTCAGATGAGAAATGCATTAACATTTTCGTCCACACTCGTTTTCATTTCGTCCACTCTCGTCAGCGTTTTCGTTATCGTCACGAGAAGAAATTCGTCAACTAAATATTTCCATATATGTACCAAATATTTCCAGATATCTATCAAAGCCGATTGTTCATTTTGCTATGATCCTGATCTAATGCTGACCCCGCCCCTCCAACTAAATAGTACAATCCCATTGCTTAGCAGACCACAGTGGGCAAAATCTGGAGATTGTTCGGGCAATTCTATTAAACTAGACATTGGGAATAGATGCGTAGATACTTTGTGCAAATGTATCACCCTCACAGATTTTTTTTTAAACATCTTCACTTCTCTTCCTTGTCAATTAGCGACCTCTAGTGGCAAAAACTTACATACCATGCTTTTATTATTCAGGCTGAGATGAACTTTTCAGCAGACTGGCACTGGCAGATATGTGTATAAGGATCAATACAAGATTAAAAGGCAAAGATGCTAAAGGCAGAAACTCGCTCTTCGGAACCAGTGGCTGTAACATGGACATTCATTCTTTGGTCTAATGCTCTCTCCTCCTTGATAAAAAAGCGGATGCCCTTTTCTCTATATTTGCTCTAAAGCTCAGCAAGCTGCTCAACTCAATATCACCAATATTTTCCTCCTTCACTCAGAAGAGGTGATGCTCCCATGAGGGGTAGAGGGGAGAGGAGCTAGACTTCTATAAAGGCATAATGATGTGCTCTAAAACCGCAGGGGTGAGCGTAACCTTTCGCTTCGGAGGACAGCGTTATTAGATGAGGCAAAGTCAGTGCAGTCGTTTAAGTGTGTCCTGATGGTAACTGCTATTCCCATTAGCTCTTCTGCTGTCTTTTGAAATGTTGGTTCTGTGAGTGAGAGGGGTAGTTGGGACAGGAGGGATTTGTTTGGGTGGGGGGTAAGGGGGTGATGAAAAAATAAATGCCACTAGAACAAGAAATAATGGACCTCTGTTTCCTACTATTTCCAATTCAATTTCCAGCAAGTGACCTGAGGTAAGGAGAGGAAATCAATGTGAGTTGGAGGGGGAGAAAGATTGGGCGTGAGGAGGAAGAGGCAGGCCCGTCTCTTTGAGCCACAGCGCATCCATCAGCTTGCAATGTCAAAGTGACAATCCTGCTTGTCTGATCCCGATGCGCCACATCCTCTTTGAGCGTAAATTAAACCTTTGAACCGTGGAGTTACCTGTGATTAATATATGCTCCACGAGAGCAAGAAGTGTGAAAGCCTTGATTGATCCCACACCTCTGCAGTTCAGATGGGAACAAAAAGGTGGGGTAATTCCCACCTGACCCTTCTTGACAGGGGCTAGAAGAGCAAATCTTCCTGCCCTTCAGAAGAAAACCAAGACAGAGTAGCTATGCTCCAATCCACGCTTTAATCAGTTCATTAAATGCCCCTGTCTGATGTGCTGCCCCGTTTATAGCCGGCGAGAGTGCATTGCTCTATATGTAGCAATAAGCTGAGAGTATGAGGCAAGAAGGTGTGATGTTTCTGTGAAATCATGGGTTGATAAGATGAAACTTGAAGCCCAGGGGGTCTGAGAATGTATGCGGGAGATGGTTGATGTACTTCGGCTAATGATGAAATGTTCTTTGGGGCTGGATAACCTAATAGGGCCTTGTCCATGAAAAAGGAGACTTGGAGTAGATTTTAATGAGCAAAATCGCTATATGGGATCCATAAAGTTTGTGTGGATGACATCAGGGATCTACGGTAAGCTAAGATATAAAGTGCCTTGAAGATGATGACGATGGATAAAGAGTGAATAACAAAAAAAATCAGCGTTTATAAAGGTAGCCGCTGAGCATCGAGAAATAGCAGAAAAGGAAACTAATGTTTCAAGAATCAAAGGTAACCAGTCAGAAAGCAATTGGAGAGATCCAACGGTAGTACTTTCAGCTTGTTTTGGACTCTCTGCTCAGAAGAGCTAAGACTGGGTTTAGAGGAAAGCTAGTACTTGTATAGCTGTAGTAAGAGAATGTTACCAAAAATAAAAGGGGACCTAATACCGAACCTTGGGGTACACCCAAGGATACACACTCTCAAGGATGTCGAGAGATTTGAATCTACATTGTCTTAGATAAAAGTGGATTGGGAGGTATTATAAGGAACATTATTGTGTGTTTGAGGAAGACCACAATGGATAAAAAGTCAAAGTCAAGTTGAGTCAATCATCTGTTACTTTTATTCGGAATAAACTAGTAGTTTGACGACAGGAAATTTGCAAGAATGAGGGGTTACAAAAAGAATCAGAAGAGGTGAGGACAGGGGCTTCTGACTGAAGTGAACCATTCTTAATATTCGTGGTGATATTAGAAAGTGAAGGTATCCCAAGAGTGGCCAGAGGAGAAAAGATCCAAGTTGTGACCTTGTCGCACATTATTGACTGTTCAAGATAGTCACCAACTTTTAGCTTCCACCACTCTTCTGAAACCTATGGGTGATGTCACTGACACGATATCCATTGTTTTAAATAGTCTCCACTCATTGCTAACCTAAGCATTAACTCCCATAACTCCAGGACCCTCAGCAGAGGAAAGATAAAATAGATGTCTTGGAGGCTGCAGAATGTGTCAGTGGTGGCTCACACTAAATATGGATTCTTCTGTCTGTCACTTTTATCTTCAAACAAGACTTTCAAACGTCTGTTGTCTGAGGCGGTCAGAGTCGAGAGACCCTTGCTCTAAAGTGGCAGTACAGAAAAATGGTGACAGAAGGCAGAAGACTGGGAACCAACAACACAAGAGACAAACCTTTAAAGGATGAAAGGCTTGGGATTTGCTTTTTATAAAAGCATATGAAAGACTGAAGAGTGTGGCCTTTTATTTATTGTGATAACTGGGAACCTTATTACGGTAGACAGTCCTTTTCCATTCCTGAGGTTTGGAGAGTTGTTCAGGGTGAATCGAATCTTAGACAAGTGTAGCCTGCCACTGGTCTCCATTTGCCACTGCAATTACTCTGTCCCTTGCCCCTTCAAGATATTTGTATTCAGCCGGATGCCCGTCTGCATAACAGAGAGCAAGAACGTGTCTAAGTAGATATGAGGCAGTTTCTGCGTGTGGATCCTTGCATTACTGGATCCATACTGTTACTAATCGGTAGCTTCTTAGCCTTGAGAGGAGCACTACTGGTTTAGAAAGCATACTGGCTTGAGAGAAGAACTGTTGCTGGGATACAACTGTAAGACCAATACCAAATGGCCCATTGAGACAGTTGCGAGAGGCATCTCCTGATTGGGTGTTAAATGCTTTAAAGGCATCAAGCTGTTGAACCAAGATGTTGCTTCCCAGAAAGATTATTAGTTCCCATTCCTGAAACAAATCCTGTTCTTCTTGCTCATCAGTGATTAGTCGCGAAACCAAAAGAAACATTGAAAATCTACTACCTGGAATTCCTGCCGACAAGTTCGACCTGTCCTTGACTTATGGGCAGCAGTAGTTGAAACACATTTAGATTTCGACCAAACATCAAAGAGACTCCATCCCTACTTTCAAGTTGTTTTCACCCTGAGGCAAAAACCAAGGTTTTGAGGTTGTTGCAACCAGTAAATAGTTTGGTTTTCATGGGCCAGGGAAGAAATCACATCAAATAATCGACCTGACAATTAATTTGCAATAGTGTTGATCAGCAGCATCAAATCCAAGTGATAACCTCTCCAGAGCCCAGGAGAATTGGTTGGAAATATCCAAAAACCTGGGTTAGATAAGCTTGGTAGCTAACCACTTCTTTAATAGACCGTCAAATTAACTTTATTTGTATTTTAGCCAAAAGCACCAATCAAAAGGATACAAATAGTTCATAATTACAGAGGCATACATTTAATTACTTCTTGAGCATTCTGAAAATGACAAACTGTCATAACATATTCTTATTGACTAGGGGCTACTAAATTAAGCTCTTCTATTCCCTCACTTAGAATAGGGTCCATTTAGCTTTCATGTCATTAAAGATAATACAAAATTAAGGAGTGGAAGAAGTGAATTCCTCCCCCAGGCATGCACACACACACAGACTCGGTCCATCGATAAGCGTGCCCTTTCAAGGAAATGTTTTCCCCTATCCCTACATATCACACTGCATTAGTGCAGAACAAATTTCTGTTAATTACAAAGCAAAATGTTCTAAATGCTCTCTGGCCCTTTCCAATCCTCTTTACAATGCTCAGCAGGGACCTGAATATTTACTCTAATAGCACTGATGCATCATCTACTGTTTTGCGTATTTACGTCCCATAAACCCTTAGCAACACTTGTTTCTCCTATCTTGACTTTGACCGATACTAAGCCGCCATACTATTCCAGCCATGGAACTTTAATGAAAGCCTTTGCAACGATGCATCCTCCGCTTGGTTGGTCTAATGAGATCCCTAACTGTTCCTGCCATCTGCCAAGCTGAAGTCATGACATTAGCTATGCAGCCGGTCTGGAATCATCCATTTTTATACACTCTTTTCTCTCAAGTTAACAAAAGCCAAACCAAGCAGTCCGGGTGCCAAAGAAAAGAGCAGCATTTTTGTTTACAAATCGGTAATCGGTTCCATAGGGAAAACCCAGTCATTTCTTCTCAATTTGGAAAGGGCATACAGAATTTCACGTTTAGAAATTATTGAATGTTTTTGGGTGAATTTCATCTTTTTTTGGAGGACACATAACATGAGCATTTCACCACAGCCTCGGGAGTGCAAGTTTAATACGCTCCTACAATGTAGGCCCAGACTTAATGCAGTAAATCGGTTCCTTTTGGGTCTTCAATTATGTTCTTTGATTCTTGTTTAAATACTTTTTCCAAAAAGCCTTCTGTTAATGTCAGTTGGGCACCTTCCTGTTGCATCTGTACTTAGGTCTAAATGTTTATAAGGTTTTTATTGGAATTCGATTTAAAAACACTCAAGGTACCACCATTGTGCAATTTCAGATGAAACCATGCTTCTATCAGAGCTATTTAGGCAAACATTTTTAACGGGTATTTATTCATTGTGTATGAAAAAATATTAAGGTGGCATTCGATTACAATGCTGATGTCATATCGGCCAATCAGAAGCCTTGTCTTTGTAAATAAAGAAGTCGCTGAATAGTGAATCCAAGTACAGGGTGTGTGACAATGATAAACCCCAACTCCAAATCCCCCCAAAACCCCGTTTTCAATGTTCACATAACACACCTGGGCTGTCGCTTCCAATAAATGTGTGGTTACATGAAAACGAGGCTGCGCTTGCATGTGGATGAAACTGTTTTTTTTAAACGGTTTTGGGAGGTTTGGGAGCCAATGTTTAAAATTCAATGACCAGATGACCTAATGCTATTTTGAAAGACGATGATCATGGTGGAGCATTCTACATCATGAATAAGTGATAGACATGTGTGTTACTGTGATAGCCCTTGAATGTGTTCCGGTAGTACTGTATGTTGAGTGGTGAATAGTTAAGCTCTACTGGGTTAAAAATACCCATCTGTGGAACTACAGATACAAGAGCAAGAGGGAAATCTTTAAAACTGTTTTTTTATGGCATTGTCTGCTGCCTTATGTTAAGTACAACGCCAGCTTCCCTTGTCTACAAATATATTAAAATTACATTACACAAATATTCCACGTGTTAAAAAATACAATTCTGAGTGCAAAATTGTAATTGTTAACAAAAAAATTAAAAGAATTGATAATAAACAGTTATTATGTGTTTTTACAAAAATCTAAAGTGTTGAGACAAAATAATCATAAATCCCCCAAAAGACAATGTCATGAATACTGTATCAATAAAACATCTACAAAACTTTTCCAAGTACTTTTTGTGCTATTGTGCTTTGTGCCAGAACTCTGAATGACACAAGCAATATCACAGGTTTTGTACAGGTTATCCCTTCTTTTCACCACTAGAAGGCACTGATTTGTACACTGAAACTTCAATTGCACATTTTTTCACATTGTAATTTAAATTTCCTTAAAATGATGTGTCATGACTCTTGTGATGTTTTTTTTTAAACCAAAAATATCCAAACTAATAAGTGAAATGACTGTTGGTGACGGCAAAAGTAAAAAAAAAGTTGAACTTTATGCAAATTAAAGGTGACGATAGCAAGCCACAAACAATAGCAGATACGTACTTTTCAAGTGAACTTTCCGATGACTTTCCAGTTGTGTATGATATAGATATTTATATCCTGAACCAGCCATTAGTAATCGCCTTGCTGACTCGTGAACCTATTTAACTCTATGTTTACACTTTTGGTGAATTTTGCTGACAGTGGATTTGTTGTTTATCATATGTCAGATTACTCATCAGCCTGTCACTTCTAAGAAACTCGGCAGTGGTTCACCTACTAGTGACCCCTCTCAGTACCCACTTTGTCTCTTTTGGTGTGAATCCAGCATACGAGTTTAGAAAGATTGCCGCTTTGTCCCATTGTCAGCCCTGGTTTATTGAATACCCAATATTCACCCAACAACGCGTACTTCGGTTTGTTGACTGCAACACTATGCAGCTGGGATTCTTCAGGAACAGGACCTTCATATTAACTAACATTACAACCTTCAGAAGAATAGCTGACTGCGGCTGTAAGGAATCAGATATCATTTCCCCATTAGCATCAGCACAGTACATTCTGCTTACCTCATACACTTTAATTGCGTCCCTTTGCTCAGGATTATCGGTTTCTTTTGTCTCTGTTTATTCATTGGTTTGGTTGGTTGCCACTTTTGGATTGCCATTCTCAAAATCCTCTTATCAGAAAGCCCAAGGTAGCACATGCTAAACTTTCAACCCCTCCCCCCTATGTCTTGTTTCCTGTTCCCACCAGAAAAAGCAGTGCACCCATCAGAGAGGGGATTAGGCTCTTTTCTCCCAACACTCTTAAATTGCTGTAATCTCTTATGCAGATCACATCTGCAGCTAATTGATGGATTTGCTAGAGGATCTTAGCGCGGCTCGTTCCAGAGTGTTCTCATGTTTATATAGCCCACAGAGAGGCAGGTTGATAGAGGGGAGTGTTCTTCATCTGTAGACCACACTTTTGAGGAAAGGGGGTTGATCAGTAGTGACCCCGTTTGTCAGCGTATCTCCAGACACTTCCCTAGCCCTGCATGAAATTACAATGTTTGTGTGTGCTGTTTTTGCATGAATAATTCAATAGATGCCGGAGAACAGCGGATATATTGTTGTCGCCTGTGTAGAGCGGATTGCCGGCAACCTCAGAGTGCACCCGTAAGTGAAATGGAGAACAGCGAGCAAAATGGGTCAGATATAACTCAGCTTTTAGAGAATAGTTGCTAGCTGACAACTGCATTTTTACTTGCACTGTGCTTTGCTGTTATCTGGAGATATGGGTTCATGGTTCAGAATAGAGTGATCCGGCATGGCATACAGGGTTTCTCTCAGAGCAGAAACTTCTCAACATAAGAAGCTTTTAAGTGCTAGCACTGGTGATTATCAAGTCAGTTGGTGGGAGGAGGTTTGAACAAGGAACATTTCATGAGCTGTTGTTATGTGTTCAGGGCTGGCTTGAGATATGTCCGCGTCAGACTGTGTAAGTGGAGTGGAGTGCCATGATTTCTCTGAAGGTCCTCCATGCACCAAGGTTATAATAATTTATAAGTTGTAATTTTTAGTCTAGTTTAGTCTTTGGAACCCCATTGGAAATATTGTTAATGCGTCTGTAATTTCTTTATTCCGAATTCATTACAAGTGTGATCGGCGAGTATATAAAGCATATTAGACGAGCTGTCCGAGCAATGGGTCCAGGAACCAAAATCTCAAGGAGTGAGGTAGCTTGAACAACGTCAGTTATTCTCTGGTTGGTTAGGTTTACACAGAGGACTGGTTATGAGGTTAAACCTAGAAGTCCCAGTCCTCAGTGGGCCTCTTTTAGCCAAGAGGCTGCTAACTTTTGGCTATCCTTTCTTGAATGAATGCGTGGTCATTACCTGAGGAACCTGCAGGGGCTAGGAGCGAGGTGGCTTGTTTGGCGGCGAGGCAGCCAAAAAAAAAAGAAATTAGTTTTTTACCTAGAAAATCATTAGAACCGTTTGTGTAAATAACATAATTGAATTAAAGCTTGCCTTTTTCCTAAAGACTTCTATTGGGATGGAGTCAATCTGCAGCCAGCGAAACAAAAAAACGTGCCATCTTGGAATATGGCTCCAGAGTCACCACAGAACATTTTTTATTAATGTTTTGGAGCAAATATCATGCAGATGGTGTGGAAAGTAGCAAGTTCAGGCAAAGTCAGTTTAGAGATGGTTGGATCTGCTTATAAAGACATGCGATAATGGGATAATTAAGAGAGCACACGTCCAATCAACTTGAAAAATACGTTAAGAAATAATCCCTCACTCTTTACTTAAAAAAAAGAGCACATTTGTTTTTTTCTTCAATTGTATGCAACACTTTCAGAAATGCTTCTCTGTGTAAACCCTATGCCTGAGACGCTATATGCTGATTTTATAACTAGTTTCGGGAGGAGTTTATTGATACAGCCCTATCCAAGCCATTCTAAACCAGTGCTTAATTCACATTTGATTCAAGTTTCCACTCATTCCCCTCACTCAAAAATTTCCTGGGTTACTTTCCTGGCACCCTTCACCCTTCAAATGCTGGTGATATTAAACTTATCAGAGTAAGAGAATTCGAGAAAGTAAATGATGAAGTATATTGTGAGTGGCGGAGAGTGAGTTTGTTCATTACTGCTCATCTTAGGTCCCTCTCACCACTCCTATCAAAGCTGGGGTTCAAATCATTCACCACTTCAAACATACGTGTGTAGAAGATCCAGTGCAATGGTAGGAGTACATCCAGATCTTACTGTGTACACACAACGACGGTTTGTTGAAAAAACACAAATCAGAGTTGTGTTTGCTGGCAATGATCTATTTTTTCCCCATTATCGGAGTTGCATACATGGGGCTCATTTACATTCATGGTTATCCAGATAATGAAGCTTTCAATCCAGGAGATCCTGCAGTGAGAACAATGAACCCAATTACCTCCTGCCGCCTGCGAGATGGGATGGCAGACTCTGAGACAGATGGGAGAGGCTGCGGTCGGCCAGCGATCCAATCACATTTATCTCACTCTCCTGTTTCTCTCCGCACCGCACACCTCCTCCCCAGCCTTACTCCGATCGTGATCACTTTGCAACTTATCAACAGGCCAAGGCCAAAGCCCCGGGATCAGAATGGAGGAGTAGCTTCCTAACCTATGCCAAAAACATACAGCTTCCCTGAGGAGCTGGGTTAAGTCGCTATATAGGGTTCACTTTCACCTTTGAGGTCCATTTCATTAGCATCATGATTGTGTTAACTATTACACTGAAACAAGTGCACACATTAAAACTATTAGTTCCAGTGCCTTTAATGCTCTTCTCTTTATTCAGAACTATGTTAAAGTTCATTGCACAAATAAATTCCACAAAGGATTCACCTAAAAAAACTGCAAGTATTTGGTAAAATACTTACACTCTAAAAAAAGGTTCAATATAGAAGAAAATCATTTTTTTTTTGGCTCAAAATCACAAAACTAATCTTCAAACATGCCATTTAGAAACCAACCAAATGTAGGAAATAAGTAAACTTTGGTGTAAAATATATAAATATATCACATTCAAAACAACAAAGAACCACTTTAGAACACAGGTATCCATTTAACACAAGTATTGAGGGGAAGGGGTGTCCTCAAATCTTTTTTGAATAAAGGGTTGTGTAGCTCTATGTTCTCAGGGAAGGCTCAAACCACACTTTAAAACAAATGAGAAGATGGCTGCCAGTGTAACTTACAAAATAGAATTAATGTACCTAATTCATAGGTCATCAAAAGTAATACAAAAACAGTTTACAGGAGAAATGTCATTAATTAACTTTACACAAAAGACTTTTGTATGGCACATATCCATTTTGTTTGATTTTTATAGGATTAACCCTTAGAAGACAAAGAATAGAGGGCCTACTTTAATTTTCTTTAAACCGTAACTTTATTGAAAAATTATCTTTTTTGCAGCAATACTTAATATCATTTTTACAACAAACTCCAGCTTCTTTTTTTTTACAAATATTTTTTCATCACATTACACAATAATTTTACCAAAATCCTATATTATATTATATTATTACAAAATAAAAATTAATAAATCCCCAAAAAGCAAAGACAACATCAAAACAATGCGAAATTTGTAAAAATTAAAAACAGCAAACATTTCCTAAACCTTTTTTGTGGCAGAACTTTGAAAAATGCAGCCATTATCACAGCTCTTGTGCTTGGAAGGGTTATTCCTTCTTTTCACCACTAAATGGCACCGATGGCACCAATTTGGGGTTTGTACAATGACAAGACATAACTCCTGAAATGTCAGTTTAAAATCAAACATTTGCAAAGGAATAGCTTTTATGAAACCTACACTTTATTTATTCAATCAAAATTAAACAATAGCTGTGTCCTTCAAACTTATTTCAAAACAGCCGATGTGAATGCACCGATGCGTGCAGGGACATTTTAAAAACTAGGGAGTGATGCATATGTACTATTTCGCCGACAAGAACATTTTTATAGGGGGCTTATATTTTCAGATCAATTTCAAAGACTAAGGGGTACGCTTACGGGAAGGGCTAATGATAAGGATTAGCAAGCAAAACAACAAAGTCGAATTTCAGTGACTTGTGCAATACATTATTACTTCACAACTAAGTGTCATGAAACTAGTTGGTACTTTATTAAATAAAAAATTGAAATGACTAAAAACACTAGCACACAATACATGCGTTTAAGTAATCTAAAACAGAACTGAGATATTTTGACATTTTTTCAGAAAATACTTTCTAGAGGCTTTCTTGACTGCAAGATCCCAACATTTGAGTGGAATTGTTTGCAGCATCACCTGTTATTACATCACAAAAGCATTATTTATTATATTACGCTCCTTCTCTTCACTTGACGACAGCTGACTGGAAGAAGGAATAAATATAGCCGAGAGAGTGGACAAAAAAGGGCCCGAACAGCAGTTTCCTGGCAGCACGGGTAGGAAAGCGAGGCACGGAGGAGATGACAGAAGCCAAAGGATTAATGGTCTCACGGGAAGCCAAGGTAAAGCACGCCGCTCCATCCTGACATCTTTGTACTTGTAAGAGCACACAAATTAACCGGGTGACATGGTGAATAATGGTCAGGGCACTTCCATCAGTCCTATTTAACAATGCATGCAAAAGCACTGAATGTGTTTTGGGAGTGTGGCAGGAGTTCAAACCTATAGAACAGTGAGAGGTTGCAGAGATCCCAGTTTCATGGAGGATTGTAAAATCATCTCAGGGCCTATAAACATCGAAGGCTGTTCGGATAACTCATTAGCAGCTGAACCAATTTCGAAAAAATACATTTGTTTCAAATGACTAAACCTTTCATTAAAGTTGTTTTACCATGTGCCTGTAAATACAGCAAATTATAACAGCCATAGGAATATTTTAATGCCAGCGCAAGCCATTAATGGAAGATGCAGCTTCCCTACAAAGAAAACACATCAGATGTGCGATGCGCATTGCTGTCTAATGCATTTAAGCTGCATATGAAGGGTACTAAAGTGAAAAAGACAGCTAGGATGGATTCATTTAGCTGGTAGCCCATGAAAAAACCATGGGTCTTCTCATGGAATGTTCTCTCCTGGTATACACTAGGCAGATTTCCATATTCATAGTCTTTACTTTTAATATTAACTCTCACAATGGGATCATTAATCTCAATACAGTCTGGTGAAATCTACTCGAAATACCAAAGAAATTCAGGACAGCCTCCAGAAGCTACAATTATGCTTTTAGGACAACATTTTCTAAAAGAAAACTAATCAAATACCAATGTTTTCTGTAAGGATTTCAGTTTAGTTTGGTAAAATAGACAAATCATAAATAAACCAAATTTTTACACTATTATTGAAATGAATTTTACTTTAAAGCCTTGATTACAATGGTGAGCATTATTTACATTTGCATTGAATAAATTCAAAAAAGATAAATGAACCATATATTTGGGATACAATATAACATCAGGGCATTTTTTGGAAGAGTTTTACTTTAAAGTATTTTACAGAATATTGTTTACATGACCAATGTGTTTTGCATGTCGTCAGCCAATTATCGTTTCAGCAGATGCTACGTAAATACATCTCATTCAGTTTTCCCCTACCGTTATGTTGAGGGGTAGGGTGCCTCCATAAATCCATCAGCCACCAGATTACAACGTCCATGCAAAACTCAAGAACGCAAGACTAGGATTAATATAAAAAATATGAGCTTGCAAGTTTTAAATTCATTTATTGGGACCAAATAGACCAGAATGAAACCTCTTTTGAACCAAAACCACTGTTTATAAGCATTTCCCGCAACTTCACGTTGCTCTGGATGCTGCTCTCTCATTGGCTGCAGGTAATCACAGACGGTATTTCCAGTCAGAACACATTTCACACCGCACGAGTCTGACTCGCTGACAGTTCCAGATATTTAGCACTCCAAATATCTCACGACCAGCCTGTGACTCTCTCGGAGCGAGTCACACTGTGCGATTGTCATGCGATCATCTGATATGCGATTCTTTGCAGTCGTATGCGACTCAAAATATGAGCTAAAATCGTGCCTTTCGTCTGAAACCACTTTTATCATACAAGGTGTGTTTAGTTTCTATGATAAGAGACTTCGCCATCTACTGGCCTGGAAAGGAAATAAACATTAATGAAACTAAAAACAATATGATGGAACATTTTCTTGTTTATCAATTAAGCTTTCGAAAACAGAAAATGGCAAATTTCTTTATAAGACTGCTTTCAACCGATCCTACTGCCTCATTCTAAACAAACGCATTGTATTTGCAGAGTGTGGAATGTAGTTGTTTTCTTCACTCACCAAATACAAAAACACCACGGATAACTCCCAGCAGCATCTGACTGCAGTAAACAGTCGGAACTTGTGCGAGGCTTTGCAGCTGTGTGCAGATGTGTCATTCTTCCAGGCCGAGTTGCTTCACTTACTGTGTCTTCCACTAATGACCAGCAGGTCCAAACCCACTGACTCCCTATGGGCCGACAGCTGCCGCCCCACGCCATTTCTCAGCAGGCGTCTGTCGAGCTGCGCCGCTGGCTGAGATCCTGCCTCAACCAACTGCCCATCTGACACATTGTGCCAGCGTGGTGGCTAAGCCCATCGAAAGCCCGTCCAGCCAATTTATTCCTCCCAGAATGCCAAACAGTCTGTAATGGGGACACTAGGGAGCAGAAGCACTGGGGTCTTCTCACAGACAGGGAGCAGGAATTATGGAGGAACATAAGCCTCCCTCTAGAGACTGCATTTAGGCTTTGTTAGGTTACACTCTGGACTGTAGAAACCATTCATTCAGGTGTCCAAGGGGTGTTTGTTCACTGGAAGGTGAAGAGGACACAAGTCCCATTAACACTGACGGCAGTTTTGTTGGGAGAAGTTGCAAGGTCTCTGAACTTTGTTGCCAGACAACCAAAACTGAACTATTGGGCACTGCTTATGCATCTTGAGGTTGAATTCTTTAAGTTCTTATGTTGAACACAAATGACAGATTTTAGGAACTTTTAAAAATAGTTCTTAGGCTCAATAAAACTAAATGTCAGCTTAATAGTCTATCAAGGTACATATCAACTTTGAAAGACCGAATAAAAAAATACAGTCACAATGTATCAGTTTTATTACTGTATCTGGGATCCTTTTTCAAATGCTAAAAGACCAAATAATTGTCTGAGGACACCAGAGACAAAACTGTAGACCTGAATAGGTTCAATATGAATGTAGACAAACAACTTGGTGGGGCACATTTATCAGAAAATGGCAGAAACTCAAGATGACTGTCAATCTCACTCAGTCTGAGGCGCCACACAAGAATTTGCCTCATAGAGCATCAATGACCATAAAAAATGTTAAGCCTAAAACCAAACAAGAAGACCTGGTCAATGAGCTTAAGAGAGATGGGGCCACATTCTCAAAAGTTTGTAGCACACTACTGTACACCAGTAGTCCCCCAACTCAAGGCAGCACATGTCTAAGCATGTTTGAAGTTTGCCAGATCCTCCAAATGATACAAAGGAAGCATGGATCAAAGTTGTTGGTATCCACTCTCAGTATTTGGACGAACAAGAGGGTTGAAAAAACCAAATGTGAAACATGGGATTAGAAACATCTTGCTTTGATGGAAAGGCATAGGTAGGAACCATTTTCAAGGTCCTGGAATGGCCTAGTCAATCTCCAAACCTGAACCCAATAGAACATCTTCATAATGAGATGAAACTTCATGTTTCCCAGTGACAACCCAAAACTTGAACACCATCTCACAGCAGTGATACGTTTGACCTTGAGAAAACATAAAGGAAGACATGGAAGAAAGTGAACAAATGGAGAAGTATGAACTCCACTCTCAGTATTTGGAGGAAGAAGAAAGTTGAGTAAAAAAAAAACCCGACCCAAATGTGAAGCATGGGGGTGGGAACATCATGCTTTGGGGAAAACAGATAGGTAAGAACCCATTTCAAGTTCCTGGAGTGGCCTGCCTCCAACCTAAACCCAACCAAAAAAATGGCAGCATAGTACATTTGCAGCAGTGAAAATAATCCAACTGTAGATTCTTATATTTCCTTATTGACATTCATGTTGCTAAAATTTCAATTCTTGAAGACTGTATTATGCAAATAACTGTCCCCAAATGAACTCATTACAAAGAATAATGTGGTATTTGGAAGAAAAAAAACACAAACCTATTAAGACAAAGGCTCCAGGTGTAACACACATTTTGATGTAAAGTGTGTAATAAATTCAAAGATCCTGTACAAAGAACTATTTCTTAAGAGCATATGTGACTAAAACTGAAGCAGGTATTTTACATAAAGCCTTATTCGATTTCCAGTGCTGCTCTAAAAGCATCGTAGCCCTACTGAACTTCTTTTGTTGAACTAATGAATGATGCAAGTCACGTCCAGACCTCTGATAAGCAGAGTGCCTTTGAAAATGTTTGGGCCAATGGCGAGAGTGCTTTAATTGTGCTAATTTGCATCAGACTGGCAGGGCTTTCACCCCAGATTGAGGCACACTTTAGATTTCACCAGCAAGGTGAGACTGGAGGCTGCAATACTTTCATGCTTTTCCCAATGACTGTTTAGGTGGCTCAAAGAGATCCCCAGGAAGCAGAAACTAAAATGGGGAAACTATAATTTATTCAGTTTTGCTATTCGCATTTTTTTCAGAGGCATTCCTCACTGCAAGTGTTTTTCTACTCATTTTAGACACCTTCACACCGTCCGAAAGCATCCCCCTAGCTTCGCTCCTGACCCCATTTGACAACTCAGCCATGCAGATGGTCTTAAACTCTCTTCATCTCTGTTTTTGCCATGTTAACATGCGACTTGTAAGTGCATCTCTGCCAGTGCCAATCACAGGTTGGCGCAGGTCTGTGCCAGAAAGCTGACTGGCACACCTAATGCAGCTGGTTTCCTCCAGAGCAGGCCAACATCACCCTCTTTCCAACCATGTTTCTTTTTGGTCGACAGAACGCCATCGACACCTGGGTAGCTAATGCAATGCTTGATTCAAAATGACCTAGTTTCTTCAGAAAATGTTAAAAATCTACTTGGCATTTAGTACTTTTACAGTAACAAATTAGACAACATAAGAAACGGAACAATGTTGGTGACAGGAAGAGTGCAAATCTGACCTAAAATCCACCTAGATGTCTAAAATCTATCAGATGTTGGCTTTTTAAAGTGCAGATAAAAGCCAATGTCACAATGAGTGAGAAATACCAAATTTATGAGATGGGGATATGGCAAATTGGTTGCTATGGTAAACAATCTGGTTGCACCAGAGGGGTCAGTGTCATATTATAATACTTATCAATGTCAATTTAAGTAAAACAAAACAACTCTCATGTCTTTACGATTTTCCTAAGCTGAGATAGAGATGTGTTAAATTGGTCGCTATGGTAAACAGTCAGGTTGCTATGGAGGGGTCAGTCACATAATTTAATGTTTCCTCCATCCCTATAAGTTATAAAAACCAACCTCAAAGTCTATCATTTACCAAAGTTGAGAGTCCAGAAAATTTGGTTGCTAGGGTAAACAGTTTGGTTACTAAGGAGGTACAAAAACACATTTGCTACTATTTTATAATTGGAATGGGTTGCCTTTTCTCATTGTTTTCAGTAGCCTAAATAAACACATAAATACTTTTGCACAGGGGTTGGTATGTTCTTGCACAGACTGAAAACCTCCATAAGTGTGGTCTGTTTGAAGGCGATGAGGTTCTCAATTTGAGTAACGAACTTTTCACCCTGTGTTAAGTCAATGAAAAACTTACAGCAATTTCCCTGAATTCTTTTAGCGTTACCAAGCTGAAAAGATATAGCAACCTGAGTCACTGAACTCTGGGATGTACTGAGTTAAGTAGAAGTAGTTATAAATGTGTATAGTGTTTCTTTTTGTTTTGGAACTACTTAACGTATTTTTCGCCGTATAACATGCACTTTTTCTTCCCCAAAACTGAGGGGGAAAAGTTTAGTGCGTCTTATACGGCGAATGCAGAGTGCCGCGGCGCGGAGGGCGGTCACGGTCGTAGGAGAGGTATTTGTCGTAGGAGAGATATTTGTACACCCAGCAGTGCGCTGATGTCATCGCCCATCTCGTCGATGCTACCATATCGTGTAGGACTCCGTGAAGGAGGACATTGTTATAAAAACATTTAAGAAGTGTAGCATTAGTAATGCCTTGGATGGAAGAGAAGACAACATCTTATTTGACACCAGTGAGGAAGAAAGTGATGACAATGGCTGCGTGGAACTGTCCTTCCTCATTTCTGATAGCAGTGACAAAGAGGAATTGTTGGGGTTCGAATAAAAACATTACAGCCTTTTTTTGTTACTTTTACTGTTTACTGACTTTACTGACTGTTCATGTTTGGCATATAATTGTTCTTAAACTACTGTTAACTTTTAAACAGTTGATATAAAATATTTTGCTACAGTACTTGGTTCAGAATCTTTTTTTTTGTAGATCTTCCTCATTTAAAATTGGGTGCGTCTTATAGGGCGAACAATACAGTATATGTGAATAAACACCTCTACATTTAAATAGAATTGTAGCGCAGAGAGAGACCCTCCTCCCACTTGAAATATGGCCGATAAGTGAAATACCAAGGGTTAAAACAGTGTCACATGGTGGCTGTGGGTCTATTAAAGCGAGCTGTGTGTTCTCCCTGCAGCAGTACATCTCTGTTTAGCCTTGGCTGTAGTGGAGAATAAATTCAGTGGTGTTGAAGTGTGATGAACGTGGACAGCAGAACACAGGCGACTGAGGATACGTCTGCAGCAAGTGCAAAAATATTGTGATCTGTGATTACCTCCTTTTCACCTTTCATTAGCGTCAGCCAGCAAGGGCCTAACAGTGAGCCACGAGCCCCCTACCGAGGAAGCATGACACTATTCTGCTGCGAAACCCCTCAGAAGCAGAATTATTATTTTTATTCCGTTATTTTTCAATAGTTATTTGACAGAAAACTGAAATTAGAACGTGCTCAATTGTGGCGCCTCATTCTAGGAGTTCTGTGTACTGCTAGTACGAAAAGATGTTATAAAGATGTAACTGTATAACACTTCAAATCCAATTCAAAATACTTTTAATATACAATCTGATTAGCATTTTTCTAAAGTGAACTGGCCAGTGTGTTTCTGCAGTTACTGAATCAAACCATGACTTCGACCCGATGCGAGTGCTCCCAAGTGCAAAATCAAAACCACAGATTGCACAAGATCCTGCCCAGAAACCTGCCAGCAGCCAAAATCAAGATCTCAGGCTAGAAACCTGGCAGGAGGCTGCAGTTTGGTGTCCTGGCACCGGAACATTCCTCTAAAGCTCCCAGTTTTACCCTAGAGTGTTGAAGCCACTCTGGAGGTTGATTTGATGGATGGCAGTTTGATTCTCACCGTCGGCGGCTGAGTTACAGATTAAAAGAGCACCCTAGCTGTGCACATGTTAGCATTACTTCCACTTCTCTCTCGTTCCATTGCGAAATGAACAGCAGACAGATGTCCGAGGATTTTTTTTTCCTGCAATGCAATAAATGTCATTTTTTTCTTTAATTAAAATCCCAGGTGATAGCAGAGATAAGTATGGAGTTCTCTTGATGAAGATTGACAATATGGCGTGGCAAATGTGATTATGCTCAAATGCACAGGAGAGAGGAAAGATTGATTGTTTTAAAGCACTTTTGCATTTATTTATTACAGAACACTTGTTGGCCATCTGTTGAATTGGAACATGTAAAACTTGGCTCGAATTATCAACCGATTCCAGGATTATTCGGGATACTGCATAAGATTTAATTTTTGGAACATTCATTTGGAGCTAGTCCTGAAATAACAAACAAGTGAATCATTCTAAACATGGGCTCTCTGAAGTCTCCAAAGTCACTCAGTGAATCATTTTAATATGAAACTGTATAATGAAAAACTCACTTACTAACTTCATCTTAATCTAACTTAATCATCATTTACAGATACGTTATAGTCGATCCACTGAATCATTCTAAACTGGTACTGAATCAACTCCCAGCTCACTGAATAATCATTTACAGATGCATTATATTTAACCAAATGAATCATTCTAAACAAGTACTGAATCAACTCCTAACTTACCAAATCATTCTTTACAGATAAAATACATTAATCTTATTGAATCATTATTTACAGATTCATTATGTTCGACTCACTGAATCATTCTAAACTGGTACTGAATCAACTCCTAACTCACCAAATCACTCTTTACAAATAGAATACATTAAACTTATTGAATCATTATTTACAGAATCATTATGTTCAACTCACTGAATCATTCTAAACAGGTACTGAATCAACTCCAGGTTCACTTAATCATTCTTTACAGATACATTATATTCAACCCACTGAATCATTCCAAACTGAATCAACTCCCAGTTCACTGAATAATCCTTTACAGATGCATTATATTTAACCCACTGAATCATTCTAAACTGCTACTGAATCAACTCCTAACTCACCAAATCACTCTTTACAGATAGAATACATTAAACTTATTGAATCATTATTTACAGAATCATTATGTTCAACTCACTGAATCATTCTAAACAGGTACTGAATCAACTCCAGGTTCACTTAATCATTCTTTACAGATAAATTATATTCAACCCACTGAATCATTCCAAACTGAATCAACTCCCAGTTCACTGAATAATCCTTTACAGATGCATTATATTTAACCCACTGAATCATTCTAAACTGGTACTAAATCAACTCCCAACTCACCAAATCATTCTTTACAGATAAAATACATTAAACTCACTGAATCATTATTTACAGACACATTATATTCAACCCACTGAATCATTCTAAACAGTAAGTGAATCAAATCACTGAATCATTCTGGAAAGATATAGACACTATAGTAACTGAGTTGTAACTATATAATGAACAGAATTGTTCAAAGTATGGATTGAGTTCCCAGTTCATAAACAGTTGAGTTTACAATTATTCCGTAAGTGAGTTGGGCTTTAGTTCAGTACCTGTTTAGAATAATTAATTCAATTATTACTTGATAAATAAATACTCCTGAATGATATTAAATGAACATCGAATTCAAAATGACTCGAGAAAAGAATTAGCATTAGCTTATTATCTCTAATTGATCTCAATTTTTTACCACATCACATACAGCACCCAGATTTCCATTTTCCCAGTGTGTGTGCATGTGTGTTATTCTAGAAAAGCATCTTCTGTGAAGATAAAAGCTACTCAAGCTCTGATGTCTCACTATAATCCTATCTTCATCAAAGCCGTGTTTGAAGCCACTATTCCGCAGACAGCCCTGGGGTCAGAGGTTCTGCATCCAGTGGTAAAGCTGCCACAGCAAGCTCCCTCACATTCTGACCCATCAAATCATGAGCATTGAAAGACGGCAGTCAGAACCAGCCTTTGATCTGGAACATGGGCGCTTTTCCTTAAAATGGAAAGCTGCAGGATTCAGCATTGAACTATATTCTGCTGTTTACAGCTACAATAGTTACAACCTTGTTCTCCTGCAACAAAGTTCAGTATATTCTGAACACTGAGTGTTGGTGACAGGGATGACCGGAGTGGCCAGCGTCAGGAATCCCTCTGATCCAAACCCCAGTTTTACAATCACTAGGTGTGACTGAGGTTTTAAATTCCTCAGTTGATTTCCCTTAGATTTAACAGTCTTGTGTTGATTGTTAACCCATTCTTGTGTTTATACTTTACTATCAAGTGGGTTAATAAATTTAACAACTTTCAAATATATTTTTGAAGGAATAAAACAACATTACACTGTGTCAATTGACTGAATCAACTCCCAAATCACTGAATCTTTCTTTACAGATACATTATATTCAACTGACTGAATCATTCTAAACTGGTACTGAATCAACTCCTAAATCACTGCATCATACCTTACGGATACAATACTGAACTCACTGAATCATTTTTTTACATGTACATGATATTCAACCCCCTGAATCATTCTAAACAGGTACTGAATCAACTCCCAAATCATTGAATCATTCTTTACAGATACGTTATATTCAACTGACTGAATCATTCTAAACTGGTACTGAATCAACTCCTGAATCACTGTATCATACCTTACGGATACAATACTGAACTCACTGAATCATTTTTTTACATGTACATGATATTCAACCCCCTGAATCATTCTAAACAGGTACTGAATCAACTCCCAAATCATTGAATCATTCTTTACAGATACGTTATATTCAACTGACTGAATCATTCTAAACTGGTACTGAATCAACTCCTGAATCGCTGTATCATACCTTATGGATACAATACTGAACTCACTGAATCATTTTTTTTTACATATACATGATATTCAACTACTGAATCATTCTAAACAGGTACTGAATCAACTCCCAAATCATTGAATCATTCTTTACAGATACGTTATATTCAACTGACTGAATCATTCTAAACTGGTACTGAATCAACTCCTGAATCACTGTATCATACCTTACGGATACAATACTGAACTCACTGAATCATTTTTTTTACATATACATGATATTCAACCACTGAATCATTCTAAACAGGAACTGAATCACTGTATCATACCTTACAAATACAATACTGAACTCACTGAATCATTTTTTTTACATGTACATGATATTCAATCCCCTGAATCATTCTAAGCAGGTACTGAATCAACTCCCAAATCATTGAATCATTCTTTACAGATACGTTATATTCAACTGACTGAATCATTCTAAACTGGTACTGAATCAACTCCTGAATCGCTGTATCATACCTTATGGATACAATACTGAACTCACTGAATAATTTTTTTTACATATACATGATATTCAACCACTGAATCATTCTAAAGAGGAACTGAATCACTGTATCATACCTTACGGATACAATACTGAACTCACTGAATCATTTCACATATCATTTTACGTATCATTCTAAATCATTCTAAACAGGAACTGAATCACTGTATCATACCTTACGGATACAATACTGAACTCACTGAATCATTTCACATATAATTTTACATATCATTCTAAATCATTCTAAACAGGAACTGAATCAACTCCCAAATTACCTGAATCATAGTGAAAAACTGATGCGTTCTGTCAAAATATTGAAACTGAATTGTTCAATTGTTCATGTAGCCATTTCAGGTTACACGTAACTCGTTAGTGTTACAAGGTTTCGTGTGTGAATGGCGTGCAAGTGTGGTACATTCAGTGTTATTGCTCCCACTCTCTCATACTGGTCAATGGGAGTTTACCATTGCTCCTCACTCTATGGGGATGTGATAAAAAAGAATGGTTCTATATAAAGATGGATCATGCTATAAAAAGATTGCAAGACCCATCTATTTCACAACAAAGCTCACACAGACACAAACATGTGCACAAGAATGTGCCGGACCATGTCGAATATACAAAATCCGTTCCAGAACCCAGACACCCACAGATACATTCCAGAGAAGCCACATATCAAAGCTAATGTGTTGGACGTTCTGTTCACGCTTCACAGCGAAGGTTACAGAACTTGAACCTGGCAGGCTGTTACAAGTGCTTCTTTCTCCATTACCTGCTCCGCTCATTTGCTTTATCTGACGGAGTAATCAACAGCCCATGCCGGGATCCACACTCAGACACACGGGAGTTCTACTCTTGCATGGGTCTTGTGTCTGTCTGCTGCTGGGGTATTTTTGGAGGTGTGGTAAGCATCATAAATAATGTACCTGTAAATGATACGTGTCTCGTCTAGCCGACAAATGGAGCAAAGAAGGGGGAAAGAGAGATTTGAAGGAGCGAGCCCCATCAAGGAGTCTTTAGTCTTATAGATTTATGTAAATGTAGCAAAACTAACTTAGAATTCATATTTATGATACAGATGGGACGGAGGGTTTTGAGTAAAGAAGGGGTTAAATTGGTTCACTTTATAGGGTGGTTGAAAGCATGTTATTTATCTGCTATTATTATTGCTCTTAAATGAATAATTACATGCTTTGCTTGTCCGAAAAGGGTGTTTTTTCCAACTATATTGCAGTATAGTCTTAAAAAAAAGAAAGAAAACAAAGTACTCGAAATCTTTTCTAGCGGGCTAGTAATTTCATGGAACTTCAATGGAAATTTTTTTTCTGAAATAATTTTTCTTCTAGAGAATTCTTCTTTAGTCTATAACATAAAAAAAAAACACAATCCACTTGATAAAAGTGAAACGCTAGTCCAAACACCAAAATAAACATTTATTTTTAATGGTTTTGTTTACTTCTATTGATACTTTTGCACATAATTTGTGATAACTTGTGATATTTTCAGCACCAAATTGTTTATTACTTGGGTTGTTTGAAATGTAATCTTCATTAATTTAAACCTTATGTCCTCTAAAATGGACAAAATACAAACCAGTGGACAAAATTCTGTATTTTTGTTATCTCCCTTGATCAAGCTTTTTGCAAAAAAAAAAAAACAACAACAGGTGTTTATGACAATTCTAATGCTAACCCTAAACAACAACAACAACAACAACAACAACAACAATAATAATAATAATAAACAACAACAATAACACTAATAATAATAAATAATAATAATAATAAATAATAATAATAGTAATACATTTTTTTGAAGCACCTTTCATAAACTCAAGGTCACTTGACCAAATACAAACATAGCAAAAACAAAAGAAAACATTAAATCACCACGAAGCAAAAAAGAAAATACTAGAATTAGAGATTTAACGAAACACGATACATACATTAATATTATGTCTAGGATACGATATGAATCACAATAATTTAAATCCCTATTTTTAACCAACTACTGAAAGCATCATTGGGAAAAAATTACATTTAAAAAGTCCAGAAGCTAGGAAAGCTAAGAAGACTAGGGCTTAGTTTTAGTTGTATGGGAGCATTTGATACCATCCACTAGGGGGCAGTGTTAATGTTTTTTACTCCAAATGATGGAAAGAGCTATTTTATCATTTTTCTTGTGATCAATTGTCTGCTAGTAAATATTACATAAAACAAGAAGAGAAGGTAAAGAAGTTTCAGAAGTGACTAGAACCATACCAAGAAGCAAATCTCCTAGAAGCTCCACGATACGTTTAATGATAATTTTGTATTACAATATTGCCATGATATATTATTACACCCCGAACAAGAATACATGCAGTCAAGAAGAATATGCTCTGCTTTTAAAATGAGGCAGAGAGTCGAGATTGAGATGGTTAATGTAAGAGCAACATCGCTACTGACTTCAATCAAATTTCACAAACATGCGCTTCCCGGCAACCATCAATAGAAAGTTTAACCAAGCTGAAAAATATGTGAAAATATGATCAGCTATCTCCAGATATCCATTAGACTCATTTCCAACACTTTTTAATTATCTCTCTCAAACCTCAGATAACACATGCTCTGCCGTGAACGTCTTTCAATTCATTCTATCGTTCAAACACCCTTCAGAGTGTTTTAATGGCTTACTCAGACTAAAATTGAGCTGGGCTAAATTATAGAATAAAAGAAAAGCAGACAAAAGGACACTTATTGAAAATCATTCTTGCTGATAGATTAGATTGTCCTTGAAATGGCTGTCCTGAATATCTTTCTCTATCTTGCTAAGGAAGGTCATTTAGCAGCTCGAAATGATCAACATTACGCCTAAATAAGAATCGGAGAATGCTTGGAGGTCAGATTGTTAACATCATGCCGAAATATGGCGTAGAATATTTACGACGTTGTTTGAAAATCAAGGCATAGCCAGAGAAAGACTGCCAGGTATTATGTGTAATCCAGCCTTGGGTTTTACATGTAATATTCATCCAGCTGAGTTTGCTCACTTGTCACAAAAAAAACCTTGAGGTATTTCCATTCCTTCCATAAAAGTGGGAGTGGGTTTGATATTAGAATGAGACTCTGGAAGTAGGGGCACTAGTGTTTGTCGTAATCTCCTGCCATCTGACCATCCGGATACTTTGGTGGGCAACCCTGAGCCACGTGAGATCAAGTCTGTCTACTTCTATCACAGATACCATTGATTTTTAGCTGAGAGCTGGCAACTTCTGGCAGCAACGACCATTGGCGACCGGGTGAGGGTGTGTCATGTGATGAGAAACTTGAATGCGTACAGTTTACGGGAAATAGAAAGCTTTGTGTATCATCAGGATTGTTTCTAGTACTCTGTATTCACATACTTATATCTGACTAGTTGTCATGGCACTAAGCAGTCATGGAATCTGCAGGTTTGAGTGCCCACCGGTTGCAAAAGCTTCAGTACAAATGTTTTGCCAATGCTTCGGCCAATTCCGGTCTTGTTCATCCTGCCCTTGTGGTGGAATCCTGGTAGTACTACAACCGGTGTCTGTCCTTTTAAGACCTGTTCACATCAACCCGAATTGGGATTCGCAGGAATCTCCTGATGGCTTCTCAGCAGGGTGCTTTTTGTCTGCATCAAGGAAATATTGCAATGCCACTCCCTGCCTAAAGATGGCGGTTGCGCTCTGACAGATGCTCGCCAAACGGGAAAATGGAAAAGAAGAAGAGCAAGACGACGACAACGGAGGAGAATTCAAAGTATGGATAGAAAAAATCCTGGATGCAAATGGTTTATACTGTTGATGACTGATTGTGAGAATAACTGAATATGAAAATAATCAGTTCTTGTCATGAATATTTTCAGATTTTGTGAAAGAATCCGCCATTCTGTTTTCTTGTTCTTCAGCTCATTGAATAACACACAGCTGGTGAGTTGTTATATCTTGTGTTTCTTTGATCAAATTGATCACTGCCTGTATTTTATTGCCTTTTAAATGCTTTGTGACATTTTATTAACCTTAACTTTTAGAAATTCCTGCTTACACCGGCCCAGTCACTCTGTCTCTTTTGAATTTTGTAGGAATGACATAACCTGGCTATTGTTTAATTTTCAAATATAATGTGTAGATTTCAAAATGGTTATTAGTTTTGATATTTTTGGTTTTAAACAAACCTTACAAGAGTTATGACACATTATTTGCAAGGTATTCAAAATAATGTGAGAAAATGCGCAATCGTCTTTCAGTTTCATTTTACAGACCCCAAGTCGGTGCTATTAGTGGCATCTAGTGGTGAAAAGAATCTGTGATATGGCTTGTGTTGTTTTAAGTTCAGGCCCAAAGCACATTGGCAAAAAAGGTTTAGCAGAGGTTTGCCTGTTTTTGATAAAATTTTCACATTGTTTTGACATGTCTTAGCTTTTTTTGGAGTATTTTAATTTTGTCTCAACACTTTTGATTTTTGTGTTTACTCTTATTTTTTTTAGATGTGCAGTAACTTAATACTCAGAATTGTACTTTTTTGTACAATTTCAGGATTGCTGTGGATTTATTTTGTTATGTTATTAAAAATACAAAAAATGTTTCAAAGGTAAATTATTGAAGCCAAGTGTAAAAACGGTTAAAAACACCACAAACTTCTAAAGATTAAGTAAGTTTTCGTAATCCTTTTTTTGGGGGGTTAGATTGGAATTCATGTTCCAATTACACTCGACGTGACATTTGTTTGTGACCATGAAAAAAACAACTTGGAACTTTCCCAAAATGTATTAAAATGAACGTTTTGTGATGTCCATCACCTTTAGAAAATGTTGCTAAGGGTCACAATAAATGTCATTTCTTCCTCGTTAAGGGTCATGCCTTAGTAATCCATCAGTGTTAGCTTTTAAAATGGCAAAAAAGAGAATTATACATTTGTAAAATGCAAGTGATCCTATTTGAATCTGTGTATTATTACTTTTTGGGTTTTATTTGTGTCCCTTCTTCTAACATGTAGGCCATTGCAGCAACTTGGACTGTGCAAAATGTAGAGAAAAAAATGTAAGTGCAAAAGGGAGCTTGTGCACTTTTACTGAAAGTCTTAAGAATAGTCCATCATGGATTTGGACATCACGGTTCTTTTTAAAAATAATACATGAGAATGCAAATATGTTTTAATGGACAATGCATAAGATTTGAAGAAAAAGCAAAACTTGATCAAATACTAACGTTACAAGGCATGTAAAGAACCAGATATAAACACCCATACAACATTTTTTTGTAATTAAAAACAGATACCATATTTTTCGGCTCATAAGACGCACTTTTTCTTCCCCAAAACTGAGGGGGAAAAGTTGGTGCGTCTTATTGACCGAATGCAGAGCGCCGCGAAGTCCGGTCACGGCCGTATGAGAGGCGTAAGAGCTCCGGAGCTCCAGAGCTAGGCCGAAGCCGCGGCCATATTTGTACACCCAGTGCTGCGCGCTGACATCATCGCCCATCTCTGCCATAGCGCGGTCGTAACGAAAACAAAAAAAAAACGACATTTCCCTCAATGCCTTTGGCCGCAGCGATGCGGTGCTTCTGCATCCAT